>JAOXYM010000009.1:25035617-25051375 GCA_028567055.1 Leptatherina wallacei | reverse complement strand
CGATGCGTGTTATATACATCGACGCATTTATATAATCGATTACGTCGACTCATCGACGCGTCGGGGACAGCCCTACTAAAGTAGCATCTGTCTCATGGAAAGCTTAACTCACATGAAGTAGTTTGCAGTTTCCTGGTTTAAAACACACTATAGCAGAGGATGATAATTCCTTCTGCCACTGACATGGTTTTATCTAGAGTTAACGAAGTACAGTAGCAGCCAATAAAGTCTATGTCGTGGCACATTTCTTCGGGTGCATGTGGTAGTGGGATCGTGGGGGGCTTGACATTATTGTTGTGGATAAAAAGGGGGCCCTGCAGGAAAAGTTTGGGAACCACTGATTTAGTGAATAGTTATGATATTACTCATGATTTTTCCATTCTTAATAATCATAAAATAAGAGACACAAGAACTTTTGGAGCCTATCACAGTAAACCTCCAATAGTTTTAACCCAATAATGCCAAACGTTTCATGTTTGACACGTACAGTTTCTGAGAAATTTTGCATCCCTTTATGGTAAATGTGTTTTGCTCAAAACCTGTTGTACACATCCTGATACTTGTCTTCTGCCCTCTAATGGATGCCAGGAAGTATAAGACTATACACAACGATCATTTTTGAAATATCCTACAGTAATAAATGGTAAATTTACAAAAAAATATATATTTTAATTTTATTTTGTCAAAGGGCCAAATAAAGACTTCACATTCAAAAAATGTGACTTTTCTCCCCGTTTTTTCTTGGGTGGAGCTTTAAAGTGTTTATAATAGTTATATAGTTTATACTTAGATTCTTATAAAAAATAATACTATCAATAATAGACGTGGGCAGCAGTAATCTGTCTATTGTTAGGTTTAACATTTACATAATTTAATGTAACATTTGTCATTTTAAAAAGGAAGTTTTTGTTTGTAGTCAAAACAATAATTGAAACTGACTGTTATGAGATTGTCACAAAAGGTTTTTTAATGTCTGTCAGGTGTACTGATGTTTTTTGAGTCTTTGATGACAAAATTCATATTAAACCTGCATAATGAGGGCAGTTATCTCTGCACTACAAATAATGAAGTTTGAATGCAGAGTTTTATAATGAGTCTGATGATTAGAAAAATGAATAATCTGCCTTCAATGATAGCTTGCTCACGGTAAATAAGGACTTCTCTGAGAAAAACATTAATCGTAAAGGATATGGAAAAACATTTAGAAAAAGCTATTCCAGGCTTGTATCCTGTCAAAACAACTCAACTTCCTGAGACTGGTGCTGAAATGATCTTTGTTTATGTTCTGGCTATAAAATGTTATATTTTTGAAAAATAGACCCTGTGTGTGCAGGAATTGGGATGTATTTTAGTTCTTAACGGAGATGTCCTTCACACACTCTTATTGAAGCACTGCCAACCGCATCGTAGTAATGAAGCCTCTCTCAAAGTCTCTGAGATCTTTTCATCTTGCCTTGTTGACACAAAATGTTAATCAACTGGGCTGCTCATCAATTTTCCACTTCCATGCCATAATGTGTAATTAGACTTGCTTACTTACATAATAAAGTACACATGTGGCAGCTTCTGGACTTTTTTAGGCTTTCCTGTTTGTAGCTCTTGACTGTTCATTACAATATTAACCTTTATATTTAATCCTACTGATTACATTATACATTATTCTTCTGAGAAGATGGTAGCAAGAACGTTTTAATTCCATTTTGTCCGTTTTCACCAATCCTGTCTAAATCTTGCCTTATCTCACCTACTCTTAACTTCAGCTTGATAAAAATGTAGCATGGTTGAATTTCTTGCTCAGAGCACTAACAACGCTCTGATGTACACGGAGCACATTCATTAATGTAGAAAGCCTGAGCTCTTTCCCTTTTCCGATCATCTTGATCAGTCCCAGCTTTTACAGAAAAAAAACCACCTTAATAAAAGTTCTTTTTATTCTGGTCAATTTACTGACACCGGCTAACATCTCATTGAGTGCAGTCAGAAAGTCTTTTAATCAGGATTCAGTTCCTCATCATAAAATGACAGCAGTTGATGGTTTGTAATTGCTTTAAGCTCGGATCAGCGTCAATGCAAACATAGTAATTGGTTGTACATGCTAATTTACACGGACGATGTGGAAATAAAAATGGATGCTCAGTTTTTTCCCACAGAAACACACATCGACTGATGGTGGGTGTTAAATGGAGGTTCTGAAGGTAACAACCTGCAGACAAAAAGATTAGATTTGTTTTTCTTTTTTTCCCCCTACAGGTTTTTCACTAACCTGTAGTGAAGACAGATGGAAGCCATATTGTGTTTCCCTCTGTGATGCTGACATCCGGTCCAGATAACAGTAATGAAGACTTATTATCTGAGTCATGATTGCAGCCTTGAGGATACAGTGTAGTACCATCACTTCATGTTGTCTTGTCACACTCCTGTTCACTTGGAGGTTGGAAGTAAATGTGTGCTGGACCATCAGAGCACTGATGATTAACCTACATGTACACACAGTAAGAAACACTCCAACCGGTTTCATTTGTGCCCTTTTTAAAATTTTATTTAAAAGTAGCTTGAATATAAAAGGGGCTAGGGAGAGAGGGGAATGATAGGAAGCAAAGGGGCCACCTGCAAGGACTCTAACCTTTGCCAGCTGCATTGATGAGCTTCAGTCTTTGTGCATTGGACATCCAACCAGTTAGGGTACTCTGTATCCCTACTTGGATTCTTTGGTTTGAAAAAAAAAGAAAAAAATTTGGTGAAACATTTCTCCGTTTTTATATAAAAATAGTGTTTGTGATCGTAACTGGAACATCATGCTTCATACTACAGTAGAATTCCATGAGTGTAACTTGAAAAAATGTATTTGCTTTATTAATTAACTTTTAAGGTTGTCTCTCATGCAATTTCAATACCTGAGAGGATGAATATTACAGAACAATACTACTGCTCAGAAATAGTTTGTAAAAGTCCAGTTCAGTCAAGGCACTGCAGTGTTTACCATGCATTAATTTTTCCGTGGTAACATGGTATGATTAATATTTGCCTATTATCTTAACTTATAATGTCATCAGCTGTATTATTATTATTTGGTCTATTTTGGGAATTTGTATTCTCTCTGATGCACTCCTACACAGACACACCTACACGATGCTGCAATCTTTCTCCCCCTGCTGCAGATAAATGCACATTAAACAAATTATCTCAAAGCTTTTCATTACAATTTAAACAATAACTATGCACCTACATAGCTTTGAACAGGGCCAACTATAAACTTTTAAAACTAAGGATCTACTGGTACTCAAGCTAACGTTGTACATTTTATAATGCTTCTTCTTTCTCTTATCCCTATCAGAAGGTCAAAGCCATAGACTGTTCATAAAAATGGATGTCACCCATTTGTGTCTAAACTGCTATTTAAGCTCAGAGTTCAGCATGTGGCTTTTTCCATCCAAGCCATTTTAGAACAACAAATGACAAAATTAAAAAAGATGGTAAGCTGGAGAGTGATACTGGAAAGCTGATTGAACAGAAAAGCACAGAAATGTCCTTGATGTCTTGTGGTTTGTTTAATGATGGTCTTATATTACAAAATGAGCACACCGAGTCTACTTAGTCCAGATAGTGAACTATGCCTCAAGCAGAAGGATGAAGACGGAGCAAACAGCCTGCAGCTGTCCTGATGTGCAAATTGGCCATCATTTCTTAATATAGAGACAAAAGACTTGCAGCGGGTTCCTTTTCAAGTTGCCCTCAGGATTGTGTGTGCTCAGTCTTGCTGTTTTAAGCACATAGAGTTCTTATGGCAGAAACAGTCTCAGCTTATTCTCAAACTCCAAAGGGTTAGAAGCCCAGCATTTCATGAGATAAGCTGACACTTTTGTAATAGGATTGTAATGGAGCCAGAGTTATTTGGACAAGTGCCTGTTGACAAAGAGTGAGACTTCGTATTGTGAATCAGTACGCCACATAATCTTAAAAAATATTGGCTACTCATATTCACTGAGATAACGTTTCCTCATTTTTTCAGTAGATTTTATTTTACTATCTTTGAAACAGCTACCAAATACCAGGTACTGGTGTTGTTAGTTTTGATTTATTGCATGATTTAAAAGGAACATATATTTTTTATTATATTTGGCAATAATTTGCTGAAACAGCAGTACCAAATAATACCACCCAAACTAAAGGCAGCATAAATATTATAGGGTATCTGTTAGGGGTGGGTTTAAAAAATCGATTCAAGTTAAATTAATTCAATATCGATTCATAAAACTAAGGATCGATTTTTTTTTTATGTACAAATATCTTTTTTTCTTTTTTTTTTTACAGGTATGTCCATATTTTCTGATCACGTTACCCAATTTAGAGCAATTTTATTGTCATGCTCTGCGTTTTATAAAAAAAGTTACCTGAGATTAAAGAAAAATAAGTGTTGTTAAACAATTAGCTGTAAAATGAATCGAATTGAAATCTAAATTGAATCGAATCGAAAAAAAATCTAAATCGAATCGAAATAGACTATTGTGAATTGAATCGAATCAATTCAGGGAATTAGTGATGATACCCAGCCCTAGTATCTGTGTGATATCAGTTATATAGCCACTTAAAGCATTTACAGTCATATACAGTAGCAACACAAGCCAATCATGTCTAAAAAAAGAGCAGTTTTTCAGCTTCCGGTTCAATGAGAGCTGCTTGGCTACAAGATGTAAGACCTTCAGCTGAGCTAAGGAAACACTGCAAACTTGCTTCACCACTTGAAACAAAAACACATTGTTGAGTACAAACAGGCAAAGAAGAGATACTAGCAGTTGGTTATATGTGACCCAAAAGATAATGAATGACTCAGTAGAATATGCCAGGAGTCAAGTGATGGTTGCACTCTATATTGACAGGAAGAACATTGCAGGGTGGAAATGACTGAGGATAATATACTAGCCTAAACGATGGGAATGGGAGGCTTTAAACAATTGCTTAAAAGGCTGGATCCATGATACTACATCCCAAGTAGTTTTCTAGGTCAGCTGTATTAGGTGGCAACATTGTGTAGGCTCCTGAAGAGTTAAAAGGTTAATTGACCTTAGTAATTGTTAAACTAAGGTGTTAAGCAACAATTATATACTTCTCTATAAAGCTTTCCAAGGAAAGCATTACATATGCTACTTTTATCTTTACATTTGACTTATTCACTTGTCATTTTTCTATTTTGTAATTTAAAAAATCATTGCAACATTCCTTGAAATATTGTGATATAATTTTAAAGCTTCATCATCACCCACCCCAGTGGTAGTATTAGGTAATATTTCAGTGCAGACATTACAGCACCAATCCACTGTCTCATTGGGTGCAAACGGTACAACTCTCTCACCTCATAGATATCCAGTGGAGAAAGCCATATGTGCAGAACAATTATTCTAGTATCACTAATGGCGTGGGCTCTGCGATGAACACAGATGGTTGTGTTTACCGCTGACTTTGTGTCTGCTGTAATTTAATGTAGTTTTCCCACAAGGCTCCCACTCACTTCAGACTGCATGCTTTATGATGATTTTTCTTCTGTGTCTAATTTGATATCGTTTAGCTTAGTTTGCTTGACAGTTGACAGTCTTGGCACTCGTTGAGGAAAACATTAAGAGCTTTTCATTAAACAGACAATCATAGTTGTTTAACTTCAATATGTGTAAAGACGTCCTCTCTGTTGCGTTAGAGTGCCCTTAAACACATAAAGCAGTCAGCCACTAATTAAATAGCCACTGCACAATGGCAGTGATCCATACAGGTTGGTTGCTATCTCTAATTTGTTTGTAGTCATTGACAGAAGGTTTAAAGGTCTTGTATACACTTAACACCATGTTAGGAAAAAAGGCGTTAGGGATTGATAAACTTAGGCTGGTGTATGGTGGTGGACAGGCAGTGTATGTTTACATCGGCATGTTTATCATGTTTGGTTATCTTGCTATCTGCCTGTGTCTGTGTGTGTTCCTGTACAGAATGTCCTGCCTGTCTGATTATCTGTGTGTAAGGTGATGTATGTGTATGGCTACTTAACTTGGTCATCATCACCCTCAGCCTTGCCTGTACCTTGCAGTCCTATCACCTCCCTCTAACCTGTAGGCTGTATCTGCGTCGAGACAACGACACATTGGGACTCATGATGGACTTCAACCTTCAGCCCAGGCACAAGTGAGACCAACCATTCACCTCTGCTCTGGGACCCCCGAAATGAGAACAAAGTGACAACAAACAACCTCCAAGCCTTGTACACAACATCAGCATCAATATTCAAGGGCTGACAGCTGGTGCCTTCCCCTTTAACATTTACAACAGCATCTAAGGTAACAGCTCTGGCTGCGTGGACAGTCTTGTTGCCAGTGTTTAAAAGAGTCTGCGTGTAACTTGGCCTGCCAGTCCATGGGGAGGACCAGCACAGGAGTTGAGTTACACAGGCCTTATACATGTTTCATCTGCTGCCCTCAGAACAGAAGCCCCCTTTGTTATCTAATCTAGCCCTCTTCTTCCCAGCCTGAGTGACTGAGTTTACTGCCACAAGACTGCTCTTCACAGTCTGTCTGCCAGCCGCTGAACTGATACATATTCACCAACAGCTGAGAGCAGCAGAAGGACTTTTCAGGCTTAAGATATGTAGAGTTCTCAGGAAGAGCTTTTGAATAAACAAGGAGCTATGTGAGGTCTCACTAAAGATCTGAATTGTGCTTCTTCTATTTAGCACTAAACTTTAACTTGTTTGCAGTGCTATTAACCCTTCAAGCTGCAATTCTTCTAGCTACAGATTCCTAGAAAGGATTGAATCGTATTTTAGAAAAAGAAGGAGTTATGGGAGACACCCTTAGACCGCCTTCGCTTCAGGTGAGTGTTCCACTAGATGCTCCTGCATATTCAGATGGAGGAAACAACCCTGTGTCAGACGGCTCTTTGCGATCCAGCTCCTCAACCCCAAATCTCCGTCGCAAGCGCTTCAAGATGCGCCGCATGAGGAACGTACCCAGCGAGAGGGAGCTGGAAAGAGCACGGCTGACCAACAACCACCTGACGGTCAGATCCCGCTCCAGCTCAAAGGAGTACCTCCAGTTGCCTTCCATTGAGATCACACCATCCAGCGATGAAGACGCCCCGTCTTCCTGGTCGAACTGCTCCACACCCAGCGCGTCTCCTCGCCGCAAGCGTTTCCTGCTGAGGAGGTGGCTGAAGGTCAGGGAGAAGAAGGAGCAAGGCAGTGAGAGCAGGTTGGTATGGGCCCTCTCTCCTCATCTCTTCCCGTTTCCTTCTTCTCCCTACATCTTTCCTAAAACCTCCATGCTGCTTTGAGCTCTTGCTACCTGCACTTATGTGATGTATTACTAACAAAAGGAGAGTTAAATTGTTGTCATGGTATTATAGTCAGCTGAACAGGCAATGAATTTAAGGGCGAAAACTGTTCCATTACAGTCTTGTGTTAAATTTGTAATGCAAATTATACATATCAGTTTAATACTGATAGTAGAGCTCTGTATGTTTTGTTCTTTTAGTCTTTTTTTCTTTGCCACCCTTTTCTTTGTAGCTCTCTGATCTTTGTTTTCTTTTCATGCTCATTGATTCAAGTAGACAAAGGCTTCAGTGTGGTGTTATTTGCTACTTGTTTTTCCTTTGCATTTTCTTAAGGGAATACTTAATTTATTATATAGCAATTAAAGGTCACAGGTTAGGTTCAAGTCACACTCTTAGGAAACATTTTGTCCACACACTCGAGCTGCTAATATAAAAATTAATTGCAGCTTAAGAGGGGAGTCACCAGAGTGCAGACCTCTGTCTGCAGGCTAACCGTATTGACAGATTGCATCTTCTTGAGCACCTAACCACAGGAACCAGATATTGTTTAAATCAAAGGGTTATATCGATACTCCGGGGTCATGTAAAGGTTGTTCAGAAAGCAATACTACAGAAAGGTCAAGAGGTTTCAAAATCAATAGATTTCATCCTTTTTGGGTGCACGACTGAAATACAAGACAGATCAAGTGATGGTGTCACTTGACAAAAGGTCAGAGGGTAAGTAAGTCAAATTTGCCGTCAGTTAAAAGTAATTTAAAAAATAATTATAAACACTGGACAGAAATGTATTTATCAATATTTTTTTTGAGGAAACAAAAACAAACAAAAAAAAGGCATACCTTCTTGTATGTAAAATATACAGTACATGAAAGGTTAAGTTAAGTCCTTCAAAGTTTCATTAATTTCACACTTTAACTGATATTACATTCTTAAGGAAATCTGGATGAAAGTACATTGGCAAGTCAGACAAAAAAAATTCAGTTTAGTCAGCATTTGACAATAAATTGGGTCTAATTGGCAAACACAGCAGCTCATATGATAAACATTCAAAAATCATTTTGTAATAACATATTTTTCTTAGTGTATCCTCTGTTACCATGCCTTCCTTAAAGTCCCAATCTGCTCTGTTTGATCACATGATTGAGCCAAAATCAGATCACATTTTTTCCATAAAGATCTAGGTATGCAGCTGTGTTTCATGGTGATGTCACACCATTCACATAAAGTTGAATAACAAGATAACATATCAGTCATTGCAGTTTGGTTTAGTAGCAAGCTGAACATTTTCCCATCTCTTCCTCAGTAGTGTTTTTAATAATGTCATGTAAGAAGTTAATAGACAACATAATTAGAACACTGTTCAAAATTAAAGGAAAAATATGTGGGGAAAAAACCATTGCTGACAATAGATTATTTTTCAAGCTAATAGGCTAGGTTAGCTGTGGAAGTGTGAACTGCTAGCTTCCTGTGCTATAATTAGCAGATATGGATGTCTCGGGTAACTGGGATACACATGAAGCATAGAGAGAGTGCTGTGTGTGTTGACAACATTGCTGTGTGTTCTGAATACAGGAATGTTGTTAATGAAAGCTGTCACTGCTGACATTCCCTGAGCAGGGAGCAGTGATACGGAGTTCTGTTTGTGTTTACTGTGGAGTAAAGCTCCAGCTCCTTTCCACAAGGTGTAACATAGACTGATTTAACAAGCATTCTGCTGTTTAATCCAGAACTTTATACCATCTTATTTGTGTGCCAGAATACATCTACAGAACTAAAACTCTGTTCCAGATTTCTTTGATTTCTTTACCAAATTGTTGAAGCAGAGTGAGTATGATGTAAAGTTGAGAGAACAGAGTGCTGTCTTATGGGTATTTTTCTGAGGACTTTTTTTTCTTTGACATGACATGCAATAATAATAATACATCTGTTCCATGACTATGAAAATTGTAGCTTCTGGCTGCCTTATTGAATTAACACATTTTCCAGAAATACACACCAGCTTTGGTGTTGAGTCATGTTCAGAGTTGATTGTTAATACTGATTTGTTCTTATTGTTTGTACATGCTTTTTTCCCCAGCTTCTCTTGAGGGAAAAAAGCTACACTCAATGCAATACATGCACCAGAACCATTATGGTTAAAAAATGTCCTAATTACAAAGTAAAAAGTTTTGAATACCTTTGAACATTTATTTATTCTTTATTGATTTTTTAGTTTCTATATTTCAAGAGTCCTGCAGACAGAATGCAGATCTACTTGGCAAAAAGATATTACAGACTGATGGTGTCAAAGAAAGGCTATTTCAGTTTTAGCATTTTCATGACTTATTTCTCTTGACTGCATATTATCAGAAGTTTAAAGACATCATGATATTGGTGCTCTGTCTCATCTATGAGCCACCCCTGCCGATGAAGGATTCATGCAGTACTATAATCATTTGTTTTTGCAGAAATTAATCAAAGTTCAAAGTGTGAGTGCAAAAAGTTCAATAACAGCCTTTACTTTAGGGTGTGATTTCAGGGATGGTAACAATCTATTCGGCAACACAGTTCAGTCTAAAATATGAGCTACAGAAAAAGTTACCATGAATTTCATCATCATAAGCAGTCAGGATCTTCACTTACCTTCGGCTGAAACTTCCCAAAAAAGACTAAAACCAGGCTGTAATTTCTGTTCGACTACATTTGCATCATCTACTTAAAGAATGTTAACATGTTAAAATTGTTAGTGACCATGTTTTTAAAAAAAATTCTGTTTTAAGTTGAGTACACTGCTGAGGCTTAGGCCTGCCGCCAGCTTACCATTACATACCATTAACCATATTTTTTTAAATGAACACAAACTATTCTGACAGTGACTGTGCAAAAAATAGTAATAATAATACTGGGACCTTGAACATATGAAAACAGTTATTTTGATATCTTAGGCCCAATCTCAATTCTCCCCCTTAGCCCTACGCCTCCGTTTTGCACGTTCATGAGAGACCAAGGGGTGTCTCAATTCTCTTTTGGGGAGAGGGGTAGGGCTGAATACCCCTTACAGCAGAGGGTTTTCTGATGCAGACTTAATGGCAAAGGGGTAGGAGGAGTTATACGCCGTCGCGCATGAAGCAAACCTGGCGCCGAGAGACTCAACCAGAAAAGTTGCCTTTTCGTAAATAACAAGGTTAAAAATGTTTAACTGTTGTTAAAAATTTTACGATAAGGTAGATGTTTACTCATGACGGCACAATGCGGCGTATGACCGCCCTACGCATGTTTCGGAAATAAAAGTAGCGATGGCGTAATTTGCATAAAGGTTTTAATTGATTATACTCGGGGAAAATTATATATAATATAACGATATACATAATTTTCATTTCTGTGGTTATAAGGATGTAAGTTACAGCTCTTCTTTCTGTTGTATCGTAAGGTCTGTATGACACGTGTGTCTTTTAAACAGGGAGGCTTTACGTTCAGGTTATACGGTAAGAAGGGGTGTCTTAATTCATAGGGCTGAAAACATTGCCCTTTGCCTCCACACTTTGTTTAAAGGCGAAGGGGTAAAGCTAAGGGCTGAGGGGTAGGGCTAAGGGGGAGAATTGAGATTTGGCCTTAGTTCATGCATACTCTGTTTTTGGGCACTGAAAGGAAATATTTTGGGAAATGTCCGTTTATACTAAAATACAAGGTTTTGACTTGACTTTGCCACTTTCTACTCAATATTATGCATGCCTTTGTGTTTTTGTGGTATGGGTGGACCTAGCCACTATTATGCTTGTGCTAACAGGATTTTGTTATGTTTACACGTTAATGTACAGTTACAAAAATATATTAACAAACAAAAGCATCAAATTATGAAATAAAATTCACTGCTCAATGAAATAACTAAATAATTAAAAGCCTGGCTCAAATTTTTCTGGTTTTTGATCAGACCATGGCGGGAAGACTTTGAGAAAAATGTGTTTCATGCTAAGGAACAATGAAAGTTTTTTTTGTTGGTTCAGGACATAGCTGTTGTATTTAGATCAAAGGGCAGAAGACTGTTATAAGAGCCGATTATCATCTGTCAGTTCAGTAAAAAAAACAAAAAAAAAAACTTGTATACGTGATGTGTCTATGCATTTGTATGTGGTTAGAGATTTTCTGGTGCATACTGCTGTGTGAGCATTGTGGGGGAAGAACTATAAGATGACCTGCTAAATGAGGGCAGAACTCAACAGAGAGAGGAGTCAAACCTGCACCCCTTCTGATGGGAAGATGACAGCTAACTAACCTAACCCTTACTCCATCAACAACTGTGATGAACTTTTCCTTGTAACTAATTACTGAACATCACATTGTATCATTTCAAAATCACAAAGACCTCATTCCATTTCGCTTTTTTCATTTTGTCTCAGTCCTCAACAGATACTGGATATATATCCACTAGGAGTGACACCCATGACTGCACAGCACTTTGATCCTCTGAATTCCTTATTTCCTTGTTTAAAGTTGCAGAAACAATGTTTCCCATTAGGAAAATTACAATTATCACATTCAGTATCTATATTTTTCTTGAATAGTTGAGTTATCAGCAAAAATGAGTATGCCATTATTAATGCTACTCTCTTCTTGATTTGTGACTGTTATCATTGACACAAAATAAACAGTAGAGCTGGTTCCTAGTTAATATGTTGCACACACCAACGCTTACACAGGGTTTTTTTTTTGTTGTTGTTCTTTTGTAGCGGGAAACCTGCTGTAGAGGAATTGTCCGGTTAATGTACAAACATAAAAGAGCATTGTTCTTTAACTGAATGTTTGTGCTCTCGTGCTGGCATTTAGTGTGAACTTTAAGACTGCCTTCTTTCTTTGGAAGCATTTTTGAAATGTTGTAAGTATACGAAACATTTCAGTAACTTCATAGCATTAAATTTGGTGTATATCAGTAAAACTGTCATGTCTTCAGGGCAAACGATGATTACTAAAAAAAAGTAGATTGATGTAGAGCACTGCAAGTCTGGTTGTCTTAGAGATGGTCTGAAATGTTTTATTGAATGGAGACTTCTGGTCAAGTTTTTTATCACTTACATCAAACGTGAATCTGTTTTATTCTCCAAGTGGTTTGAATCCATAAAGGTTTTTTGTTTGATGATAAAATTGAGATCGTTTCTGCTTTTAGCCTTTAATCTTCTTTCATTTCCAAAGTAGAGACGTAGTAACACATTTTCTACACAACCTATTGTTTCCTTTCTCATTGCATTTCTTTGTTAGATTGTGACAATTGTTGCTATGTCATGTCGATGTTGTCCTTTTATTTTTCTACCTTTCATCAGTTCTGTGGTACACACGCATTCATGTGAAAAGAGAAAATCTTTCAATTTTCCACTTCTAAGTTATGTATCAGGACATTGTATAAAATCCCCTTGTCCTCACCAGGCCTTTAGTTAGTCATTGTTCAACAAAAATTGAGCCAAAATACAGAAATAGTGCATGAAAGAAAAAAAACCCATATATCTCCTGATGCTATAGCTTGCAGAGGGCACCACAATCACATAAAAATGATCGTCACTGCAATATCAACATGAGTAATATTAATATTGCAAAAGGCTGCTTGGGTTGCAGCTCAGGGTAGGTTATAGATCTACATAACAGATGGTTTGATTTGAAATAGTAGTGTGATACTGCGTCATGATACTAAAATTTTAAACTCAATACCGATACTAAGGATCTTTTTCTTTTCTTTTTATAGTCAGAAAACCAAAAATAACAACACAACCCAAACAATACAATGAAAATATATTATTGAATATAGGAAAAGACATTAACATTGTAAAGTAAATTCAATATTTTAAAGCTCATGCAAAAATACAGTCTTCTCAAACTGTTTACTCACAGTTGTGCAAAAAATACAAAACTAAAAAACTTCAACACCTAGATAGTGTACTTATTTACATAAGTGGAAACTGCCTTTCTTCACAATATCTGAAAACGGATCACATAAACAATAGAACACACAAAATAGTCCTGTCTGTGTGTCCTCATCATCTGTACTGGCAGGACTCATGTTTCCCCCCAGAGACCCCACGATGGCTAAGAAACCAACAGAAACACCAAAGTTGTCCAAAAAATTTAAAAAATGCTAACTTAAGTGTTTCTAGAAAAAATGAAAAAGCTGCCTCTGTTTTTAGTGAAGCGTTACAAACAAGGAGGAGCGTTGTCAGAAATGAGAGCAGCCTCTATCAAACTCACTTAGCCTGTTTTAGCCGCAGCAGCTGGAGGCTGTCATATAAAGACACCCGACGAAAAAATATATGAGTCCATGTCAACAAAACTACTTATAGGAGCTACTGGCACATATTGAAAATAAGAATGATCTTTTTAAAAACAAAAAATGCTTATGGCACTAAGCTCAATTGCTTAAGTAGACAGCCTTTAAGCTGGTACAATAACATGTATTTCATTGGCCCCAGTACGTATAAGACATTGCTGTAGCATGTAAAACTACTTAGAGCCTGGCAATCATGTTACACTGGATCTCTTTGGCAGTTTATTCATTTTTTGCCAGAAACACCAACATATCTTTATATATACATTCAACAACACAATATTCACATTTTGTTTGAACAGAAACTTTATTCACCTCTCAATACTCCACGAATAATTCGGAATGAAGGTCTGGTCTCGAGGACCTCGAGCTACTTTCAGGCACTGCCATGTTAAAAGTGTGTGTCGCGTGTCAACAATTGGTCCACCAATTGAGAATGGTGAGGCAGCTGGTCCTTTCTGTGAACCAGCAGAAGCAAAAGTGACATTTAAGTATTGACATGTGTGCTGTTTAGAACACAAGTTATAGCTTCAATACAGTCATATTGCATGTTTTCCTTATGGTGCAGCCTTACAAGTAAGGCAAGGCAAGTTTATTTGTATAGCACATTTCCTGTACAAGACTTTTCAAGTGCTTTACATAAATATTAAAAACATTAAAGACGGTGCAAAGAGAGGATCAAAAAGTAGTAAGAGACATCAACAAAAAGCAAAAATCACAATAAAATCATAAAAAAAAAATAATCCCTGCAACTAGAATAATAACTTGAATTATTTGTTTTCTGCAAAATATTAACACTTCATTGAGGTTTGTTAGCATATGGTTATGGACCTCGCTCAAAGTGAAGATGCACAGGTCCCACCACAGTGTTTCAGTCAGGTTAACTGGGTTGACTGGATCATTTCAACTCTATGATTCCTACACTTGCCAGCATTTTAAGATTTTCTGCTGTGCCTGTTGCATGACCCAGCATCAGTAAAAGTTTAGCTGTTCAATAGATGGTCTCCAGTTTGACTCATAGTTGATTAAAATGACTGCGGTGTGCCCAGGTCCTGTGGCTGCAAAATAAGCCCAAATCATTTCCCCTCCTCCACAATGCTTGTCAGTCACTAGAATGTTTGTATTAATATACTGCGTTTGGTTTTTACAAAAAACACTGTGCATTATGACAACAATTATTTACTTTACTCTCACCTGTTCAAAGAATATTATAATACAGTGGTCCCAAGCCTGGGGACTGGGACCCCCCAAGGGGGTCCCCTAAAGAGCACAGGGGGACCCCATGGTTTTGAATATTCAGTGTAATTTTGATTAATGTCCACATTGTACCTATTTTAAGTGGGAAAAAAGTAAGGATATGTGTTGTTTATTTAACTTTGGCTTCATAGAAGGACATGACTAAGCCAGAATCCAGGATTTATGGTGAAAATCTCACTTTTGAAGGCATAAAACCAAGCAAGGGTAGGGCAGGAGGCCCCTGGCTTTTTAGTGTTTGCATGAAGGGGGACCCAAGGCAAATAGGTTGGGAACCACTGTTATGATAGATGACTTGTAGTTTGTTCAGATGCAACTTTGCAAACCTAAGCCTTACTACCATGGTCTTCAGTGAGAAAAGAGACTTCCCAGTTGCAGCTCTTCCAAATAGATTTGTTCAACCTTTTTCTAATTGAACTGTTGTAAACTTCATCATTTAACATGCAAAATGAGGCCTATAAAGTCTGTTTTTGTGGTTTTTAAATGGTGTAAACTTGCAGGGATGTCCACTCCTGGGAAGATTAGCAGCTACATTGTTTTCCAATTAGAAATAATCTTTCTCATAGCAGAATAATGGAGTCCAGATAGTTAGTAGATGGTCTTATAACCTTCCCAAACTGATGGGCAGCAACTATTCCTTCTCTGAGATCATAGCTGATGTCTTTCCTCCTCGTCCTCATGTTAACACACACCTGTATGGTCCAAACTGACTAAATTTGTTCGGTTATAGAGGTGCTTACATTTACTGGTAATCCGTTTATCTGCTACACCTGGCTGCTGATAACTCTTTTTCTCCAACAGCAGAAACTGTTGCTTAGTTTTTCACACACTGCTTTTTAGGGGTCCAAGCCGCGAGTGTGCAGGACCCGTGTTGCAAGTGCAACGCGGTTCCCAGCACTCAGCGGTGCTG
>JAOXYM010000009.1:25012044-25027437 GCA_028567055.1 Leptatherina wallacei | reverse complement strand
GCTAACAGTTTACGTGTTAACAGTAAGCTGGATAAACACGCCGTCTTCATACTGGAGCTCCGTGTCTGTTCTGACCGAGTGTAGAGATCTTTTTTGTTCAATGCCTGATAAAAAGGATGATAATTGTAACATGTTTTCAATTGAAATGAGAATAATGATGATATGAATATGAACATTTTCTGTTATAACACAAATCATATGCAATTTGTAATGAGTCAAATTGATCACATTTACTTTTTTTTTATTAAAACCATGAGTATAATTATGTACTATATAAAAATGGTTCATCATTGTGTTTTGAATTAAACTTTTAATGAGCACATTTTGTATAATGTGGTATCAATATGTTTATTTGGTCAGGTGACAGAAGGGCTGACAGGTAGTAATGAGGTGGAGAAGCAGGGTCACGGGTGAGGTCTCAAACTTTTGGTTGTTCAGACTTTCTCTCCACTTTAAATGCTGATATAGCAAATGAACGTTTAGCAAAGGTGCAAAAAAACACATTGGACCTCTGAGAACAACTTTTACATCTCTACCAATGTCAGAATCAAACCTACGTCCCTGTCCTGAGATATTTGGTATCTTTGTTAGATAAAAAAAGTTCTCTGGAGGTTTTGATTCTTTATGTTAAACCGAAAGAGACTCTTATTTTATTTTAGCACGTTTGTTTGTTTTTATTACATTTATAATAGCAGAATACATTATTTGTTTTTTTCTTGAAGTTCTTTATATACATATTTAAAAAGAAAAACATTCCTTAACAGCAATCAAAATGTTTGCTTTGTATTCATTACAGGGCTCTCGTTTGGTTTTATTTGAGTGTTTATACTAATTTGTTTTTCAATGAAACATGCATTGTATTTTTGTTTTTGTTTTGAATATAACTATTATGACATGTCATGGCTTGTAGGATCACAAACGGACCTTTCACTTATTTTTAAAAATTTTAGTTGTGACCCTTGAAGATTTGTATTTGAGTACCTCTGATCTATATTTAGCACGTGTATTTCTTTTACAATGTCCAAATAACATAATATTAGTTTTACTTTAATTTAAGGATAATTTATTCATGTTGAACCACATCTTAATTTTTGACATTTCAGAAGTAATTACATTTTCTAATTCCTTTATTTCCTTTAATTCCTTTAGATTTTCTCCAGAGCAAAAAACATTTGTATCATCTGCAAATATTATTTTCAAAATATTTAATATATTGCAAAAGTCATTCATATAAAGTATAAACAATTTAGAACCCAACACTGACCCCTGGGGGACATAACAAGAAATGTCCAAGTATGAAGACAAATTTTCACCCCACTTCACGAACTGTCTTTGATGTAAAAAAGTCCTCAGTGTAACACCACACCCCCTGATCCCATACCGTTCCAGCTTAGTGATCAATATGTCGAACAGTGTCAAATGCTTTTTTCAGAAAAAAACAAAAACATTCCAATTGCATTGTGCTTCTGATCACCAGCTTTTGCAATTTCCTCAATTGATTCTATTAGTGCTAGTGATGTTGAACTATTTGTCCTAAATCCATAACGGCTGTCAGAGAGTATTTTATGTTTTATTTAGGAATTTATCTAATCGGTTATTGAGAAGTTTTTCAAGAATTTGTGAAAGCTGTGGAAGCACAGAAATAAGTCTGTAATTTTTGAAGTTGTGTCTGTCCCCAGCTTTGTACAGTGGTTCCACTTTTGCTATTTTCATTTGATTTGGAAATTTGCCCACTTGAAATGATAAATTACAGATGCATATCAGAGGTGTTAGGATTCCCTCTTTTACCTTTTTGATTTGACCTTTTCGTGTAAAGTAAAAATGGCGCGGAATGTATGAACGGAGGGAAAGACGGAAATATTTTTGCAATGATTAAATAGAAAATTATAACCGTCATCCTTGATGGGCAGAAATGGAACGTGACTCTTCTCTCCACCGGAAAAAGGAAAGCACTCATCACTATGGAAAAACAAAGACACGTGTGGCATTGCGGTACAGGTTGTAAGGTGCACCAGCTGCTTAGTTTTTTTCCCACTGTGCAACCATTGCAATGACAGGAGCTACACTATACTTCAGATACTTTAAAGTGACTCCAGAAGTCTTTCAACCCCATTACCGTATGATATTTCCAATCTAACGAATGAATGAATGCTGCTAATTGTGCTTACATCAAATCAAACGTCAGCATAGAGGAAGATTTGCCGATTTTATCGCCCTAAGCCTTTGGTGAAGACGGTGAAATGGCATTTGAAGGCTGTTTCCTCCATTTTGCCAGCTGTGAAGTGTGCATTGTTGTAGACTCGCTATATGAGGGCTGAATGGTCCACTCGCCCTCCACACTACGTGGTTTGGTGTGAGAACTCACAAACTGTGTAGGGGGCGGGGCGGTTTGGGATTGAGCCCTTGTACCTTAGTTCTTCTTCTTGATGTTTTTTGGTGGTTGGGAAATAACAAATTGGTGCATTACAGCCACCAACTGATCTGAAGTGTGTGGACCCCCAGTTTGAGAATCACCAAATTAATTTTAAGTTTGATTTTCACATTTATTTATGTATTTCTACATGAGTGGTTTCCCATTTATTTACTGTTTGTTTGTTTGTTTGTTTGTTTGTTTGTTTATTTATTTATTTTAGTTTTGCCAGGATCTCCATCCAGCAAAGAAATACAGAAATAATGTAGAAATTGCTTAATCTAGAAATGCATAAATACATTGATAAATGAAGTCACAACAGGTAATTGTACTCATCATGAAGAAAACAAAAGGCATGAAAATAATGCTAAGATTTTGTTGTTTACTGTGGGTGGTTTCCTGCTTTTGATGGTGCAGACTTACATTTTTTATGTATGCTAAATATAACAAAGACAGATTAGGCAAGGCAAGTTTATTTGTATAGCATTGTATAGCATTTGTATGGCATTATTTGTTTCTTCTTTAAGTGATAATAGGCTGATTACAATCTATTCATTATTTCTGTAATTGATAGTAACTTGAACAGACAAGAACCCGGAGCTAATCAGAAAATGGTGTGTGAAAATCCTTGTAAAAGTAGAAACTTCTTTACAGGATATTTGTTGTGATCCTCCTATTCTAGTCTAATAATAACCATCCACTTAGCCATCTTTCTCTGTCTACTGAAGCTGTGCACTACACCTGCACTCTTTCTCCCTATCGTGCACTCCTCTCAGAGCTTTTCTCTCTGGCACTCCCTCCCACACATTCTTCTGGCTCAGTGTCTACTTGCTCGAATTAGGAACAGTACCTATCAAACCTATGGGATTTTTTGCTGCCTTTCTCTTTCCTGTGCTGGTGTTAGCTAGTGAGGGGCGTCTGCAGCAGCTGCAGGGAGAGCAGCGTTCTGTAGCCGGCTTTAGAGGGCACGGAATGTCATGTCTCCTCTGCAGGTAAAAGCAGCTGCATTTCTGCTCGGAGGCTGCACCACTGCCTCTCCCAAACTCCACCTGTGCCATCGTCTTTATGTCTATCAGTCCTGTTTTGCTCTCACTGCATCTGCCTGTTTGTGTGATGTGCTGCAGTTTACTCAGTGTGCTGTGTGCAGCTGCGTTTTCTGGCGAACTGACAGCAGGCTGTCAGCTAATGTCTGCCTCTAGCTGTGATTTTAGCTGCCTGTGCCGGATAGCCGTCAATGGAGGCTAGAGGAGAGAAAGTGATTAAATTAAGTTGATGACGTGAAGAATAGTTTGCTTGTATTTTTTCTCATGTTTTTGCATCGGATGCTTCTGCTAAGTGCATCTCTTCCATGATAACTGCAGATAGTGTTATGTAATATCACAATGTGACTTTGCTAAATGAGTAATGTGAGTCATCAGTAAAGATGACGCAGCACGTGGTTGGGAGTTGTGAATCAACTCTGTTGCACCTGCTATCACTGGTCAAGTTTTGATTTGGTGTTGAAATGGGATTTCATTATTATTATGTTTTAACTGGGTCATCTGTTACAGCGATGTGACGCTTTACACCCTCCTTAGGTGTAAGCAGTGTGCTAGTAGTGTATTAACAGCTATAATAACATCAGTACAAAACACTACAGTAACATTGTAACAATGCATATCATTCATGTATATTATTCACATTTATTTCCTTTTAAGGATCTATAACCTATTCGTGAACATTGATTAACAAACACTGTGTAGTGAAACTTAACTTTAATGCAGTTTGATATAACAATATCTATATTTATAATGATTAATATACGTAGACTCATTTGATGGCGGTTACTTCCAGTTGGTTGCCCATTTCAGGCTGTAATATCCTGTGTTCTGTCATGCTCTAACCCCTTGAATTGGCAACTTGGACGTTAAATATGCTGAATTTTACGAAAGCTTTAGATTGATTAGGTTTGCACAGTATTAGGATAGCATGCAACATGTAATATCATCATCCAATATTGCAATGATAATATTACTGACTATATATAGGTACATATACATGGTGCTAATCTCGGGTGTATTAACTCATGCAGCATTCAATTTCTGCACCTGTGCAGGCTAGTTAGTTGTAGAACATCCAGTAAATCACAACTTCCTGCATTAGTACACCTAAGCTTTTCCTAGTTTAAGCCATAATGTCTTCACAATGTTGTGATTTTCTTTGTGAAATTGATATTGTTCATGTTGGTGTTTGATGATTATAAATGTTCTCTTTATTCTGTAGGCCTAGTAATGAGGAACATGTGTATGGCTCACATTGACTGGATGTAGAGAATGAATCCAAAGAATATGGTCACAGTATTTGTTACGTAAGGGAGAAGTAGAAATTCACTTTTTTTATGTTGCTGGTTTCACCCAAACATTTTTCCTGTCGAGCATCATTTTGCACCATTTCTGCTGTGATGCGGCTCTTGTTGTGACACGGATGACATTTTCACATGGTCTAAGTTGTGACTCAACAGTTACCACAGTTGTCTCACTAGGAGGCAGGTTGTGCTGGTGGATGGCGCTCAGCCTCCAACTTCCAAGCAAAATATTACTTGTTTGAATCTAGACTTTCACAAACGTTTCCTCAATTATGGTTATGATGAGAAAAATGTCCGTCATCATGGACTATAAAGTTCTGTACTCATTGGTACAGTTCTTGTCATCATGATATGGGATCACCTACCACAAAACTCCATTAACCCTTTAATGCCTGAACTAAGAAAAGGTGGGCAGAAAATTCAATTTTTTTTCAAAACAAAGTATTTTTTTTAGCTCTTTAACAAAATGTAAGGAAAATAGAGGGGGGGGTGGTGGTAAAAAATACAGAATCTTGAGCAAAGTTAATACAAAAGGTCTCAGAAAGAGTATAGAATAAGATACATTAGGCATTCAGTTGAAAAATGGTTTCATTTCATAATTTTGAAGCCTATTATGAAAATACTATTTACTGTCCTGCACATGAGAAAAAACACAATATTTCTTCTATTTTCTGATGAAGCTGGGCGTCCCTGTATGCTGATGTTGACACAATGTGCTGTTGTCACGAAAAAGGACATTTTTAAAACTTGGGGGGGATGTTGCAGTATTGAACATCTTTGCACATAGCTTATTTTCAGCCGGTTGGGCTGGTCCACTCATATAGTTTTTGGCAGTTTTTGTTGTGCTTATGTAACCACAACATTGTCACTTATACATTGATTAAATCCAGAATAATTACTTAAGTTAAATAGTATTATAGCATTATTAAATGCCTCATATGAATATGTCTGAGTAAGGAGTTACAATTATTGAGAAGATCATGAGCATAGGAGTAATGTGATAACAAATGATTAACAACACATTTTTAATTGTTTATATACAAGCAGCAGCTGTAGTGGCCATGACTGAGCTGTATCTCTTCTGTGCAGGTCTGACAGTGCAGCGGACAAAATTGGGTAAGCTTGCTTTCTGACCACTCCTCTTTTACCCATAGACGTGTGGGCATGTATCCGCGCTAGTGAGTGGATGCATACAGTTAAGGGTACAGTGGGATGGCCTCGCTGTCACCCCATTTGCCCCGGCCCGCCCACCCTGCATGTGACACAGATTCATGGCTTTGTCCGCCCAACCAAGGTGTCTGAATACGCTTTACATTTGGAGAGGCCGGCAATGAATACAGTTGCAAGCCATGGAATGCCTTTGTTTGCTTTTATTGGACAAACAACATCAGACACAAACAGGGCTTTGTGAGTTGGACAGCATTGTGCAACTTTTAGTCTTTTAGCTAGGGAGCCAGTGGCAGATCAGCACTGTGGACACACACTGTGGGCACAGTCAGGGCACTTCACTCTTCAGGGTGTGAAAGCTGTGCTGTCACAAGAAACGCTGCACCTGTCCTTAAGCAAAAGAGTTCAAGCTTAAGCTGCAAAGGTGAGTGTGAGTAGCAACACATGATTATTGCTGGTGCACGGTTATTGATGTGTATGAAAACAAGTTTCTTTATCATTTACTTACAGGAGAACTTGACAAAGCATAGATTTATTATATCATTGCACTATATACAGTCCATGGAAAACACAAAACATTTTCTTTGTTTAGTTTTTCAGTCAATCTCACAATCTAATTGTTAATTGCATCAGATTTTAAAAGTGCTTCATCTCCTTCAGTTGTATTTTCTATAAAATCATCTTTGTTGGAACAGGTACATTAGAAATAAAAAAAGAGAGACTTTTTTTATTTTATTTTTTTGTTTTTTTTTACTTTGTGAACACTGCTTTGAGGCTGCTACCGTATAGTCTGTTTGCTTTTACATGTATGTCTTTCTGTATGTTGATTTTACAGTAATCAGTGAGGAGAAATGGTGTTTGTGGCATGCACATTTTTCTGGGCTGATTGGACTCTGTTAATTGCTGTGTTTTCGTCTTTGTTTTTGTGTGTTCAAATGATCAGTCATGCAAGTTGAGTGTCTACAGTACCAGTCCAGGTTTAAACCACTAGGAGTCTCTGTTCTCCAGTATTTGGCACATTGTCTTTCAAGCCACGAGCAGTATCTGTTTAGTATTATGTTGAGTACAGGATACATTTACTCCACTTAGATGCATCCATACATTCAGCAGTGATGCTCTTTTAAATGTGCGGGTGTTACTGCTATGTGTCTGTGTGTGATAATTGGTGCTGAATTTCTATAAATAAAAATCTTGACAGGAGGTACCTTCCTTCTCAGCTATGCAAAATAGTTATCTTCTCCTTAGCACAGTAGTATTTTTGTAGGCTAACTGTATGCATATGCAAGGCATAAATTAACAGCAGAAGCATGCAACTTCTTTTTTTGAGTGTCTGAGAAACAGAGAGAGGACAGGAGAGAGTAAAGATCATCATGCGGAACAGCTAATTCCTGGAGTTTAAAACATATAATAGTTGGGGTAACAAGTTAAGAATAGCTAGATGTTTGAGGTGAAATGTTCTATTTAGGTTTTTATCTCTTTTTATCACAGTTTTTGAGGTTAGTTTTTGGGAAGATGACCGTCACTGTGTTGGCACAGTTAGATGTGTTTAGGGTGCTATAACTGTGATATGCACAAGATTTTATAAAGATTTGCTGATTGCAGAGAAAAGCTCTTAACAAACTGGTAAAGCACAATTTTTTTGTATTTAATCTACTAAATTGAATAAATTAAAGAAGTGTCACCAAAAAGCCGACTTATTTCTGAACTGGGGAATATTTGATGGTCATGCCGTACATGTACGCTATAAGTTGGTTTTAACTCAGCGAAATATGAACATTTTGCCATTTATTACCACTTGCTCTGCATTATACAGATCCAGTTATGTTCAACTTGACTCAGCATCATGCTATTCTTGTCCAGTCTGATTTTCTTTTTTTTTTTTCACAGCATTTCTGAACATTTGTAAAGGGGTTCACAATCAGCACATCTACATTGTACTGACTCTCTGACACCGGCCCTGCTGCCACTTTCTTTGAATAGTGGATTTTGAACTCGAGTCTAAGGATGCAGCGATGATTTCTTTTCACTTGTAGTGGTCTTTAGAAGTGTTTCCTGTGCCCTTCTCTGGTCGAGAATTAATTGCAGTGCTGACTGAGGACTTTGAGTTCACAGCTGCTTTATTGTTTTGTATTTAACACAGTACTGTTTCTGCAGCCTTTGTAGACCCATTGCTGACATTTCAATAATGCATGAAATGCCTGCAATGGGGCTTTACAAAGGAGTAGGGATGCAAAAACAGTTTGAAGATCCACAGCTTGCATGTTTTGAAAAATAGTTAGACTGAGTTCTGCATATTTATTAAAACGTCAAGTGGCTACTGGTGGAATTATGTGACAGTAATTTATCAGTAAGTTCTCCTGCAGAGATTCTCCTAAAAAGCCCCACATCTGTCTCTGTTCTAATGTCAGCATTGCTTTTGTGTCTTCTCAGTTGCTGGTTTATTGATCATTGTCTGTAGTTTGAGACATTAGCCTCCTGTGACAGTGATCAGCATTATATGATCTTTCCCTTAACTTTGAGCCTCAGAGAGGCAAGGATGTCGTAGTGGATACTTTTCAGTTAATCAGTGTTAACAACAGATTTTCAGACAATTCAGCATGAAAATTATTTAAAATCTGAGTGAAAGTGTTCCCTACATGACAGAGATCCAACTGGACCGGTTTTTGTTTTTGCTAATGTTTTGCACATTTAGGTCATTGAATATGCCTGGATTGTTTCGTCAGCAGGATGCCATGAGGTTATGACACAGCGATAGACGCATTTGCGGATGTTCATGTAGCCACTGTATCGCTGATTTGGCTCTTCGAAGTGATGCTGTGATGCAGCGGTTAAGGACCGCGGATGCATGCCTGCAGCATGTAGACAGGAAAACGGAGGAGGAGGAGAGAAGGAGAAAGAGACGGGGAGCAGATCTGGCAGGGGGTGGGTGGAGGGGGATTCTGATAAGGGAGTGGTGGAAAGGAGGTGAAGGACCACCCTCGTCGAGCAGAGCCTTTCTCAGGGAGCCTGTTGAAGGAACCTTCCTACACACACACCACGGCCGGCCAGCCAATCAGAGCGCTCATATCTTTGACCCATCCTCCCCCGTACAACTGCTCATCTATGGCTCAGCAAAGCAGATGTGAGGTGAAACGGTAGGAAGCGAGCTTGTTTGTCACCTGGGCTGAAGACTGAATTTCTGTCAGAAGAGAAAGCGGGATTCCAACTAGAGCTGGAGCCTTGATTACTTTGTCTGGACAGCGGTGTCCAATCAGCCTGGACAGCCTTCTGAGCAGGCATCAAGTGCTGTCTGTATCACCGATGCTCGCAACTCACGTCTGAGCCATTATTTTTCCTCTTGACTGCTATCGGATGTGCTGTGTAACAGATCAGGACTAGAGGGGATTTTGAGGCCTGGCGACGATGACAAAGTATGCCGGACAAGTTAGAATTTGACAGCGAGACAGCAGGACAGTGATTGGTGAGGGGCCATGAGAGCCAGGAGAGAGGCCAGGATGGTGTCTGCCTGTTCACCATGCACAAACATAAGGTCAGCTATGTGGGGTTTTTTTTTATTTTGCTGTTGTTGTTGTTATATTTTTTAGAACAAACAACAAAATAGCTGGCATGTATGACAGACTAGGGGGCATGGAATGAATATAAAATGTATTGTATAATGATAGCATCCTTTATATTTTTATTTCCATCTTATAAAAATGAAAGATAAGTTTATAAAAAAAATTTAAATGAACAAAGTAACATCACTTCTCAGCTAATACAATGTGGTTACATGTGACTGGATGTGCATTCACTTCCTGTATACTGGAAAATCCAATGCTGTTCCTGTGGCTGTCTGATAATCATTCAATGATTATCTACTGATTTATGTGACAATAGAGCTAATGTAGTTTACACTGACCGAATCACATGACTTACATGCCCCTGATTATTGTATCTTTTCTGTGTCACCTTACTTGACAAAATATATCTCCCCTCATTTTTTCAGATAAGAGCAGCTTTTTAAATGGCAATTACATTTTCACCCCCAAAGTTGCTTTAGCTTTCAATTAATTTGACAACAGATGTCATTTATTTCTACATTTATAGTTCTACCACAGAGACTCTGTAATTGTTCCCATAGTCTTTTTCTCCAAGTTACTGCAGATGTTATTAATTTTTTTTTTTTGTCAGATTGTTTTCCTTAGAAGTTGAATTGATGTGGAAAATGTGTCAAAATGATCAATAAACACAGCGAATGTCTATAATCAGATGAATGCAGGATGTGGCAGAGGATTTTCCAGCTGGCCTCTACATCTCTGCTGTGATCTTTGCTCTTCAGGTCCATTAAAGGCAATTCAGTTAGATTTACAGTGCTCGTCGAAGGGGGTGCAGTGCGGCCCTAAGACTGCTTATGTTACTTTCTTGTAACTATTTCTAAGCCTTTCAATGAATCACAAACGATGGTCATAAAGGCCTGAAGGAAGTCCTTCCAGCTCAAGCGCTTTGTGATTCATTATTTCATGTATGAGATGCTAGAAAAAAATATCTCATTTACTTTATTGGAGATAAAGTATTTATTGCATTTCTATCAAATGGCTGCTTTACACCTTTATAGTGATAAATGTATGGACAGTATTGTGTTATACATGAAGTTTGATCCATTTTTTTACTCTGTACAGTTAGGTCCACTAAACAGAGGATTTTTTTTTTAGGTGTGTCCATCTGCAATTCAATAAATGATTAATCACCCCTTTAAACCACTTAACTTTACACCCACAGCCTTTCTTTAATAGTTAATTGATAGGTAATGAATCTGCTATTAGCAAAGCTGTGAAGTAGAGATTTGGCTGTATGAGTCTTCACATTTCAATGCTTCAAAACAACTGACCAGTGTTTGTCCGTTTATTGCAATTAGTGGGGTGTCTCTAAAAAACACAAATATAGTGGTTAGAAAAACACAAATATTTGACTAGTTGGGTCTCTTTCTGTCTTGCACAAAATGCACATTTATACCGCAATACGTTGGAGAAGAAGCAATCTTGAATTCTAAAGATAGAAAATAAAATAAACTTTGAAAGTTTTATTTGAAAAACTTAATGTTAACAAATATCAAAATATTTAACATCAATTAAATATATTCATGAACTAAGGCCGCAACTCGCAAATATACCTTTCATTTATTTTATTTCTTTAAAAAATAAAAAGTACATACTTACATTATATAGAGTTTTTTTGACCTGGTCTCATACGAAGTGCTTTTCACGTCTTTCTTAATAATGACATAGATGCTCATACAGTCTCTCTTAATGCATATCTGTTAAGTATAGTATTCAGCACTTCTCTCCCGACGGACACCAGTGTTCCCCTGAATGGTAAATGTAATATCACAGTCTGTATTTTGAGCCAGCTGTTTATGTCTCACTCTGAAAAGGGTTTATTAAATACTCTACTCAGTAGACAATCTGTCTGTCACTGGCACACCCACTTATTGGTTTTGTGAAAGGTCTTGTTTTCACACTGGGTGGACATCTGCTTCACTGCAGTGTTACTCAAGGAGATGTGCCATGCACATATGCCACTTTGTGCTGAAAAAAAAAAAATCAGCATATATTAAGTTCAGATTTGTTTTTGTTTTAGAGATTTTTTCTGAGGCCCCCTTTTTTTCCAGAGTTGGAGTTAAAATCTGTTTGCCATTTGTCCACAATGTACTTGATAAACACTAATAAGTGTTTCAAGCCTATAGCCGCAAATATCGGTATAAAGAAAAAACCCTGAAACAAATATGGTGCCAGGATGGCAAACAAGCGCTGTTGGAGCTAGACAGATGGTGATTCAGGTGCTGTTACTTAAATTTCTCTTCAAATCTTTCCTGCATTGGCTCGCTTTTTCTCCGTAGTAACACTCTTCCATCAGTGGTGCTCATATGCCAGAAGCAACAACAGCAAAATGTTTCACGGAGGCTCCCAAACACAAATTATTTCAGATTTATATAGGGTTAGACATTTGCCTGCCTAGAGCCTGCCATGCCAGCATGATTGTGATAGAAACCATCAGATTAGTTGTGGGATTACTTTTTTTGCTTGATTTATTGTCATAGAAAATAGAATAAATAAACCAACTAATTGTTGCTCCTCTATTTCAAATTCCACATCCTTCCAGGGATTTTAGGGGTTGTAACTCTGGATTCCACCGTAAAATGCAACTTGGAAGGTTTTATAAATCAAGCTGTGTTATTTATCATGGACGTGATTGACTTCCCGTCTGGCTGCACCAAAGGCACCATGGACTATTCATATTTGAGGGTTCCTCTGTTTCTTAACAATCCACATTTGAAAAAAGACGTATCTACTAAACATTTAGACATTGTGCATTTTTTTAACCCCCACAGTGATGCCTTATGGAAACATTACCTAAAGAACCTTGAGTCTTAGGAGGCGAAAATGTATAAAATTTGATTACCTCACTCAGGCGTGGGATCTGTGCAAGGTGCTGCACAGCAGAATGAAACTCCTTTAACTGCCGCAGGCCTCAGTCAGGGGTGAAGGAGTGGGAAGAAATTGCTCTGACTGGAGAGGCAAATGAATTATCAGGTGCCACAGAAAAATGAATTGATTGAATAGATGGAGGAGTGGTTGAGGGCTTCTGATCATAATGATTCATGGTCCATGTGGGCGCTCTGCAGTGAGTAGTTGGTGGCAGCGGGGTGAGAGAACTGCACTCTGTAAGCCCAGTCATCTGTTGCTTTGCTTTTCACATGCACACACAAACGCACAAATACGCATTAGTTATACAAGTTTTTTTAGGTGAAATGAGTCTCAAACAACCCTTTATTTTGCTTTGTCTTTGTTCTGACATTTTCTCTAGTCTGGGGTGATAAAAACAGAGTATTTACAGTCATGTCTGAGATTGCAGTTTGAATTTAGTTGTTGATCCTCCTGGAAGGAAGATGTGCCTTCCTGTATATTAAAAGTTATCTACACAAACTAGTTTTCCTTCCATTTTAATTGAGGGACCTCTGGAGCCTACAGCAAATTTGGAATTGATAATTATTTTAGTTCAGTTGTCACCAGGACAATCACATCATGAACAATCAAATGAGAGATTCTACCAAAGCTTCTCATTTACTCTTCTCTACCTTCACTGATAGGCCAAGCAAAAGAAGTGGAAGAAACTGATATGGAAACCTCAAAGGTAGGATGTAACACTTCACACAGCAGTGACATTGTATTGCAGGTTGATGCGTTATGACATTAAGCCGGAGATAAATAATCGGGTAAAGCACAAGCCCCTTCCATCCTAAATGAATATACACGTATGCTATATTTTTAGCAGCAAGTTTTTAAATGATGGTAAAATGTAAAAAGCACATCGTGTATGAGAACTGCATTCTCAGAGCCACTGAGAGAGGGAGCTCTTCTGGCCTGGTATGTAGCTGCCATTTACTTCTCCTGGGCCTCAGATTTCACTGTGTGACGGGAGCAAAACTGCTGTAGCATCATTTCCAGAAATGCTGCAAATGCATTGTCCTCTGCAGGAGCACACCTGTGTAATGTGAAACGGGACTTGTTCCGGTTTCAATATGACCCACACATTTGTCAATGTAACTACTTAAAGCCATGATGAAAGGCTAAGACTGTAGTTTTTACAAGATGAATTTTAAAATTCAAATGAAAATCTCATCTGTGTAGTTCTGCACTTCCTTTTGTGGTACAGGATGATCTCTTTCATTAATAACCAGGATGATTTTCAGATTATCTGCCATGAGAGTAAAACCCCATGTTGCAAGGCAGTTTTGCGGAGTTTGAAAGATGCTGATTAGGGGGAAAGTCTAATATCTTGTGTGTTTTAGCAGTTTCGTTTTTGCTGCTGCTGCATTTTGATCATTCTTGCTTACCTGTCTGTTCTGGCTCCGCCAACTTAAATGCATTGCAATAATAAATCACTTGAACAATCCTTGAATTAAAGTAAAGATACAAATCGATTTTTTTTTTTGTTGATTTACAATAAATATTGCTTTTTACATATGAGATGCACATGCAGAAGTATTTCACATGATCATATATAAGTATGTTTATAAAGTCCTTAAATCTTTTCAGTGTCATGCTTGTGTTCATCCTTTAACAGACCCAAACATGTCCACACAGAAAAGAAAAAATGTCAAATAAAATCACAGAAACGGTCTATTTATGATGCTGCAAACAATATTGAATTTAATACCTAATAATCAATGACTCCCAGACCTCAGTATTTAACATGTCTTTCCCCTACCTTACTAGAACATTGCCTTACTGGGGATTTCTTACCACTACTTGTTTTATAGAGGGAAACTTTTAGATTTTTATTTCTTATCAATGTGGTCTTGTTAACACCCTTTTCTATTTTTAATGAAAAGAAATAATGATTGCTTTCTCATTATGGCCCAAAAAAAGAACACCTCAAGGAAACATGTCCCCAAAACAGTCGTAATAACTTAAAGAGGCTATACCTGATTCTGCACAGTTTTGAACTATGACTGAGGAGAACAGTTTAGTTTGAATGGTAATCCCCGCCCTAACTGTTTTTTCCTAGTGAGAAACATGAGAGCTATGCTCTCCTCCTACTTGACGTGCATGTGATAACGCACACATCTCATACTCAGGCACAATTCTCCAGAGGAAACTCACTCTTCCAGTGAATTTACTGTTTTGGTTGCGGTAAATGGCTGCATCTCAGGTAAATGTCATTTACCTGAGATCCACTTAAATACCCAGCAGTGCAAATGATAGCATAACAAGCCGTTTTTTTCATAAACTGTGTTAGTTTACTGTAATAGCCTAACTACAAGAGTTTTGTACACAGATGCACGATTATGATGTTAGAGGCTACATTACAAATGACTTCCTCACTTGCTAAAATATCTTATCCAGTAGCCATGCTGTTCTGTTCACAAGATCTGTCGTGCACGCGGTAGGAGAGACGGCGTCGTTGCTATTACAATGCCCCACATTTAGCAATTGGCAGAGAAAACCCATCACGGGAAGTTTAGACGCTAGTTAGCATTAGCAGTTTCCACCAACAAAATAGGCCTGGACTTGTACATATGCGCAATCATTGAGTAATTAAAAAAAATAATAATAATTTACCTATTTTACAACATAATATATAACGTAAAAAGCATTTCTCTTAACGAGATTAAAATAATATCAGGTATAGTTCCTTTAATATTTGATGATATTTTGCTGTAAGCATTTCTAGTAAACTATTCAAAGTGCAGAAAACATCTATTCTTAACACAATCAAACACTGAAATAGATCAAAATATGTTGAGCAATAACATATAATCATATAACTAAAACAATGAGTTGCATGGTCTGTTCAGTAACAAATTTGGACTTCAGCTTCAGGTAATATGTAGTCTTCACAATAATCTGCCAGCTGATGCTGTGTGTGTGTGTGTGTGTGTGTGTGTGTGTGTGTGTGTGTGTGTGTGTGTGTGTGTGTGTGTGTGTGTGTG
>JAOXYM010000009.1:24997439-25008457 GCA_028567055.1 Leptatherina wallacei | reverse complement strand
CAAATTAGTTTATACGGTTTACAAACCATGTATTACGCACACACAATGATATTGAGTCTATTTTCTCTCCATACAATGACAACTACAATATTGAGAAATAAACAAATCAGGATTAAATAGAGTCTATGGGGACTTCTTAACAGCTTAAATAAATATAATATCCTGTTATAATATATAATTGTTATATCATTATTGTAATGATAAATATCCTGTTAAAATGGTAATAAGATCAATTAGATCAAATAAAATAACCAAAAAAGTAGGTTTTTTTTAAATTGTTATTAAAATGCGCTTAATCGCGAGTTAACTCAGGACACTCGTGATTGATTGTGATTTAAAAAATTGTATCGACTGACAACACTAGTTATTGTGCTTTGTCAAGTCCACACTCACAGTATGGTGTAAATTAACTGGGTTAATCCTAAGTGTCTTTTTCCTCTGCTTTGTGTAGTAATTATGAATGTGTGTGTCAAAGGTTTGCTGTAAAAGAAACACTGGCCTATTTTCATCCTGCTTGCCGCAGCAGAAACAGGAAGTGCAGGGCTTTTTTCATATGAGGGCTTTAATGTCAGCACATGTTGTACTTTGTTCTTTTATTCATGGTACATGTGACAGATGCTCAGAGGGCCATCTGTATTTCCCTTTGTGACTTTTTGGGTTAAGTTCATCTTGAACATATATGTTCCTCACAGTGTTGGTCTTATCACTGTCCCTGCCCAATTCTTGTTGTTGTTGTTATTCTTTTTCTTCTTTTCTTTGTCAGAGTTGTCTGTGTGTATAGTGTCTCTTCTGCATTTAACATTTTGCCTCCGGTTTATGCATGTTTGGGATAATATTGGATTTGCTCTGGCTACCTGTTGTGTGCTGCAGTCTCAAGTTTGCATTTTTACGTTCAAGTGTTGTCTGTGATCGGGGCTTACGTTTTGTCTCTGTTAATTGTGCTTGTCAGCCTTTATCACTGTAACATCTTTCTTAAAGTTACACATTCCTATACAGAAGCTTTAAAAATGTGTATATTGATTGTACAATTGTCTCTTGATCAATTTTTTGTGCCCCAACTCGTAATTTTCTCCCTCATCTGCAAGAATGACAACAAGTAGCTGTAATCTGAGCTTTCTTCTTTTTAAACCTTATTATTCTGTTCCCATTATGTTTTACATTCATTTTAAGTCATATTGACTACTCGTAGGTCATTGGCAACTCACCCTGCTACAGTTCAAACAGTTAAGTATTATTAAAGCCTTGAATCTATGAGTTATTATAAATACTTTCTTTATCTGCTTTTTTGAGTCAATATGTCTGATCAAACTTTTTTTCCTTTTTGTGTGGTCTGGAAAATAAAAGGGGCACTTTGCAAAATTGACATCCATTGGGACATAGGTTATGACTTGTCTTTGGGAAGGATCAAGTGATCTAAATTTCAGAGCCTTCTCAACTTTCTCATGCCTCAGCATTCATCTAAGAAGGCTATCATAAGATAGGCATTTTTTTATTTAACATAATGAACAAATAACAATCAATATGTAAGTTAGGGGATCAAGACAGGGAGGACAGGAAAACTTTCCAAGAGATCCTCTCGTTGCTGAAAGGCAAATCAAAACCCTTGTTTATTTAAGTTCTTGAAACCTGGAAAATTCCGAAGACCCTGATTCACAAAACTCAGTATAAAGCAAGATTTTTACAAATGAACATCTAATCAAGCCTGGTGCATTGTAGAAACTAGTTTTCCCTTTAAAAAAGAACGCCATACAGATCCTGTTAAACATGGAAGTAAATGCTTTAGGTTTGTGTTGCTACTAGTGGTGCAGAGAACATTGGTAGAAAGAAGAATGGATTGAATTCAACACCGATAAATTTTGAAAGCAAACACTGCATTGCTGCATATTAAAGAAATGTGTCATATTTGACATCCCCTGTTCACAGTAACAGTTGATGCCCAAAGGTTGGTCACTTTGTATACCTGTTTTGTTTTTCCCCCAGGCTTTGAATTTATTCCCTCTCCCCCCACTCTGTGACCTTGACAACTCAGATTATCCAACATGTTCAGTTCATCAATATACAAACTGCCTCCTGGTCACATGATCACCCATGTACTTCTCTGTTAGCATGGGGAAGTCACATCTATGCAGCCTTTCCTTGCTGAAAAGAAATTGTAAAAAATAGATGAATAAAAAAAAGGGGAAAAACCATGTCACAAGGTAAGAAACATCCAACAGGGAGAATAGGAGAGTCAGGCTCACCATGCTGTTCAATCCCGCAAGGCAGCGTTGAAGGATTAATCCAGATTATCTTCCAATTCTATTCTTAGTAATGAATGAAAAGTCTCTTTACCAGATAAGAGTTTAAGGAATGCTAAAAAAAGAAGCTGAGAAATTACATTACTTCTGTTTACTGACCCACAAATGCTGACTGTCTGCACACTACTGTATACTATCTAGATGTGACACACTTAATGTAGTATGGGCTCAAACAGATATTCCACGAGATTTCTTTTTTTCTTTAATCACCCTTTAAAATAAATCAATCAAGCAGATTATGTTATAGCATTTTACTCCTTTTTTTGTCTATGTATTGTATGGACTTCTGGGTTAAATTATTGAAATAATGGATATGTGTTAATATCAATTTATGTGCTTTGTTGCTTCTTAAATAAAACCATCTCAAATAATTAATTAGGAAAATTGTTTACTTTGCACAAGAGTGAATCAACTTGCCCAGCAGTATTGGGAGTAGTTGTTTTATTATTTGGTAATAACAAATATTTTACTTATAGTATGACATACTGTGATTCAGCCAGCAGGTGGTGTGGGTGAGAACAAACAGCTTAGTGTATATTGGACTTGTCTGAAGAGGAGCTGTCCATTCAGCACCACTCTGTCAGCTGCTTCTGAACAAAAGCTTTGAAAAGAATCAATATACAGTCATACACAGAAAGATAAGAGAAACCTTCAGAATAGAATATAAATAGATTCAGGGTAGTCCAGGTTTACTGCTTTTGACATGAACAATGAGAGCACCAAAATCTTTTGCACTGGCTTTGCACCTTTTTGAGATGCAGAAATATCAGTGTGACCCTTTCATGACTTGATTACATTGACTTAGAGAATAAATTGACAGAAATTAGTAAGGTGTGCTCCTTAATACACTAGTTTCATTTGCTGAGAAAGCTGGGTCAACATGCTCCTGCTTCCATTAAAAAGTGAAAAGCTCAGCAGTTTGAAGGCAGATAAAATTTTACCGTCTGAGCTTGGTGATCTTTCTGGATGTTTCTACAAATCTTGACAACTAGCTGCCCAACATGATTGACACTAACGATAGGCATACCATGGCTTTAGGTATTGTTTGAGCTTTTTTTTTCTGTGAAATTGGTCGCAGCTCATCACGAGATAGGCAGCAGATGGACTCTGTGTGAGACAACTTGGTGTCTTCCTGTTCGGCTCTATCAGGGGCTGCTGCAGCAGCAGCTCCCTGCTGCACCCTGGGAAGGGATTAGAGTGTTCTCACATCTTTCTTTCCTTTCCTCTCCTCACTTTTCTCTCCCTGCAGTCATAGCATATTCACAATACCCTTTGGGAATAGGTAATGCTGGCTGACAATGTAGAGCGAGCATCATCCTCTTGTGGAGATGAAAGATCTACTCTGTGATCCTCGTCCCTGGGAGAGTTTCTTTTTAATGATAAAAGAGTTAGCAGCTGCCAGCCATTAACATAAACACTACATTTTGTATTATTATCAACACTCCAAAGAATAACATTAACAAAATTCAGTGGAAGATTTTTCATTAGAAACCAACCATAACGACAACCGTTTTGACAATGTTGTGTCGTACTTCAGTTGACTTGTCTCTTTTTTTTTCTGAGACAAATTGATATATAGGTGTGTGTGTGCAACATCTTAGCCCATACATGTGTAGAAATGTAGACTAAAATTGTAGAAAAAGTTGCAATCCACCAGCTTGTCAGGTTTGGCTACTCAAGGCCCCGCCCCGTATGGTTGGCACCACTAGAGGCCAATCAAAATTGATTAGTCATTGTATTGTCATTAGTAAAGTGAAAAATACTTAATCTCCGAAGGGAAATTGTAAAATGTGTGAGATATTATTTTTATCATGCGTGTGTTCCATTCTTGAGTCTTTTTACTTTGGTATATTTTAGAACATTCTATGGGCTCTAGTGGCCTTTATCATACAACAGGTAGATAAGAAAGTGGTTATCTTTTCTGCTTCCACCTTCAAACCGAGGTCGGGAAGACGTGGTGAAGAGATAACTCCTGGGCTGAAGCTACAGCTAGGTTCGGGGTTAGCTCCCTTAATTTTTACCCATCAGTGGTGAAGCAGACACGGGACTCTGCTGTAACTAGAAGAGCTGTGTGGTGATTATTTGCTAAAGCTTGTAGCAAAAACATCCACTACTAAACAGTCCCCCTCTGTGCTGTGCGTCAGACCAGCTGACATGCTGTGCGTCTCTGTCTCTCTCCACCGCTTTAGCTCGACCTTAAAGGGGCAGTGCTGTTCATTCAAAAGAGTGCTGTAAACAGCACCATGTCTCTGCTCAATGAGACATAAAGCTCATCCAAACAAAAACAGTCCACTTCATTAAAAAAATGTCGACTTTATGCACCTTTTCGACCAATCAGCACATTCCTGTTGACTCTTGTCCTGCCTTTTTCTCTGTCACTATCTGTCTTTTTTTTCAGTTCTGCCAATATTATCCTCTTGTGTTTCTTTCCCAAATCAAAAATGGTTTGCATTCAAAATGACCAATGAGTTGATGTCCAGTTACTGGCATGTGAGATGGTGCCATAAAGCGAAACACAGCTGCCACGTGATGCCCTTGGCTGTTGTGAAATGTGGTCTCTCTGTGTGCTTCAGCACAAAGGGATCCAGAATGGATGTCTGTGTTACTTTGAAATTAGGGATGCACCGATCCACTTTTTTAGGGTGCCGATCCGATACCGATACTTGAAATTTTGGGTATCTGCCGATACCGATACTTACCAATACCAACGTTTTTTACGAGAAGGCAAGTAAACGCCTTTTAACCAGAACTGGTTACATTCCTCGCCCTAACTCCAAACTTTAGATAACAGACCAGTGGGATGAGGTACCTGAACTTTATGTGGATAAAAACCTGTATTTAAGTTAAATGTGGAGAATTAATCACAAAAATTGAAATAGAAATTTTAGTTTTAAATTTTTGCCTATTTTAGTGGCAATCTTTAGATTCTGACATTCTAGGAATAAATTATCTTTTTTTTCTACTGCAGGAGGTTATACTGACTGCACAGGATTTTACACTTTCTATTTTTCGATTTACATCGTTGGATCAGATAATGTGGAAATATTCTTTATCTATAAAATTAAGGATTTTATAAAGATGGATCCATGCTGGATTTTACAACATACCTTACGGACCTTGTAGGAATAAATGTCCAGATCAATAAGTTTGCAGAAACCCAAACCGCTGAAAGGTTTCTGCAGTTACCTGCAGAGGAAGGTGGAGCGGAGTTTATGAGCCATATTTCTGCCTTCTGTCTGCACCGCAATCACATCAACCACATGCACGCTACCATTGTGTGCAATATGCACGCGCACATGGATAGAAGGCAAGGATATTTATACTGTTTAATGAGAATAAAAATATGTCGAGGTCCCAGCGCAGAACGCGTCTTCTCTCCTGCTGCCTCTTCTGAACTTCATAGAATAAAACCAGTCACTTTAGAACAAGATGGATTTTTTGACCCCGGTGAAACTCTTTTATTTGACTTTACAGATCAGTGGAAGGTAATTATGAACTGATCACTCTGATCGATCCGCTGCTGTGTGAATCATTCCGCTATCAGAGACCTGAATGCGCTGATGGCAGTAGATAATATTTCATAAATATAATTTCCGTAAGTGAAATCAGTAGAAACCTACAACAGAGATTCGAGTTAAAAGTTAGAACTGAAGGAAAACCTTCATAGCGCTGACTAAAGTGAGTTTATGAGGTATTGATGTGTGGAAACTTTCATTTCTCTGGTAGTTCTAGTTGTTTCAACCAGCCCCAGCCCCCCTCCCTGTGGCTGCACTCTGCAGTCTGCATGCTGTGTTCATGTGCAGAGCCCATGTCTGACAGCAGAGCAGCCGCCACCACCACAGAGCTTCTGGAGGCGCGATGTAAATTCCGACGTTGTCCTTGTGAAACTATTTCATTTTCTGCATTTTGAAGATAAGGCGCCCGCAGCAACCAGCGGAATGTCGCTTGGTATTGGGACACTTTTCTGAATGCTGAGAGATAAAAAAAAGAAAACAAAGAATGGATCTGCCTCATTCCTCCGATATCCGATCCAGCTAATTAGGCAATATCGGAGCCGGTGTCTGATCTGGGTATCGGATCGGTGCATCTCTAATTGAAATTAGCCATGAGCACAAAGAATTAACGGTGGAAACACATGTAGTATTACTTTGAGCTATTTATGTAAAATTTTAATTGTGCAGTTTTTGTTAACAAACCTCGAAATAAAAAGTATAACATAGTTATTTCACTGTTTTTTCTTTCTGAAGTGTTTGTGTTCTTATACGTTTTTTTTAGATGATACAATAAACAGACACAGCAGTTTAACCACTTGCCTATTACTGGGTAGTTAATTCTCATATAACTAAAGAGCTCTGTCAATCTGAGAATGGACAAGTTACATCTGAGGGTGTAGACTAGTGTAGTGCTATCTAAAGTCTGATTAATTTCAGTCTGAATCTCTTACAAAACAAGAGGGTAGGGGCAACAGTGTTGCAAAAAGTAATACTTTGACTCTCACTGCAGACATTCTAGTTATAAACAGCTAACCTTCAGCATCAAAAATAATGTGAATCGTTTAGAAATAATGCTACTGTACCTCTGCATAAAGCTAGCTAACTAGCTACATTCAAAAGGCTGATACCTGTGATAGCAAGGTAGCTTTTCAGTTTAAATTCATCATCATTGGAGGCAAATGCACGTTTCAGCATCTGGATGCTTAACAGACAGTTAACAGTTTTACTGGTCAATTAGGTGAATGAGGATGACTTACCGTAGATTTAATCTCAGTTATTGCAGTTATGTAGTGCTTACTAGCCAACAAAGCAAGCTGAGTCACCATGAAGGCCATGATTCATCATGCATACAGATAGCTATAAACATAAGGGAGGACCCCGCTACACTCAGTGCATTAAGAGATTAACAGGGTTAGCTGTTGACAGTGATTAGACCTGGAGTTCAATACTAGAGGAAAGAATTGCAGCATGTTCCCTCACTTAACATCTGTCTCTCACTTTTTATTGGGATAGAGGTAGGGGTGAGAGTCATTGTATTTTATGACCACAGGCGACCACCGTGGTCTAGTTCTCCATAGGTTTATCTTTGAAAAAATAGAGAAACAGAGCCATCTAGGGAAAAGAACAGAGAACAGGAGGGTGGAAGGGAGGAGGAGGGAAGGGATTCTGCGCCTGCTCACTGTGAGCACAGCAAGTGCAGCTTTCATCCGCTGCGGAGGCTGAGACAGAGGGAGTTTGGGTGTACAAACAGAAGCTTGGAGGGACAGTGTGAGAGCTGGTCAGAAAGGACAGAGTTAGAAAGCAGCAGCGAGCTATGTCGGCCTTTATTAGCAGTTCCTAGCCCTTCTGCTTCTGCGGCATGGTGCAGTTTGCGTTGCGAATGTTGCAGTGCAGGTCACTGCCTTCTCTTTTGGGAAAAGCGAAGAACCCCGGGGAGGTGTGAATTTCTGGCACAAGTGCTCAGCACTGCGGCACCTTGATTCAAGCGGAGGAATGTAGGACAAAAGCTGGAGAAAGCTGAGGATCATCCTTTCAGACTTTGGTCTCCTACCGTCCATCAGCCTCTGCATCCACTCCTCCCTTCCTCCTCTGTGCATCTCTCCTGCTCTGCGTATGGGAGGTGAAGCACTGGCAGGCTGTCAGTCAGCATGCGGCGGTGTGAACGGGCAGCCCAGTGCCCACAACACGCTATGGACATCAGACACTCCTGGCTGTACTAATGAAAGGCTTCAAGCTTGCCTGGTAAGAATCAACAGGGACAGAGACGGCTGTTTTCTATGTGTCCCTTTCATGATGCATTCGAGAGCTAACTTGTTTTTCTGTGTAGCTTCGAAGCTTTCACGTATGCAAAGCACAACTCAGCCCGTGGATGGACTATGTGGCAATAAATTGGTGTTTCTATGGCCTGTGGCTGTAATGACTGCCTAGTCTTTAAAGAGAGCTTCATTAATTTAACTTGTTTATGTCTATAGGATTATGTAAATAGCCATAAAATGTACCAGCCTGTCATGATGGTTAGTTGAGGACCAGTAAGCTGTGACCAGATTGTGAACATCCAGTACAACCAGTGTGGGCGACATGTAGCCTGCCTTTTTCCACTGTGACTGTAGCGACCCCGCTCTGCTCCCCTCTGGCTGGCTCTGTATGAGCAGAGCAGCTGAGGAGAAGCGCTCACGTGGCTGCCTGGAAAAGAGCAGGCACATGCTCCCTCTGACTCTCCCCAGCTCTTGCTCTCGCAGTCTCCCTTGCCCCCCCCCCCTTCCGTCCCCACTTGAACAAACAGATCCTCAACCAGGTGGCCTTGCTCTTCCTTTCTTTTTAACCTGTTTTGCTACAGTGTACGATCTCTGTGCACACTTCCATCATCCCTCCCTTTTATCCTCTCTTTCCCCTGTGTTTGTTTATGCTCCTCCTCCTCTTGCTTGATATTTTTAGAGACGAATTACAGAGCACTGCAGGAGGAAAAAAAAACTGGAGGGGGAGCAGTTTCGGCAACGTGCATCCCGCTAACTTCCTTCTCACTTTCATGAGGACCACTTTTTTTCCTCACAGGACCTCTTTTTTCACCTTTCTTTCATTAAATCTTTATATGTCTTTGTGCCCTTCGCATTTTCATAATTTTGTGTGTTCTTTTAGTTATTTTTGTTGTTTATCTCAAAATCTAGCACTCTTGTGGCCATTTCTTCTTTAGACAGGAGACTTTAGCTTTAAAAAAAAAAATTCAGAGCTTCATAAGATTAATCAGTCTGAGTGCATACAGTATGTGTTAGTCAGATGATGTGCCCTCCTGTTATTGTGCATTGGCCTCATGCACCCAGAGCCTCTTTATCATTCTGTTGCGTAGAAACACAGTTAAACCTGAGTCTGTCCGCAGTTAATCTGTTTGCAGCACCCTGTCAGGCACAGGTTACTTTACACTCCACAGCCATCTGTTTGCATCACATGGCTGTGTACATGGAAGTGACCCGTCTGGCTTGCTATCCATGCATAAATGTATGCTTATCATTGTTATATAACTGCACATACATTTAATTATTTTACATATAACAAAAAAAATCCTGTCCCTTGTAGATTGAATGCTGGAAGAATCCTGCAGAAATCTCACTGTTGTTATCATTGCTTACTATGTCACTTAAGTTATTCTGAGGGCAATCTGCTGTGTTGTCCAAACAGCATGACCTAGGTGTCAATCTGTCTATCAATATAGGACACAGGATGCTGTGATTTATCTGTTCCTGCTGCTGGAAGTTTATTAAACTAGTCTGTTATTCTTTCTGATCCCTCCAAGCCATGTTGTTGTTTTGTGACAGATCAGATCATTCCAGACGATATCAATGACAGTTATGTTTCTTAATGCACACTAAACCATGCTCGCATTTCTGTTAGTCAAAGCGAGATTTGATTCAAATCTGATTTTTGGCGTGCTTACAAAGTTCCAATCAGATTATTTTCACTAGATGCAATGTACACAGCGTAACTTCCAAATTATAATTGCAGCAAATCATTGTAATCTACTCAAATATCAACATAATGACTGACTAAATAGTTAGCGTCTGTATTTTAGAATATATGTACGCCAAAAGCCGATGAAGAGGCAAGAAGGAGAGATTGAGACCATGTGTGTGCATGTTTGTGTGTGTGGGAAAAGGGAGCTTGCTCGGGATTTGGCATTGGTCCCTGCGTATGGATGTTTGCTCTTGGTATGAAATTTGCTCTTGGTGACTTAAATCTGCACCCATACACACACACACACATGTGCTCAGACCCAGATGTGCACTCTCAGCCAGCAGCTGTAGCAACATCAAGGCACCAATAGCCAAACGGAGGAAAAGCATTTTCGCGCACGTGGCTCAGCCCCTTGTTGCTGCAGGACAGTCAGTCTGCCAGAAAACAGACTTGCATGCATAAACCGCTACATGGACAAGCACTTGCATATCTCTCAGATCTCCTCCGCATCCATAGCACCTCACGTGCACTTTGATCCAATAACTAGAATCTGTTGTCTGTCCCAAACTCTAAAAAGTCATTCAGGAGACCTTTTACCACCACTCAATTAAATTCATGGTTGCAAGGTAAAAAATGTAATTTACTGATTTAGGTAAACCTTTTAATTTGCAAACATAATTTTCACGAGTTGTGTCAACATAATAATGTTGTTAATCATATCAACTTGATATTGTGTGTAATTTAAACTCAAATTTTTGCATCCATTGATTTTAAGACAAAATTCAAGTTTTAGTAACTTAATGAAATTGGCTTGATAACTTATTTTTTTTCTCCACCTTGAGTTAAGGATTTAAAATCCCCTCCCTGTTAACTTAACAAGTCCAGACAGTTAAGACTGTGTGTTAGAGGACCTGATGTCTGAACAAATACAAAAGATATTTTCAAGGTGAGTGTCATTCAATTTACGAACACATTCTACTAAAGCAATGAATCAGGCTTTATTTGCAATTGTGATATGACCAATTCATATACAGAGGTTAAACTACACTTGTTAATACAGTTGATGTATTAGCACAAGCTAGCTTGTTGTACTACTACAAGCTGATTATCTCTAACACGCCAACCTATCATTTCATTTGCTTTACAAGCACACAGAAGAGTCTGAGGCAGGCCTTGATGGGTGATGAAAAGTGATGAAAATCCCTATTATCAGTGACTGGTCCACCCCAGGATAAGGATCTGGCCCCAATACGGCAAACATTGTGGTTGAGGGAACCAAAAT
>JAOXYM010000009.1:24978234-24997339 GCA_028567055.1 Leptatherina wallacei | reverse complement strand
CAATTACTACTATGAACAAAATCACGAAAAAGTAAAAAAAAAAAAAACTACTGAAGAAAATCTAATTGGAACGACTTAAATTTTTTTGTGGTTGTCAACTTATTTATATGTGCATTCAACTTAAAAACTTGTGTTTGTGCTACCAATTATTAAGTGAGTAAAATCAAAAATACCTCGAATTGTAGAGAAAAAGCTAATTCACCCAACTCAATGTAGTTTGTTGGTTGAACATAATTTCATTTGAAGTTGTCTTGACTCAAAAAGACTTGATGCAAACTGTTGCGTTCATTTTTTTTGTTGATCCAAAACATTTGTTTTTAGACCCACCTGAAAATCTTTGGGGGCTTTTGTCTCCACTGCCCCCACACTCTGGAACCCTTTCCCTGTCAGCATTAGATCTGCTGAGAGTGTAGACATCTTTAAGTCTCGGCTCAAGACACATTTGTGTAAAATTGCTTATGGTTGAGACAGTATCACTGATTTACATCCCTTTATAGATATTTTGGGGGGAGTGTCTGCTGTTATGGATTTTATTGTAAAGCACTGTAAAGTGATTTTATCTGTGAAAAATGTTACTTACTACTTACTTACTGCGTGTGTCTTTACCACAAAAAGAAATACTACCGCAGATTAAAGTAATAACCTGCATTGTTTTCCAGGGGTCATGGTCAGAGAGCAGAAAAGGCGTCTTGAGTGTCAACACAGTTGTGACAAAAACATTTGAATTCAAGGGATACTTCCGATCCTCATGCAAGCTTTCAAACAAAATGCCCATGCCAGTAATGTCTCTGGGCTCATTTAGGCTGACAAAAAATTGTAGCTCCCGCAGGCTTCTGCGGCAGGAATATTAATATCATGGAACTACATAGTGAAGAGCAAAAGACCTCATATTGTATTTGAACTAATGGTAATTTAGCAGTTCACAAGATCTCATATATCCATCAGACATGATGATTAAAACTTGCGCTCAGAAAACAAAATTACAAAATGGTGAGTGCCAGAAATGGAGGGTGATGCTTGGACCCAACTGCAGGTTTACATATATAAATATATATATGGGACTCATGTTCACAGCAGGGGCTCTGCAGTCAAAGGAAACCGCAGAACTGTTTCCCTCAGAGCCTTGGCTTATTAGCTATCTGTGTCTTTCCCTCTCTTTTGTCCTGTTTTTTCTTCCTACTGCATCCTTCCCACCAGCCATTTGTCATCACTGATTATACTCTGCACTGTTTCCACCACACTCTTCTGCCTGCATCCAGTGTAACAGGCTTTCTTTCCCCTTTATCTGCACTTGAAGGGGAAATGATTAAATTACATACCTGTATATTGTATTGATTTAAACGTTTTTTTAAAAGGCTTGCGTCATAGCACTTTGTGATGTATACAAATAACCCCAAAGTAGCATTTAGGGTTTATGCTACGAAAAGGAGGATGACTAAGAAGTCTGTCATATATGAATTAATCCTACGGTACAATATTTGTGTAGAGTGGAGTGGTTGTTTTTCTTGTATAATTGATAGAGTTGAGGCAGTTACAATTAAAAACATTTTGAGTAGGATAAATGCTTTTACCTCTAACCAACTTTCAAACATAAGTCATGTAATGCTGTGGGAGGGAATGTTTGCTCCGTTTGGTTTCTAAAGGCCTCATTATTAATGGACTGGAAGCTGCACTGAGGGACAGACAATCATGTGTCTTTCTCTCAGACCGATATATGATTAAAAGGCTTTACATTAGCCTTCCCAACAATTGCTCAAGAGACCTGTCCAAACAAAACGGCCATTTTGCTATTAAGCTTTATAAAAAGAACAATCACAACCTCCCCCCCACCCTTCCTTGAATCCCTGATGCTACTGTATACCATCAAAAAAGCATAGTGTTTAATCAGTCCGTTCACCTTCTTTATCTAAATACATATTAGTCTGTGTGTTTAGTTGTGTGAAAGTAGAAAATGTTTTTGAGTTTAATTTTGTTGTGGTTTGTAGCTGTAAATTGTTATTTTCTCCTGTCTACCTGCTGACATAAGCGGGCATCTGGAGCTGCCCCCCGTATTTTTATTACCTCTGTTAACATGTATTAACACATAAACGCAAAAGATGACATCATAGGAGATGGAGCCTGACTGAGCAGGGCAAATTGGCTTAAGGCTGCAATCCAGAAAAAGTCCCAGTGGGAGTGGCCAGTTCTGCAGATGATGTACTAAGTTTATGCTAATTTATGAACACAGATGCAGCCAACTCATTTCCATTATAGCCAATTTAATCTACCAAGAGCAGCACAAATAAAATGTGGAGCTTCAAAATAACACAAGTGCAGCTTTTTTTTCTTGAATTTGAACACAATCGTAGGACTATTTAGCTCTGATGCAAAAAAAGATTAACATTTTATTATTGACATTTATTTATTATTCATTAACCAAACTACTGCTTTCAGTGTTAAAGGTTTTATCTTCAGTATCATAGCAAGGCACTGAATGTGCTGCAGTTATTATAAAGCATAGGTCAACATATTTTTTCCAAAATTGCCATTTCAAAAAGTTTTGATCATTGCAAGCAAAAATAGATAAATAGATAAAAATAGCAAGTATATTCTGCTTTCAGAGACTCTTACTAAGGCAAAAATAGTGTGATCTCCACTCATGTAGGAAGAGTTACAGTCCTTAGTGAACTGTTGTGGAGGCGTCACATCCGTCTCTCTGACATAAATGGAACTTCGGTTTTAAGAGCTGCTGTGTGGGATCTATCTCTGAATAGGGTTGTGATATCAATGGTGACCAGGTGTAAATAATGAAAAAGTCATGATTTAAACTTAAATTTAAACAAGATTTACATTGTTCTGTAACACACTGCTTCTCAGCCAAAATCTGAAATGGATGATCTTCAAAATATTTCAAATTTTTGGCATTAATTTACTAATTGTAGTAATGACTTGAATCAATCAATAATCAATCAATTTTATGTTGTACAACTTGCTTCACTGTTTCTTACCCTTTGTCTTTAGACGATAAATATCCATTTCTTACTCTCTGCCAATGTGTCGTCACCCAGCCTGCTTCCTTCCGCCTGTCCCAAAAGGACGAAGTGTCCCACAGGGGCTTAACGCTGTTTCCAGTTTCCTGTCCCCTACTACCCCTTACGTCAAGCTCCTAAACCACCTGAATAAGTTGCGCTTTTGAATTTAAATCAGCCTGTTCAATTATATCACTTTTTAAAACAGGTTCTTGCACCCACAGGTACGGTGGGTCACAGCTTCAATGAGAAGCTAAGAATTGTCACAGGCCTGCCAATGTTAGGCTCCTACCCAGTAAGGATAATTAAGTATTTTAATGAAGTCTGGGAGTAACTGCTTAAGTTATCCTTGTGGGACAAGATTTAAATAGTTTTAGGATAGGTAATGACATACTTTATCTACAGGATTCAGTTCTGTGATTGCTTGCTGCTTCTTTACTGTCCTGTAAAAAGTGTTTCATGATACTTTAAACTATCTACTTGTTTGGTATAAGATGAAGACATCAGGTGTCAGGACTCAGCGATCACTCCTGTCACTGTAATCACGCTGACAGCAAAGTGCACTTAAACTCTGGGGCTTTGTAGATAACTAATCGTGTGTGATGGTGGTCTTCTCCAGCGACATCACCCCCTTACAAACACACAAACACTGTCCTCCAGCCTCCGTCTCTCTATCTTTCTCTCTCTCTTTCTCTCCAGTTGGGAGAAGTTCAAGTGCACATGAATGGCTTGACGGGCTGCCATGGTAACTGCACGGCTAACACAGTTGGGCTGACAGTCATTTCCGACCCAGCCAGGCGTCAGCACATTGGTGTTGCCATGACAACTCTGTAAACAGCATGCCTTCCTCTTAAAAAGATGCAGAAGACGATAGGTCATCGTCTTTTGGGGAGGAAATTCTGTTCACATCTGCTCCAGATGTAAGCTTGAGTTGGCTTGAGTGTATCCAGAGCCGCACACCCATGTCGCATGTGTATGAGTTTGCAGTCAATTTGACCATTTGCGTGTCCTCTGTGTACAACAACAATGAGTACAGAGTTCCACTAAGTAGGTCAGTTGTTGGTGCGAGGCTGGGCAGGCTTATCTGGGCACACAGTGGTCCAGCTCAGTCGACCAGCTCCCTTTGTTCCACAGCACGGCTCCGTTGAGGGCTCCCACAGAGGCAGCCAGAATTGCTGCAGCCCCGGGGTCAAGTCTTTCCAGCAGCACAGCTAAGAGTTCTGTTTATTTCTTCATAGATGTTGAGAGGTGATCACTGATTGTGGTCATCTTTACATGTGAATGGGAGAGAATGTGAATAGATTGCCTCAGACGATCTTTTTTGCCATGTTTCTAAGGTGACTTTATGTTGTTTTTAGGATTGGTAGGCTATTAAAAAAGATTAAGCTATGGAAACAACGGAAATGATGTATTTGAGCTACACGAGACGTGCCATAGTTGGAGTTTAAATGGAGAAAAGCAGTAGTCATCCTTTTGAGATATCGTTTGCATGCTTGCATGAGGTTATGGACCTTAATAAAGTTCTTTAAATTAAAGTTGTTTTGCTGAAAACAAATTGCAACAAAGACTTCATGAAACATGTAGCACATAGATTGTACCACATCAAAGACTCTTATCTATTGAAAGATGAAACAATAGCAACAGATGATGACTAGTTTTATATGAAAAGATACTGTACAATTATGCCCATCACCAAATGCTATAGAACTGAACTAAGTTGAAGCAACTGGACGCTCATTTATGAGCATTTTCCCGTGCTCTTTTTTCTGGGAATTTGATTGAAATGTGGAACATTTAGAGAAAAATTCTGTTTGTGTTGCCATGACTCAGCACATATAATACCAGCATCTTCAATATGAAAGACCTGAGTGGAATTTAGCCATCTCATTATAAACTCAGTTTCCCCAAAAAGTTCTTGAAACTGTGTTTCAGCAACAGAAAACAGGATGCAGTGATTTGCAAGTCATTATAAACTCATGTTTTTGACTTAATGCCATCAAGTTTCAAAACAGCTTTTGGGTGGCATGTTTACCAATGTGTTGCACCTCCTCTTCTACCAAGCCTCTGTATGTGAGGTTCAGCTGCTTGAAGGGCCCCCTTTTGTTGTATTCTCTAGGTCATAATGCACCAAAATCTTTTTTTCTTGTTGTTGTTTGTTTTAATTGGGTGATTTAGGTCTGGAGGCTAGCAGGCTTTAGCTCACAGACTTTTCCAACCAAACTGTTCTGTTGTAATTAATGCAGAATGCAGTTTGGCACAATCTTGCTAAGTGAAGTAATGCCTTCCATGTAAAGAGCACAGGACAGTTTCCCCCTCCACCTCAGCCCGTGTTTCAGTGGTAAAGCTTCAACTTGCAGTTTTGGTTGCAGTTATGAACGAATTAGGCTTTTCCGTGTTGCTCCTAAATTATGAGGATTTCCACCACAGAATGATGCCTGTTGTTCATTCATTGACCCTGAAAGAGGCCTGTGAAATGTTCAAATCTGCTATTATTTCTATATCTGCCATAAAATAGATTAAGTTTGGATAATTCTTTGTGTTTTCAGTGCATAAATTGAATGTAGACGTGCTTAAAGGCCATACTACTGAACTTTCACTGATTTTCACACTGTGTTACCCCTTAATCAGGATTGATTCAGCATCCACATTGGATCTTGTCTCTTCTCTGAGTTTTTTCCAGCAAAAGCCATCCGATGTTGACTCTTAATCTGTAACTTTTTCTCTTTCTTTTTCCCGCTTTATCCAATAATGCCCTCTTGTGTTTCTTTAATGAATCAGCCATGCTGCACATCCAAGATGGCCAGTGTGTTAACATCCAGTTCCTGCCGTGTGATGTGGTGCCATAAAGCGAAATGCAAGTGTAATTGATGCTCTGGGTGGGAAAAAACTGAGTTTTGAGTGTCAGCCACAACCTTGCTGCAGGGCAACGACAGCTTCAGGAATGCACAAAATGAAGCATGCCATCAAAACGAGTCAGAAGTATGGAGCTTTGTGGTTGGAAAGTTAAGTAGTGCTACTTTAAAAGCAACATTTTGGGTTGTTGAATGAATTTTATTGTCTTAAATAAAAAGTATTCAAGGTTCAATATAAGTTTTAATCATGATTCCATTCTTTATCCACAAGCAAATTTTGCTCATGCGGTAGCCGTTCCCTCAAATGCAAAATAGATGTTTGTGAAATCAACAAAAAAATACACTCCAGAAGAAAAGACTAATTAGTGAAGATGTCCAAGGGTGTGAAAGGCCATCATTGCCTGAGGGTCTGGATGCATTGCTGTTTTAAAAGAGATGATTAACATTATTCCATCTTGTATCAGTTGTTTTTTACTTTATTTTTATGTCTATTTTCTTCATGATAAGTTAATGTTGTAATCCTGCATGATTCCATTCATTTGTTGCTGAATACAAGTGTTAAAAAATGAGTCCTGTTAGTGTTTTTCATTTTTAGTGGTCAAAGGGAAAATGTCTTTTCATGTGCTGTTGTTTAAAATGTGTTGGCCGATAAGCTTGGACTCGCTTTTTGTGACTTAGAAGGTGATTTAGAGGGAGCTTCGACTGTAAAGTGACCTGAATGCTGGTGATGACCGCCCTGCCATTCATGAAACGCATGAATAATTTAGGAAGCAGCGGGTTCGGTGCGCCAGCTCTGAGAAGAGGTGGAATGCAAAGTGAAAGCCATCTCTTTCCTCATTTGCTCTGTCTCCTTTTCTCAGCCTCTCACTCCCTCCCTCCCTCTTTCTTTCTTTCTCTCTCTCTCTCTCGCTCTCTCTCTCTCTCTCTCTCTCCCTCTGGCATGCACGTTCACTTCAGTGTCTCTCCATCGATTGTCAGTGTGCAGCCGTAAAAATTGTGTAAAAGCAGGAGCAGAAATCGCGAGAGGAGAGTCTCGGCTGGATACACGGGGAAGCAAAATGCAGGCATATAAGAAAACAGCTATGGCAGCAGAGGAAGAAAAAAGAGGGAATGGAAAATGGGAGTTTATCATCATCATGGATTAGACACAGGAGAAGAAAGGGAATGTTAGAAAAGGAGAAAACGAAGCCTAACATCCAGACTTAGTGGTTCCTCTCCATCTGCTGGGAAAATACGCACTCCCTGTATCTGCCTCTGCTGCGTCTGCTTCCTCCTCCTTTTCCTCTTATCCTTCTAGCATGCTTGGGAACTCGTCCACCCTCCTCTCCCTCATCCCTCTCAACTCTTTCCTCATCCATCTCCTCTTCCTTCTCCCATGCCTCATGCAAGGCTCCCGCTGTATAAATGAAGCCGTCTGAAAAGGGCTGATTGCTGCGGAGCGGCTCTCTACATGGCTACGAGCAGGTTAGTGCTGCTTACCTGCCTGCATTCAGCCTCAGTTGCACGCAGCCTGTCTGCGTAATGATAAGTTTTCCTGTTCAGGAAGATCAACGTGTACTATTTAGAGGGAGAGCACAAGGAAGGTGGGCAGCTGCACCTCAGACCACCGGTGCCTCTTCTTTGGCAGGTGGTGTTAAGGGCGATGTAAGCTGGTTATTAGGAGATCAGAGCTGGCAGGGAAGATCAGTGGCCTTAAGCCTTCTAGAGAAAATCTCCCTGCCTGCCTCTTCCACTTCTCTCTCTATTTATCTGTCCCGCTACCTTTCTTCTTTTACCCTGAGCAAGAAAAGACAGTGCACAGTCCGTGGGATGATCCGCTGGGTTAACAGCTCATTACTCGGAACTGCCTACGAAGACATGGTGGTTTTTGAGTGCGTAACGGTGGCCAACGAGGGCTGTCGCTGCCGTGAGGGCCGCTACAGCGAGGTGTTGAAGGACTCTGTATTTCAACAGGGGTATGGCGGACTCTAATGCATGTCTGAGAATGTGTGTGTGTACATTTATGCCAGTGCATGTGTGGAGAGAATGGATGGGTGGGGGTGGGTGGGTTTGGTTATGTAATCTGTGCAGCTCAGGTGTGCATTTAAATGCTGTGGTGGTTTAATGTTGTTGTATTACTGAGGCAACTTGTATGGCGTTAACGATTTCACACCCAGGGCCGTGTTTATGTCTGCCTCTGTGTTGGATGTGCAGTCCTGTCTGTGCATGCGCAGTAGTTGCTGGGGAGTGAGGTGCTCCTCATGGTCTTTTCAAACCAAGCTGAGCTGAAGGGCCACTGCCAGATGGGTATTTTCCAGGATCAGCAAAACTGTGAAAACAAGTGGGGCCCTCAGAAAGGCCCGGAACTCTGTTCTATTGTGAAGCCGAACGTTTGGACAGCTTGAGCCCAATGGATTTAGAGCTTTAGAGCTTATTTAAAGAAAAGACTGTAACAAAGTGGTACAAACAGAATGCTTGTTTCTCTTTGATTTTTTTTATTTTAATTCACCGTAAAAACTTGACCTATTTTGAATGACTCTGACGTGTCAGGATCCTCTCTGATAAAGACTGTGCGGAGCTCTGTAATGCAGATGAGTTCTGTGCTCAAGCCTCTGGGACCAATCCCTCTTGCACATTATGCAAATGAACCTGCAGAGCTGTACAAAATGTAATAATATTGTATTTTCAAGGGGATCAAATTTTTTCTTTCGTGGTAGTCCCCTTGGATCCAGTGTGTTATACAGGTTTTGGTGCATGAAAAAAGTCCTCAAAGTTACAAAGAACAAACTTACTCAAACATCTCGTTCATAGTCAAGCCTATTCTTACCTTACTTGTGAACATCACCATAAAAACCCATTTGCACAATGCCTGCGTACTGCTTAGTTTGACACTTCAATCATAAAAAAGTCTTGCTTAGATTTCTGCCATTTTTGACTCATCATCTGGCCAATAAAAGCAAACTGGGGCTTTCATGGGGAGCTGCAGTGGTGCAGTGTGTTGTGTTTTTAACATTTAAACATGTGAATTAATATAAATGAGCAATGTAAAGTTTGTATCAATGATATTTCGTAAGAGTGAGATTTACTTTCAATCATTCAAAGATGCTACTCTAACTGCTTTGTTCTCTTCAGCTTCTTTCTGCACTGTGTCTGTAGCCATCACCTTCTTCATGTGTAGCATTTATTCGCGTTTCTTGTGCTATGTTTGTATTTGTAGTTTGTTGAGCTGTAGCTGAGAATTTTGAGCACAGATTTCAGAGTGACTTCTTATTTATAGCTACTTTATAGCCACTTATTTAGTCTCAGAATATTTTTTTTACCTTTTTTTCAATCTTAATCCAGTGTAGTTATAAGGAAACCTTTTCACTTTCAGATTAAGACAACTTTACTGATTCTTCAAAGGGTATTTTGTTTATAAGTCATATCATCCATAATCACACAAATACATAATAATGATGTGTCTAAAACATTTAGAAATAAAGAAGCATAGGTCAGTGGAGGACAGCAAAATGAGTTAAAGAGGATCAAATTAATTTAAATAAATTGTATTAAGAAAAGGCATTGTTACATGGATTTTAAGACATAATGACATACAAAAGCATCATAACAAAAGTAATTTGAATTGACTACCATCTTGTGTTTCAGTATTTCAGAAGTCTCCCCTGTGTGTGTGATCCATACAGCCCCAGTTGTTTTGTTAAGCTTGGTATCACAGTCGTGGAGCCGTGACTGAATTTTTTTGTTATTGTTTCTTTATATATGGCCAAAGAAGCTTTGTAGTCACTTATTGATCTTACTTTTTGCCTCTACAAATGTATCATTTGACCAAAGAATGAACCCCCTACCACTGAGTATCATAAGACAGTCTTGATAATCAACAATTAAATGAAACAAGCTTGTAATAAAATGCTAGCATATCGCTAACATGTAATAAGTGAGCCCAGATGGGTTGTGAAGCATTGTCTGTCACGTTAGCTCCTTGCTTCCTGCTCTGACAGCAGAGCTGCTCGAGTATATTTAGCCACACACACTGAATATTTAAACCACACTCTCTCTCTTTCTCTCTCTCTCACTGTTCACTGTTGCTATAGCAATATCCACTCGATGCGGAGCTGTGTGGTCATGTGTGCTGTACTCCAAATGATACAGGTTTTTTTTCAGTTAAACGTGTTAGCCAGTTGTCTTTAGCCACTCAGTGCAACTCCATAACTCAACAGCTTGCACAAGTGGTGCTGATTCAGTTTACTCAAGTGCTGTTTAACTGCCGAGTTTGACTCCAGGAGGCCTCTTTTAAACAACAGCGTGCAGACACTGTGTACAGTCTTTTTATTGTTACACCTTGTGGCATCAACACTGGCAGCGTTGTCAGGTTTGTTGTTACAGGAAGGTACTACACTGATAGCAATAGTTTTGTCTGTTATTGTTCAGGTGTAGCCTGAAAGTCATTGTTGATCAAACATCTCATTGCAGAGATAATGCTCTGACTGGTACAATATCTCTGCTCTGTGTCTGAGTGTTGTGCTTCATAAAGCAGTGAGGAACAAAGCGCTCAGGACGGATGCTTTTGTCTGCTCTGCCACAGGCTAGCATCAGCAGCATGTTCCCTCTACACCTACTATTCTGCTTCAAAGAGCAAAGTGTTTTGTTAATGACTGACTGGGTTTAGTCATTCATATGCTGATGACAGATTTGTGTTTTCCATTGTTTGCTGCCATATATAAGGGAAGGGGATCTGTGAATTCCTCTTCTGCTAAGAACGAGCCGAGGTTCCCAAATTACCTGCATCAAGGAAGTATAAAAGATCATATTCCTTTTCTTTTTAGCATCACCCTATTTTGTCATATAAGTTGTTTGTTAGACTTGTGCTGATAATTCATTTTATCAAAGAGTTTTTTTTTTCTTCAGATGTTTTCTTCCATGAGGTCTGGATTTAGACCTACCCAGTATTGCTGCTTTGAAGTCTGGTTTGCTAACAGTTAGACCAGCAATCAACCAGGATATGACAAACAAACACGTGTTATACTGTATGAAATTAAAGTTTTTATTCTAGACAGGCAGGTAAACTGAGTAAAATGCTTCTGTTTCTGCAGTATTTACAAAGTACATTGTTTATAGGCGATCATACGGTGATGAAAATATAATAATTTAAACAAACAAAACTAATAAGATGTCATATGTGTTAAGTGCCATTCAGCTGTAATAACATTAAAAACAAAAGTAATAAAGAAATGAATAAAAGCTTTTTAGTTTTAAGACCAATGTAGCTCATTGATTAATGGAATACAATATTTGATGTGGATTGGCAGGATGCAGAGAGAAGTTTCTCCAAATCAGTACACCATCTGGGTACTTTTGGCATACCCCTTACCGTGTGGGACAATTTTGCTAAGTCAATATGTACTACTGGTATAGCACACAGTTCCAAAAACAGCATCTGTCTTTTTTTGCTAGCATATTCCAATGTTCTTGAGAGAAGGGTTGTAGAAGACCCTAAACATTTGGTGTAAGATCCTGCAGAAATTAGAAATTTGCTGCTATTTTTATATTTCATAATTATGATAGTTTCAATTGCTTCTTAATTGGTTATTGACTCATTAATTAATCACACAAAGTGCCCAATTAACCAACCAATTGGCTACTTTGAGGGATTATTTGAAGAGGCCAGCAAACAACAAATGGCATCACACACATGCAGCATAGCATGTAAGTACTTTTAATGATACCTCTGATTACCTGTGGACTTTAGATTTACCTGATACAGCTTGAAATTTTATAAATTAAATGCAAAACAACATGCAGAATAGATCTAAGCGAATAGAGACAATTGCACATAATAGTTTAAAATAAACTGTGTGGTTGTTGCATTTTCTCTGATACAAATAAGCACGAGCATGACTCAACAGATGCCATCAGCCATCCTGCTCTCTGAATAATCATCACTGTCCATTAAAAAGCTCATTTTGATCTACTACGATTGTACTGTCACAGTTTTTTATGGTTTAAGAAAATCTGAACTTCTTATCAATCTTAATCCGTTGTCTCATGTCTCACCTGGCATGCTTGATTACGGTAAAATAAAGATATTGATCTATTATCATTCAGTAGTGGCAAATGTTAATATTAACCCTATCATTATGCTATCCACCTCCAGTCAAGTGTCCATGGTGCAGAAGTTGCCCATTTATACATTTGTTTGTTGTTGATACCATCTTACTTTGCACTTTGAGATTTATTGTTGTATTAGCTCAACCAAGTATAAAATCTGTTGTAAAGCTTAATTATTACCTTTTAAACAAAAGTATAAACTATCAAAAATGACATGACAAGAGTCTTTCCTGTATTTGATTTAATTTTGTTAGAGGTTTTCATTGAGAACTGCCAAAACATGCAGGATATTTACAGAATTCCTTCTGCTCAGGACTGGGTGCTCTCAGTGGATTTGAGCAAGCAGCTGAGGGTCCCGCAGCACAAGGTCAGCACCTGAGGCCAGACTTACTTCTAGTCTCAGAGGCCACTAAGAAGGTCATCTTCATGCTGTGGGAGGAACGCTTTGGGGAGGCTCATGACAGGAGGAGGACCAAATATGAACAAGTAGTCAATGGCTGTTGAGAGCAGCGCTGGAAGATGAGGTGGATACCCATTAAAGTAAGCTGTAGAGGATTTGTGGAGCACTCACTCCACAGAGCCCTCAGCTAACTGGGCATCACAGGAGGAGCAAGGAGCAGAGCCATTCAGGAGATCACTGAAGCAGCAGAGATGGCTCTGGATCAGGAGAGGAGATCCATGGGGACAAGCGAATGCCGCCTGAACACACGCCGCCGTCTGATCAACTGTGGTGGGGTTGCCTGGCATGATGTTGAAAGTACAAGGACTCCAGGTTACATCACAGATGATGTGTTCAGGTTCATCAGAGGATATATATAGAACCACTGCAACAGGGAATGTCCTGGAAAATGTGCTAAAATTCAGTTTAGCCCCTTAAAATCCCTCTATTTTTGCCTAAAACAGATTTTCATGGACAAAAGACTTGTTGTGGACCAACTCTTTTACTAGACTACTTTTACTGGGCCCTTGCTGATACAACAGGATCATTTTTGTCGCATTATGATCTGCTGCTGGAGAACAGTTTGGATTCAAAGATAAATTGCATTGGTTCAAGGCTCTTAGCTGCATTGAAGTCCTGAATGTAAGTGGAGATCAGTAATTCATGGCCACTAACAGGAGCCATTGGCAGACTGTGACGTAACAGCTTGCATAACCCCATGTCAAGTAACAGGGCCTGGCAGGCGTGCTGCCGCACTGATCACTTACAGAGTCTTTTGTTAGCTTCTGTCATTGGAAAGGGGAAGGCTACCGATGTGTGTGGGTGTGTGACTGTGTGTGAGTGTCTAGTTCTGGATCACACAGGTTATGATAGGAACTTAGTGTCTCCAGACAGCTTTCTTTCCAGTTGGATGGATAGTAGAGGTATTAAAGCAAATAATCAAAGAAAATCTGATATGTTGCTCAGTTTAAGATATCAAAATCATGTTTTATTGGTTGACCTCAGTTGACTGACCTATGCTTCAGGAGGAGGATTTAATCCTTGGTTTGACCTCCAGAGGGATTTCAGTTGTTTTACAAACTGTAGAAAATGACGAATTTAATATCTAACAGTCTTGCATTTCACAATATTAGTTGTGAATAGATTCAAATGTGAGGTTTATCAAAGCTCAGTACAGCGATGATGAGCTAGAAAGATGCACTTACTAATCTCATTGTTACTTTTAAAATTCTGCATTTGTGATAAAATCCTTAGAAGATCTGTACAGAAGCAACTCACTACATCTGTTTTCCTCATGGCAGCCATTGTTGTTGTGTTTGTTTACTTCCCATATTAAAGGTGTTAGCCAGGTTAGCACATGGTCCTTCAAGCCTATTAATCCTTAAATGATGTAAGCCTGATGAAACAGTATGTGTGTGTTGTGTTGCTCTACAGACTGACCTGTGAATGAATGGCTCTATCTTGTTAGCTGTTGACTTTATCCCATCTAGAAGATATTGTCAGTGTTTTTCAACTTCCTAAAGTCCCATTCGAATTTCATGTACTAGTTGATTTCAAGTTGAAGATCAATTTGAAATTCTATGAAAACAGATTATATTGATTGATCAGTTTGATTTAGATTTTCCAGACTAAACTCGACTCTCTTTTTCTTTTTCTTTTAGCACTGCCAGTAACTCAAACAAGAGCACACCAGCCTGCTCACCAGTCCTGCGTAAACGCTCGCGCTCTCCCACACCACAGAGCCAGGAGGGTGAGAACATGGTGGAGAAGGGTTCAGATCACTCCTCTGACAAGTCCCCTTCCACACCTGAGCAAGTCGTCCAGAGAACATACTCGGTGCAGTCTGCACGAAGCGGCGGAAAGAACTCCAAGGTGAGAGGGAATTTATCAGTAGCTGATAAAAATGAAGGAGGGCCTGAACGGTTTGAGTGGTGGTGCACTTTCAGCCAAGTTTACAATGATCTCAGCAGCTCTTCACATTTTGAACTTTAAACCCTTTTTAATGCTCAAGTGTGCCCTGTCCTCCTAGTCAGCACTTTAAAGAAATATTTCCAGCAGAGAATAACTGCACGGCATAAAACTGCTTGTTACCATTGTGGCCACATAACTACGTTTAAAGAATTTAGTTTTGGACACAAGATGTAGGATTCAGAGACGTGGAATAACATTTGACTGTTCAGGATATAGCCTTAAGGACCTTTCCCCTTTACTTGTTGAGTCTGGGCTCTCAGACTTTTTAGTTTAATCTGAGCTAAAATTATAAATGAAGAACTTCCCTTAGACTACAGTGCAGACAAATCTTTAAATGACAAAAGGAGATACAGTAGCTTTGATTTGGATCAAACTGAACCAAAGTTCTGTTTGTGTCTGGCTTCACAGTAGCACACAGTGAGAGGAGGTTTAGATTTTAAACTTTGAAATTAAATACATACCAAAGATTAGAGAAAAATTCAACTTTGTGGGTATTTTCCGAGAGGACAGAAGACCGATCCCACCTGAAAGCCAGAAAACTAAGGCAGCAGAATATGCAAATTGAGCAACTCTGTTAGAGATAGGCATGACCTCTTATTGTGTCAACAAAATTAATCTGTGCTCTTTTTTTTCTCCATTCTTACCTATGGTGATAAACTATGTGCCAAATTGACAAATAAGACAACAAACTGACATGAAATAGTTTGCAGGTGGCAACAGGACATAAGTGTATAAAGTCCTTTGATTACATTTTATGATTAAAACACATCCAGATTAAATCTACTGTATACACTGAAACAAAAGCATAAATCTTGGTTCAGATGTTCGAATGCAGTCATCAGAGTTAGTTGCAATCATTAGCTCTATTTTTATCCAAACAACAGCTTCTTTTTAAGATTTAGTTTTGCAACACAAATGACTCTGTCAAATAAAAACCAAATATTCTTCTATTGTAGAAACAAATCAATAAGATGGAGGTTTTTACATTTTCTAACACCTGATAAATTGTCCTGACCGTGTAACAGGTACGAAGATGTGTTAACTCTTTTATACAACCCTTAAGCTGCATAATACAGCAATCCATTTCTAGTGTAGTGACATGTATGCCCTGATTGGTTATTGATTTGCTGTGTGACTTACGAGCTATGACTGTAACTCTTGTTCTTTTGGACAGAAAGCACTTGTCTTCATTTCAGTTTTTATTTGGTACACTTCCCCTTTGTTTGAGTACAGTTGAGTACCACACATTCAGATCAGAAAATAAATAACTGACTCAATGTAAGTACTTATTTACTCAGTATATGAGTTTTCAATCCTGATCAAACAGAAATGTAGTATTGAGTATCATCTAAGTCTTGTAGATCTTTTTACTCCCATCCATTTCCCTCATCTGCATCTACAAGTGATGAATACAATTCTTCACATTGAAGTTAGCTCACAAAAAGAGCATGTAGTTCTCATTTTAGCTCCCATAATGTTAGACGTAAGCCATCCTTCTTTATTTACCCCTCCATTCTGTCGTCATCTGTTTCTGCTAAATCACTTCGTTACTGTGTCTGAATTACTTTTGTCTCCTCAACACAGTGTGCACGCCTTCTCTCTTTGCCAGTCTGCTGCTGCTACATGTCATATTGATAATGTGTTCCATCTGATGATGACTGTTCAGCTCTTCTGTTGGTTCTTTCAGCTGTTCCTTCTTGCAGTTCTTTTCATTTAGTTTTCATTTCTCTCTGATTTTTTTCTTTGTTCTTCTCCTGTTTGCATGCTAGTCTCACAAGCGACTTTCCAAAGTAAGCATTACTCTTTTTTTTCTGTTCTTCAAATATTTCTGTGCCCACCCTCCCTCTGCAACACCTCCTGTCTTGTGAGCCGCTCTGTGAAAATGTCCCAGCCTCGTTTGCTCTGCTTCAGCCTGAAGCCAGCCTTCACCCTGTGCACACATCAACTGTTGCAAATCCCATCCGCACCCACAAACATGGCAGATGGACATTTCCTTTTCCTTTTCCCCCTGCTGTCCTTTCCATTTCTTTATTTCTCTGGGGATGTTTGAATTAGTAATTTCCCTCATGATATTTCCCAAAATCTATATTAATCTTGGTAAACATAAAGGAATGTCAGGTCAGGGTGTGCTCAGTTTTTTTTTTGTTTTTTTTTTGTTTTTTAATCTAAGAAAATCAGAAATAGGTGAAAACTGGATGGCTAATGTGTAAGTTTCAGATTTAATAGAATATTACAAAACTTTAAAATGCAAAAAAATGTTGGTCATGCAAATTTCATTTATAAATAATCCAAATATATGTCCAATTTTCTTGACTTTGTCCTTTTTTTTGTCCACTTCTTGTTCTCTGCCTTCCCTGTAACTCTCTTTTCCCATCTCATTGTTACTCTGTGGTAATGATGATTCTTTTTAATGTAATATCCCTGCTGTAGAAGGAAAAAAACTTACAAATCCTGCTGCTAATGTCTCAGTCCAGAGCTCCAGGACTATATCATTATTTGAGCAGCCTTTCTGTTGCCTCATAAAACAATCCCTCTCCTCTTTTTCTTGCACCACAAGCCAAAAATCCCACTATCCATCCTGCAAATATGCTGCAGACTGGTGTCATGTTTTAGTACACTGGCTATACTGCTGCTTTATCCATCTAATTTGCTTCTTGTCATGACCTCATTACTTTTTTTATTTTTTTTTTGTTATCACTCACTGAATGTAACAAGTATGTTAAGCGTTACTATAAAGAATCTCCATGCTTTTTGTGTCAAAATGTGATGCATACTGTGACAAAAGGGGCATCAGTAATTAGGAGATTGGTGTGAAGAACACCCTCATTGTGGTCTATTTGCTGCTATGCATTTGCACAGTTTGTTTCATGCATACAAACAATCAGATACTAATTGATTACATCACTCCTTTTTTCTGTGCCACAGTCCAGTCCACCTCAAATCCTGTTGCAATGCCACCACATAAGCCTTTATGGTCTGCAGTGGTCACATGACCCTGTCCAAGCATGAGGTCATTCCAGCAACGTGAGCTTGATCGCCCTCACCCTAATGCAATATGAATAAAGGAGAGCACTCTGCAAAAAACAGTGGCACTGTGGCTCTCTGCATGAATGGATTCATGATGGCAACAATGATGATGGCAAAGAAATAATCAATCAGGCCTCTCATGTAACACACCAGCCAGATAAAGAGTCAGATATAGTCATGCAGTGACATTTTCAACATAAACTTAATAACACTTTGTAATGGTAGAGTTGTCTTCAGACTATTCGGACCTCAGCTTTTTCTCTTTCTCATTTTCCATTTTCTGTCTATGACCATGCTACTCACTGCCTTGGTTAACTTTTTGTTTTCTCTTTAATTTTCTTTCAGTATGACAGACTAAACCTGATTAAAGTAAGCATTTCTTCTTTTTTCGTCTGACCTATTGACAATCCCCACTGGCCCTCTTGAACCCCCTTAGCCCTCTTTTCCCTGCATAATGTAGATGTGCCACTACAGGATCCCCTTGTACAGTTTCAGGCCTCCCTGTCCTTTCCTGTTCTTCCCACTTCCTGAATTTATCTAAAAGTAAATGTTTTTTTTTTGTTTGTTTGTTTTTTTTTGTTTTTTTGTTTTTTTCATTTTAAAAAACAGAAAAAGTCACATTAGTACCTGTGGCCAGTGGCATAAAAACTCTCATTTCATTGCTAAAACTATGCGTATGTATACACATAGTTGACAGAAATATGTATTTTTGTCCGAAATTTTAAATTTGAAGGCGAACATTCACTTAACTCATCATTTACATATGAAAATACTGTTTACACCACAAATTGGCAGACATAGAAATATCAGACAAAGACTAAAAAATGTATTTCACTGAATATAAAATCCAAAACTCTTGTCAGACAAGTTTAGAAAGTTTGGAGCTCTCAGTTCTGAAATCACAACCTGAGCAAAAACTGTTAAAAGGAAAATGTATTAGAAGTGATCACTTTATGAAAAGTTTAGAGCAAAGAAACCTTTACAGCTAAAAACTAAAAATTAAATCAAAGAAAAATAAAATAAAAATGGCTGTATTACAATCAAAAAGGTGCATTGTGTTATAAGAACAACATAAGCATCACAGATATTAGACCAGCAACCTTTAGTTTATTTCCAGGAAATACAGAATTAGCCTGTATATTGCCTTGCATAGAGATGATATGGACAGACACAAATATGCAAGGGGGAACATAGTATTTTTGCTAATATTTTAAACAGCCTGTAGAACCCTAAAGCAGCACATGAGCCAACTGTTATTGTACCAGAAAAGCAACATCTCAAAATATTTGTCCTCCTCCTAAAACACAAACAATTACAAGGATCTCTCATAGCTACATTTCCTGGAATAATTTGTGAAAATTCACTTAGAAGCTCAAAGTCCCAAAGTTAGATAAATGCATGTTTAATTTAATGCTTAAATTCTAAGACAACTACAGAAATAAATCAATTTATGTAGGAATGACATCAGTTAGATAAAATGCTTTCACTGTAAGTTGTGAAATGAAAATCTATCTAAGCATCACACATGTGAGGCCTCTTACGTTAACTTAGTTTGGAACAGGCCTCTAAGAAGATAGGAGTTCAATTCAATTCAGCTTTATTCAATTCAAATTCAATCCAGCTCCAATTCATAATGTCATCTCAGGGCGCTTCACAATCAGTTTGAGCCAATCTGATTGTCATACATTGATTCATACAAGCCAATTCATAACAAATAGCCTAGC
>JAOXYM010000009.1:24953588-24974010 GCA_028567055.1 Leptatherina wallacei | reverse complement strand
CAAATTTTTCCATTTTATTTCTTTTTTTGTTTTTTATTCCCCCTGTGTATACTCTCCCCAGCATGAAAGGCAACACATCCTGAGAGTAAGCATGACTCGTATTCTTGTGCAACCCTGGATTATCTTCTGTATCTTACTCTCAGACTGTTGGGATTTCAATATTCCTCCTTTCTCTTTCTCATTCCATTGACTTCCCTCGGTGTTGTTACCGCCCTGTTGCAAAGCCACACTCTGAAGGAGGATATTTTGATCTTTTGAAACAGACATATTTCAAATATTTGTCCAACTTATGCCTCATAGTTTGCAATACTTCTTCTTTCTTCATGGATGTATTCAATTATATTCATGTCTTATTGGCAGTAGTAGTATCATTGGATTTGTGTTCAGCAAGCCCCTCAGATGTGGTCAAAGGCCTGTCACCATTAAACTTCTATTTCTGGTATGCAACAGGTGGTAACAAGCACGCTGAGCTCTTCACTGTACTAAACAAGTCAACAAACCATTATGAGGGCCTCTGGATGAGCCATGGAAATGGAGCATGGTGATTTAGCTTGAGGCCTGTCTCCTTTCAGTTAGACTTTGTTCCCTATGTTTTAGTAAACATGGATACTCAAAACATTTGGCTTTGTGGTTTGGGTATTATAATATCTGGACCACGAAAACATCTATGCAGAGATAATAAAGGAATAGAGTTTGTTTTTTTAAAAAGAAAGAGAACTGGTATATTGATTTAAAGAGGCTTGATCCCAAATGACCAGAAAGCTCCTTTAACACTTCTCTTTTACACTGAGCTATAATAAACCTCTCACTTCCGCTTTTAACCTACTATTCAGAATAAAGCATAACAAGTATATAATCTCGATTCTAACAGTGTCTAATAGTGAATACTTACACAAACTAGCATCACCATTGTGTACATCAAGTGTACAAGATAGCAGGAGAATCAGCCCAAATCCTGAAACATCCTGAAAAACAGTTTGAATCTCAAAATTATCCCATCGTCCGTTAAAGTGACGCATACTTATTGAAGATATTCATAGTTAAAAGGGAAAAAAAGCAATTACCAAATGCTGGCTTCAGCCAAATCATCCTACCCTGAAGCTCTTCATAAATATTATAAACCTAATTCACTACACGGAGACATTGGCTTTCTCACTGCGATTTCAGAAGGAGCAAAGATTGTGGGGAAAAATGGGATTGTCACAGATAAAAAGATTTGTAACAATTACCTTCTGTGTATCAGAAATATATCTGCTATACACTGTGGTCTGAGTATAACACCTATTGCTATGTTACGATTATTATTTTTATTGTAGTTTGCTTTAAATAACAAAGTCTCTTTTCTTTTGTTCATGCCCTGGCCTTCACCTGTTATTTTGTTGTTAAAACAAAATTAAGAATAAATGAAAATAAATCAATTTTAAGTCACTGACACATTTTTTAAACACTCTAAATGGGCTGTACTTATATTGTGCTTTCCCAGTCACATTGACCACTCAAAGCACTTTTACACTGCATGCCACATTCAAACACACACTAATTTAGCACTTCTATGGTTACATACTTAGTGCTTTTGACCTACCCCAAAGACACATCGGGGGGGGAGGGGGGGGCAACATGGGGTTTAGTGTCTTGCCCAAGGGCACTTCAGCATGTACCCAGGGGAAGCCTGGAAACAATCCACTAACTTTCCAGTTGGTAGACAACATCTCTTCCTCCTGAGCTTCAGCCCAAACATCACACCTTTAAAAAAAAAATAATAATAATAAAATGCAATTTATAGTCTTTTGATTTAGATACAAAAAAAACTGTTTCAGTGTGATTATCTTTTATCTGAAACATGACCTGCTCAGGAACTGTTTAACTTAGTATAACTTTGCAGCCCCGTAAGAAGTGAACCACTTTCATGACCCTGAGCACCTCAAGTTCCCAAACCGAGATATGATCCGCAACAGTCACAGTGGTATTATACTGTTGCTGCAGACACTCAATCTAGGACTGAATCACATGCGTTAACCTGAGTGCAGATTGTTGCAGTCGCTGCTTCTTCTTTCCCATCTGAATCTTATTGACAAAGTTCTTGATTTTGTGGTCATTTTGTAGCTCTGGACCACGCAATTTACATTGCTCAACTCAGGACAAAATTTTGATTGTTTTGTGTCAATACTTGGGGAAGCAGAAGTAGAAACATGATTGTTCTCTTTCTCAGACTTCTGCCTCAGTAAATAAGTAAACAAATTGATATTGAAGTTTTTTTTTTTAAATCATTCTTAGCGGTGAAAAAGACAAACAGTGTTTATTTTTAATCTGTAATGAAATAATGTTTGCCATAGACCCACACTGTTGTCCAGAACTTATTAACCACACACCATATGTAAATACACTATAGATGAGTCATGGTGTGTTCTACGTTGCATATTAACAAGTTAGGTTGTACGACTACTACCATGGTGACGTTTCTCTAGGATAAAAGATTTTATAACTTAACTCACTGGGTTATAATAATAAAATTACATATTATTATATATTAGTTTGAATTGACCTTTTAGAAGATGTGCGTCATGCAAGGGCTGCTATCATGATGTCTTGTACACTTATGTTCACACATCATAGAACTAAACTAATCACTCAGTGAAAAATGTCCAACCGATAAACTGAGTTCATTTAGCTTCCACTGTATCTATAAGTGTTGCACCTTTTTATTGTTCTGCATGTCAGACAGTGTGTGCATGTGTGTAAGTGCACCGCTACATAGCAGCGATGGCCTCCCATGGCACTGAAACCTCACTGATCCATCCTGATGCGAGTTCTGAGCCTGCAAGAGACGTGCACAGTCACCACCATCAGAAAGTGTCCGTTCATTCGCTTTTGCATTTACACAAGTTTGTCATTGGCTGCAGGGAGTTGGCAACAAGCAACGCAATAACAAGGATCAGTACTTTAGAGAGTCAGTGAACTAAGTTAGTTTCCGTCTTCATGAAAAAAATGTTACAAACACAACCATCCTTCATCACTCAGACTGATACTCAGATGAGCTCACCTGACTTTTAACCAAGTGGGATTCATTTGTGTTAAAATAAGATGGCTTTTATTGTCAATAGAAAGCAAACACACACACCCATCCAGTCCACACCCTGGTTTACAGTACCAGTCTCCTCCATCCCCTTCTGTTTGTCCAGCTAGTTAATTATCAACCAAATCAATACACATTGTGTATCATCAAACTTACCTCATCTCAACTCTCATACACGTGAACTCTGGACGCTGCATCCTTTACAATGGCCTCTTTCTTTACTTGATCTAACACAGAAAGTTAAAGAACAGAAATTAAAGCTAGGATACAGCGAACGTTAGACTGAGGTTAAAATTCAGTTCCATCTAGCAGGAGGCAACATTTATAACTTTTTTTACTTTTATGATCACTGCTCAGATGTTGGGAACTATTCCCACCATCCAAACAACTGAAATGTTTCAAGTGAAGTGTAGTTGGAGGATTTGCAACAGTTGTGTCTTTTTTAAGGGGTTGCTAAAATAAGTGCAGTGATCTCTGCACCTTTGTCATCTGTTCAGAGAAACGAAGAAGGATCAGGCATCTGGAGTATATGTGAATGACCTGAAAACCAAGGCTCAGAGAAAACACATCCGAACCCCTCTGAGTCTTCAAAACTCCAATAATCAGCTTTTATTAATACTTGGTTTGCATTTAAGCAGATCCTCTCATATATAGAATATAAAACATAAGCAAATTCTCATGTACAGTATCTTAGCCCAGAAACTGAGTTGTGGCTCGTGACCCACTACAGACCCCGTCAAGATTGATGGCGCTGTTTTGCAGGCGGAGGTAACTGGAGGTTAGGCTCACATCTGTTCTCTATAATTCAATCACTTTGGCAGAGAGCGAGATGGACTCGACACGTACTTCAACGGACTGAAAACATTTTCTTTTCATTTCTTTAATCTGTTTTCTGTCCTTTCAGCTTCTTTTCTTCCAGCTGAATCCGTACTTGTGTTAGGACTCTCCACAAAGTAAACTTACCTCATTCTCTGCTGCTTGTAAACAGAGTAATTACAAGGCACTCAAGACCTGGACAGCACCACACACACATATACACACACACTCTGCTTACACACTTACTAGGAGGAGTAAGCAAGGAGGGGGGGGGAAGGAAAAAGCTTGTGGCATGATAATAAAGGACTTGTTGGCTGGGGTTACTAGAGGGCAACGGCCATAACTCCTCTCCCTGTGTGTGTGAAAGGAAGCGAGAGAGAACGACAACACAAGGATCATGTGGCTAGAGTGCGCCGTGTCCACTGCTCAACACTGAAAAAGAGCAGCTCCCACAGCGAGGGGGGCGGACACTGCTGCTTCCAAACAACTGGACTTTCCATCTACTTTTTCTTATTTTCCAAACTTACTTTAACTGACAAGTCGTCCCAACGTCAGAGGAGCCCACTGAGGCACGATTAGGAAAATCTGCCTCCGTCCAGGCGCCAAAAAAAGGAGCTGGCGCGATGAATGCGGAGCTGGAAGAAGATTGTACGATGTCGGAGTGGGAGGCCGTGCTGGAGCTGGATGAGGCGTTAGCGGGGTGGCTCCTGCAGGGTCCAGCTAGAGGGGAATGGGGTTGGGAGTGGGGCTGGGCTGCCTCGGACCTTCAGGACCCCGAGTGGGACACTGAGGATATTCCTGCTGTAAGTCGACCTCCACTTGTAAACAACAAGCAGAGCAAGAGAAGAGGAGTTGGAATGTTTTGTTTTATTATTTAGTCACAAGAGAGAGGGAGAGTCAACTAAAAGGTTTTAAAGATGGATTTCTCTTTCTTGTGTCCGGCTGTATGTGTAGCTCTGTGGTAATTTACTGGCACTTAATAAAACCACTGGCTCGGTTATGAGTCATAGCTGTTTGAATTCCTGTAGCACTCATAGAGTCTTGTTGTTAGGAGAGATCATTAGGTTACTATGTGAGTGACTTCATATATCAACAGTGTAGGTGTTTGTTTGGATGTTTCTAGATACAGAAGAGGGCTGGTGTGCGCGATTCATTTCGGAGATGTCGCCCACATGCTGTCAGAGCAGGTCTATTCATCGCCTCATGTTTCACAAAGCAGAAGGAGATACAGCCAAACAGGGTCTTAATATTTCAGCTCATAACTTTTACATGAACACGTTGTTCTTTTTTCCCCCACCAGCCCCTCTTCGAAAGAATATGTATTTCCTTTTGTCAGTGAAACTCTTGTTACTGTATTGGCAGCTATTGTTTCCTGCATATTTCCTGTTGAAGGGAACCATCTGGCCCAGACGATGAGAGCCCTCGCTTTGGTGCACATTTGGGTGTTTTACACATCACAGACTCGCCCTGCAAATTGTCAAGTCAGCTAAAGACGAGGAAAGCAAAAACAAGGACGATATTTAAGACGATCTTTTTCCTAAAGCTGAGATTGTTTTAGCATGTCAAGCCACAATGTTTAGATATGCTCATCGGCTGTCCTGCCCCTTGCCACATAACAATAGCCTCATTGATGAAAACATATTGCTCTCTAATAGAAGTCTGATAGTATAACTCATGTTCTGAATTAGAAACTCTAGCTAGGTATTCGTCACGTGATCGACACCCTCCTAACTTTGCAAGGAAGTCGCACTGTCGCTGAGTATCAGTAATGATGCACCTTTATAAATCGCCCCTGCTGCATTCTTCTGCTTGCCTTTACTATTTCCATTTCCAGAACCTGTCAAAATCCCCCACAGAGTACAAGTCAGCATACGACCAACTAAAATCAGACATCCTCTTTAAAACTGTGGGTGGTTTTCACAAGGTTGTCTCACATGCTCATAGAAACAAATAACCTGGGCTGTGTAGCAGAGATGAGATACTTGTGATCAAGCATGGCGATGAGAATGTTCGTTTGGGAGGCATTTGTGTGTGTGTTTGTGTGCGCTGTGTTTCTGACTCCGCCTTTCACTGCAGGTGCTGAGCCCGACATACAAACAGCGCAATGAGGACTTTAGGAAACTCTTCAAGCAGCTTCCTGATACAGAGAGACTCATTGTGGGTGAGTGGATGGCAAACACACACCAAGGCCATCTGAGGACTGGCAGGGTGCACCCAGCTTGTTAGTATTTAGAAAATGATTAATCCTCACTGTGGAGAGAAGTTACAGATAGTTAATGGATATTCCCGGTGTTTCTTTTAATGACAGTAAATGTATTTAGATTGTATTGTCCTTTACTCATTTTTGAGGATCTGACAGCTTAAAAATGTCTTTCTCTATAAGCACATGTAAATACGCATGACGTGGTTTAAGAAGATTTTAATGATATTCAATTCTGTCATGAAGTGCAATAACGATTTCTGAGAGAAAAATGCATCGGAGTTCAAACATGAGACCTCTGATTCTGATTTGATTACAGCTCTACAAACTCTGACCATCATGGCAATCAGATTTTTTTTTGTTTTCCTTGTATGTGTGTGTTTGTGTGTGTTTGTGGTTTGAAGACATCCCCAAAACAATAGTGCGTCTTTTAACAGCATGAATTGAACTCTTCAGTCGAGCTCATCCTACACGGGTCCTGTGGGTTGCAGCTGAAGTGGCCATGACACAGCTAATGGCATGCCATCCTTCTCTCTCTCTTCTCCAAATTGTTTTTTTATACAGTCTGCCAATCAGGCAAGTTTCTATGGATAACATGCCTTTGATTGGGAATCCAAAACTATTTCTAATTCCACTCTAATCAATTGCTTGCTTCAAAAATGGTTAGAAAATAAATAGAATACAAATTTGAGTTTTAATCAAACAGAATTACCTTTATTTTGACCAAGCAGTCTCAGTGTTGGTTTTCTATTGTTATGATTTATAGATCATATTGAATAAATCACATAGTTTTTTTACATTGATGTACAATGTATTCACACAGTCAGATCCCAGGTCCTTCTGTGATATCTTCCATGACCTAACTATGAATGTATTCAGGAACCAATAAGAAGAATTTACTTCTTTTTTTTCTGTCTTAAAGATTACCAGGTACCAGATACATCCTAATCAGTCCCTATTTGGACTCCCGGCTTTAAGTAGGACACTGCAAGATGGAGGGATGTCAATGTTCTCTGAACACCAATTTTCCCCTCAGCAAAAACATCCATAAACCACGACTGATCATGACCCATGCTTAATAGTGGGAGTTACATACAGAAGAATCAATCATCTTTGTGCTGACTGCCATAAACAAAACAGTTCTTAAAAGTTTATCTCTTTATCCATAAGATTCTGTTTTTGTAATAATCAGTCTGATGCTCATGGTCCTTTTCACTCTTCGGTCTTGGAGGCGTGAGATCGGTTTAATTCTGGAAACTCTGACGTATAAGCCTGATTCATGGAGCCGTCTCCAGACAGTTGCTGCAGACACTGCAGTTGTACTTATGTCATTAAGTTGAGCTGCAATTTGAGGAAAAGATAAGAGTCTGCCGCAGAGACTAAAGACATGGAGAAACTTATCCTCAGTCAGGAACAGTAGTGACCCCGGGCCTCCCAAGTCAGCGATTCCCTGTGAGGTGATGACGAGTGAGTGCCTTCTGTACTGCTCCCACTCATATTTTGCGTTTCGGAGAGATTACGCTGAAGGTTTAAGTTTCTTCACTCAAAACTGTAACAGCTCTAACTATAAAATGTCCCACTGTGTTTTTATTACTTTGAAAAAAAAACCATACAAATCAAACATTTTACATGATCTCACCTTTAAAACATTTTTGCCCTGTGGCAGAATTAGTGTCCAGGAATGGTGCTTTATCCTTTCTTTACACTACTTTATGCCAATAAAGCTAACTTAAAGAAAAGTTGTGCTGTGAAGCTTGGACATTTTCAGGTCTGTTCATAACATTTGAAGGGCATATACATGCATATACATGCCCTTCAAAAGGAAGATTTTAGTGAAATTATCATGTCTAAGCTGCTGATGGATGCACATATGATGAATCTTTTACCATAAATGCGTAGTTCTAATGTAGTTTAGCCATGAGGTTTTTTATCGTTATTTAATTATGCATCATTTTTTGCTTTGAGCGGTCATCATTTCTCTTAGATTTTGGGATGTGTTTGTTTTCCAGACTACTCCTGTGCTCTTCAACGGGACATCCTCCTGCAGGGACGACTCTACCTCTCTGAGAACTGGATCTGTTTCTATAGCAACATCTTCCGCTGGGAAACCCTTGTATGGCTTTGAGCTCTCCAACTTGCATTTTTATTGACCGCATTGGGACACATGTAACTGTGTGGGTGTAAATGTGTGCGCTTATGTGTGTTTGGATGCAGCTGACAGTGCGACTAAAGGACATCTGCTCAATGACGAAAGAGAAGACTGCTCGCCTCATTCCCAATGCCATCCAGGTCTGCACAGACACTGAGAAGGTAAAGGATGCCTTTTAGGTGGGAAGTTAGTGATGAAATCTTTACCATCAGTTAAAGGTGGGGTGTAGCTTGTTTCATGATGATGTTTGCAGAATGCTTGGCAGGACATTATCGCCCACCAGGACAGCTCATTTTTAATTGCAATAATCTCGCACTCATCCACCAAGAAGAATCAAATCAATGCATTTCAAAAACTCCCCTAATTTCTGTAATTAGTGCAGTAATAAATGATTGCCTTTGCTTCCTCACAGCACTTCTTCACCTCATTTGGAGCCAGAGACAGGACCTACATGATGATGTTCAGACTGTGGCAGAACGCCCTGCTTGACAAGGTAAGCACATCTGAGCTCTGTGTGTCCCTTCTGTCCCAAGTTTATCTGAAACAGATAATACATGGAATATATGCAGAATCTTGTGTTTCACACGTTTGACTTTTAGGTCAATCTGACAACTACTCGTTCCTTGTTTGAATTGTTCGTGTCCTCTGCAGCCTCTGTGCCCCAAAGAGCTGTGGCACTTTGTTCATCAGTGCTACGGGAACGAGCTCGGCCTAACCAGTGACGACGAGGACTATGTTCCTCCTGATGACGACTTCAACACCATGGGGTGAGTCTACTCAGGCTGCAGCATCAGTAACACAGCTACCATTGAAAACGCTGTCAAAGCTAATCCTTATAGAGCCACACATATATGCTGCGAAGTTCTTTAAAGTTTGAATATACTGTTCTCCTTTGTCATTAATGTTTCCGAAAGCTGTTAAGAGTAGTTCAGATTAATACAAAGCTGTTTTAGATGATGTTGGCTGTGCATTTATCAGCTTACTTACTGTTTCATTCTGACAACAAATCATGAACACCAGGTGGTGTACTGAAGCAGAGGTTCTTTTCACCTGTTTCTTGCATATTTAGAATTAATCTGGAGCATTATCATAATTTTCTGAATATTATCAATGGATGTTGATACCAAAATGTATCCAGATGCAACTGGATAGACCTTCAGTACTTACAAGAGTCTTGACACACCCCTCCTTTCTTTTTTTTCTCTTTTGATCTTTTAAAGCAACAGTTCTCTTGGCTTTCAGAAGGTCTTCCAGACGTTTTCATTGGGCTTTTTCACTCATTTTCAGTGCAGTCCTTCTGCCTGACCTTTTTTAGTGGAATGTGTTTTTTTGTTTATTGAACCACTCAACACTGAGCTATAAATCATTCAAGCATAAAAGGCATCTCACTACAGGGATGAACCAGTATTGTGCCTACACATAGCAGGCATAGACACATAACTTCCTGCTAACGTTCTCTGGTGTCGTCAGGTTCAGTGAAGAGATTCCCAACGAGGAGAATGAGATCAACAATGACAACTTGACGAAAAACAGCGCAGAGGCCAAGCCTGAGGGGAGTCCTCTACTGCATAAGAAGGTCATCCCAAACAGCACCATCACAAGTCCTGGCAACCACGACACACCCATCACAGTAAGTAACATACTTGGGTTATTGGGTGCTATGCAAAAAATCCAATCAAGTCAAGCAGTTCTCCAGGTTAGGACGGCTTCCAGGAAAACATGCTTGACAAGATTTACCCTGGAATATTGTGGATGATTGATTCCAGTGTCGTGCCCCTCCCCCTCAGTTTGAGCTCCCAGTAGAGGAATTTGCAGACTGCCTACCAGACGGGGAGCTACTGACTATGCCTCTGTTGGTGGAGGAGCAGAACGAGACCAGCGGGCCTGGTGGCCCTGTCCCCTCACCGTCACTGGACTTTAACGACAATGAAGACATCCCAACTGAGCTCAGTGACTCCTCAGAAACCCACGATGAAGGTGACTGCCCGAAATAAACTGAACTAGAACCGATTTCCCCAGTAGTATCCAAATCATACAGAGTAAAGAGGGAATTGTGACAAATTTTGTATTTCTTTGATATGTAGGTGAAGTACAGGCGTTCCACGAGGACTTGAACGGCAGGCAGCATATCAATGAGGTGTACAAGTTCAGTGTGGACAAGCTCTATGACATCCTCTTCACAGAGTCTCAGTTCATGAGTGACTTCATGGAGCAGAGACGGTTTTCAGGTCAGTACCCCTGATGTTCATCCAGTTGTTTTCTGTCTAACCTCCAAGAAAATAGTACAGATTAAAAAAAATGAAAACAAAATTGGCCTTTTTCTCTGTCCAGATGTGGTGTACCACCCATGGAAGAAGGAGGAGGCAGGGAACCAGACAAGAGAGATCTTGTACACCATTTCTCTGTCCAATCCCTTGGCACCTAAATCAGCCACTGTCACTGAGACACAGGTAAAGTCAGCTCCTCTCAGCTAAACCAGACACATTTCTTTCTATTTGCAAAACCAGTCAAACGTTTGGACACACTTTCCCATTGGATTTGATGGGAAAGTGTGTCCAAACTTTTGACTGGTAATGTATGCTTTGCCTTTTTTAAACAACAGGCAATTAAACCCCATTTTACTGCTTTTAATAGACTCTGTACAAAGCCAGTCAGGAGAGTGAGTGTTTCATTATCGATGCTGAGGTCATCACGCATGACGTACCCTATCATGATTATTTCTACACTCTCAACCGCTACATGCTCACACGGGTGGCCAAGAACAAGTGCCGGTTACGGTAAGTAAGATGTGCTCCAATCTTTTTCCATTTTGGACAAATTTTTAATCAGATGTTTGAAATCTGCTTTTTATTGCCTGTTATACTTTTTTCATGGTCAGTACTGTTTTGTATTTTGAAACCAGACTTCGTGCATGTATAAATACTTTTTTGTCTCTCAGGGTATCAACAGAGCTGCGATATAGGAAACAGCCGTGGGGGCTGGTGAAAGGCTTCATAGAGAAAAACTTCTGGAGTGGGCTTGAAGAGAACTTCCGCCATCTTGGTACACTTTTGCTTTTGTTTGTCTGTTTGGGTCATTTACCATTAGTCCCACTGAAATTACCCTCCATTGAAAAAGCCTTTTTTCAAACCTTGTAAACCTGTTACCAATGTCCATAACTTGTGGGGTTTTCTGCTTTGAACACTACCTGCCGCCTCAGAAAGGTCAGCTTGTATGTTAACGATAGAACAGTGGAAGAATCAATCCTGACTAGTTGCAGAGGGAGATTTTGTAATAAATCTGCAGTCTTTGTGAGGAACCAATAGAGAAGGTAGGGAAAGCTATGAGGAGAAGTTAGCTGTCTATTGTGAACGACTGCTATAGGATCCATGGCTACAACAGCAGTGATTGTGAACGCATACTAATAAAAAGAAGATACAAAACAACAGAGGTTGCATGCAAGAGGAAGTTTCAGAACATTAGCAAACTCAGTCACATTCATTAGTATTAGAAATGCACTGCTTGCTGGCCAGTTCAGCAGGCAGCTGCTAGCAGGCTCTGGCTTGCTAACTGCCGTTGGCCTGTAGAGCTGATGCAGTTGCTAATGGCCGTAAGCAGTCCATTTTTAATATTGCTGAAAGTTAAAGAGAGTGAATGTCATCATTTTGATACTTCCACTTAAATACACTGTTGAATAATTTAGCTTCCTGTTTTTGAAAATTGCTGTCTGGTTTAAAGAGCTGGCTGCAGTGTAGCACAGGAGAGTTAGAGTACTTGTTAGAGAATTTGTCAGTGCTCACTGTCATCTGTTGATGGGCAGATATATGGGTACGGTCAGATTAGCAGAAATTAGCTCCCTATTTATTGAATAAGGACAAAGATGTACTCCAGTCCAGTTTAAGGCCATTAGAAGTTTAGTCTTTTGCAAAAATGTAAACACTACTATTTTTATGGGATTGATAACAACTGGAGTGAGAATTGAATATATTAAAAAAACATGAACATTTCATATGGTTTTAAGTGAAGTAGCAGCTGAGATGTTATATCCGAGTTCAGCTAAGATAATCATTTAAAACCAGTTGTTTTAAATGAATAAAGAAGACCAAACTAAGGGAGACATGGGAAAACAGATTCAGTGCTTGCTGATAAAACAAAGAATCATGGAAAAGAGTGTCTAACCCCGTCCATTATCCACAATATCAAAGAGAAAGTAGCTTTACTACCTACCCATTTGACTAAAAAGACTTACCCGAATGTAAATGTTGTGGAAATTAAAGCCTGACCTGAGGCATGTATAACGAAGCGTGATTAACATACCCCGGATATCTCTCCGTTATCTGGGTTGACTTACCCAGACATTCAGGATACGGATAAGCTGTACTACGAAGCTGGTTATCAACTCAGTAATTCAACCCAGGGTCTTCCCGGCTCGATCAGTGCACGCTCACATAAAAAGAGCGGAGTCTGCAGCATCTGACCAATCACCATGGGGAATGCCCGCAGGCTGCGGAGAAGCATATGTCACCATGGAGGAGCAGACAATTATTCTTCAGAAATATGAAGAATTTAAACGCATGGGCAACAGCCAGGAAGGATGCTGGCAGAAAATGTCCGACTGTTAAAATGTAAATTTGTTAGATTATACAATACTGATCAACTGGCGAATATAAGCACTCTGATCGCTCATTTTCACTTTATTACGACCCAGACGGTTCGGGCAGAGCTTCCTCACATTCCTGTATATTTTGTCTGTCTGTTAGCAAAATAACTCAAAAATTATGGATGGATTTTGATCAAATTTTCAGGAAATCTCAGAAATGGAATGAGGAACAAGTGATTTTGGGAGTGATCTAGATCACCACCTGGATCCAGGAATTTTTTAAGGATTCTTTACTATGGAGCTATATGGATTATTATGCCATTAAACCTTATAACTAAAAATAATGCCAGCTATCACTGGCAACAAAAAACAGATCAATTAATTAATTAAATGGCTTGGCAGAGGTCTGCTATATGCTACTAGTTTCCAGTGAGTTCTTTAGCACATCGGCACCCCTGTGTTTGTTGGAGCATTAACCCGTGGCGTGACGGCACCAGGTGTGCATTCCATAAATACATGGTTCTGGAGTTCTGCCATATGTGATCATTATTATTAACCTTGTTATTTCAGATGCAACCCTAGTGGAGCTAAACGGACTTGGGAACAAGTCAAGAATAAGTACAAAAACATACCTCAAAGCGGTCAGTGACGGCTTTATTTCTTCATCAAAAGGATGCATCTATCCCTAAAAACTCTTTCTCTAAGCTCTCCTTTCATGATCTGCCGCGCCAACGTCATTGGGATCTTCTAAAAAAAAAATGGGCAAGTCATTTTCCAAGTGAGCTGATTGGTCAGAAGGTGGCGCTTTCATACTCGTTGATCTCTGATCCAGAATATAACCTGCTCCGGACCAGGTTAGCTGTTCAGCGTCTGTTGCCACAGTGATACATCCCAATATGAAGTTAACCAGCTTCGTGGTACGTAAAACCTCGGGTTAACCCCGAAGTTACCAGGATAAGAGAAAATCCAGCTTCATAGTACAGGCCTCTGGTCTCCAGACAATCACACGGGCCTCGATCATCAACAAAGCAACAAAGTACAGATTTGAACTAAACTACAAGTAACTGCTGGCAAGTGATTAAAGTGAGGTTTCAAATTATCCACCAATGTGATTTGAAAACAACGTCAAGGGGTACAGAGGAAGACGGCTGACAAGTTAGCTTCACTTTTTATCAACACATGCAGCTAACTGCTGGATTTCTTTACTGCTTGAACACCAGAGTGAGACAGGGTGGAGGACAGGAAGAGGACAGGCAGAGGGCCGCTGTAGTTATAAAGGGTTAAACACAGAAAAGAGACATGCATAGTTTAAGTTCTGAACTGGTGTTATACAAATAGAACTGAGTTGTGTTAAGATTAAAACTATTACAGTTTTCTGACCATTAGATATAACTGTAATAAAAAAGGAAATTAAGATTTAGTTTTAACCACAGTGAGCAGATATGGTGCCTTTAAATGAGGTGTGACATGGATAAGTGACAGAAGTTTTCCCCACCCTTCAGAGCTGGAGTTGTCCAAACTGGAAGAGATTCTGACCGAGACCCACCAGCTGTCTCCAAAGGCCAAGGGCGTGAAGAACTCCATGGTCAGGCGGAAGAAGCGACCGCTCCCCCACTTGCGCAGCCAACATCTAGACGAGGTGCTCAGCCCCGTTACCATGCCGACAGATGAGGAGGTGATTCAGAGGATCAAACAAGTGGCAGGCTCCACACAGACCAGACACCAGAGTCCAGAACACCATCACCTGCCGGGAGGCCTGGCTCTGTACAGCGTCTCCAAACTGCTGCTCATCATCAGCTTTGTGTATGTAACACACTCCAACACACACAGTTATGTAAAGGGGACGTATCCAAGGTTTGTTCTCCTGGGTGTAAAGGTAAATTTGACGCATGCTGATGGGACACACATTCTCATTTCTCTGAGTTACTTGTTGCACGATTTCATCCCTTTTTCCAGTCAACTCTGTTTTGTTTTTTACTTAGAATTCACTTTTTTTTTCCTCAAAGAAACATCATTTTTCTCTCAAGTTTAACTCCTCTCTCCTCTTCTTCCATTGCCATCGCTAGGATCTGTCTCAGGTATATATGTCTTGTGATTAACCAGTTAGTCTGGGAACATGTATCTTCAAACTATGCCCACTGCAGTTTCATATTAATGCTTCTATTTATGTAGGAAAAAAGGTTTTGGGAAATTATGAAATTGAAAACAAACAATTTTGTTCATCTCCTGTCCTCCCTCAGCCTGGTTCTGCTGGTGTTCCTCAACATGATGCTGTTCTATAAGCTGTGGATGCTGGAGTACTCTGCACAGTCTTTAACAACCTGGCAAAGTCTGCGGCTTCAGGAGAGGTACGCAGGCACAGATTCGTAAAACTTTTGTCTCAACAGTTCAATAAGATTAGTGGACTTGAGAAGCATTTGGGGGATACAAAAGACTTAATTCCCAAAGTGATGAGAGAAAACGGAGTTTGCAGTCATTTGCACCAAAGGCCATCACACACACACATACATACACTCTCTGACATACAGACTAAACTATATCCATATGGGCTTTCACGTGACAGGAAAACACTGAGTTTCTAAAATTACCCCTGAATAGCTCTGGGCGCACTGAAACAATTTACCAAACTGTTTATTGGCAGTCCCCCCAAATGGAAATCATGCTTCAGTGGCTTCTCCCTGATGTTGCCAATGTGTGTGTATGTGTGTGTTTCACAGTAAACTGCCTCAGACGCAGATGGAGTGGGCCCAGCTCCTGGAGGCGCAGCAGCGTTACCATGATGCTGAGCTGCAGAAGTGGAGAGAGATTATCAAGTCGTCAGTCGTGCTGCTGGACCAGGTACTTGGACAAAAGGACAAGTTTCCAACGGGTTAAACTAGAGAAGGTTTTTTTGTATTTGCATTCCTGTTGCAGGTAGATGCTCCGGAAATTTAACGGCGCTCAGTTCAGCCGGAGATAAGTGGAGCTGACAACTTAAACAATCCCTTCAGTCTGCACTGACCTGTTTTTTGTGAAGGAATGACGGACAGGAGGGCTGCCAGTGATTATTTCTGCTTCACATCTTATTTCCTGAGATGAAGAGATCTCCCGTACCTCTGCACAGTTCTTGCAGCTCCGATGTTGAACTTTCTTAAATTATAAATTTATGAAAGATTATGTTGAATAAGAACAGAGCTTAGCTTGTTTTGCAAGTGCAAAGTTTCAGAAAAAATAACCAATTTAGTACGTCAGCCAGTGGAATCCCACATTTTACAAACCGCGTGCAAAGTTAAAGGAGTACGGCCTTAAAAATCCAGCACTGTGTGGTTGCAGTCATCTAAACGATCACTGTCAGTGTAAACACTCTTACCTTGGCATGTTTTTCAGTGGAGTTCTCCAGTATACACTCCAGTATTTCTTTAATTTGCTTAACTTGATGTTTCTCCACCAATCGGTCGGAGCATTTCAAATGTGGAAGTCATGTGAAAGTGTTAAAGTGAAAGCATACTCTGTTTCAGGTCTAAAGTTTTATATCTCAGAGCGTTATTAGAAAAACAAGATCTGGTTATTTCCATGTCCTTAAATGAGCTGTGATGCACGTCATACCGTGTCATTAATTATAAATGAAAAACAAAGATAAATACGGAAGCAGTATGTGGAAAAACTAAGTACACTCGAGGAGTTAAGAGGGTAAGTAGCGACCATGTGCTGTTAATCAAAAAATATCAGCTGTGGTGATAGAAAGCAATTGTTGCTGCCCATCAGTCTGGGAATGGTTAAAAGTCATTTCCAAACAATGTGGGTTTTATGATTCTACAGTGAAGAAGATTATTCACAGGTAGAAACCATTTAACGCTGCAGCCATTATTCCCAGGAGTGGATATCCCAGCATGTTTACCCCAAGGGCAGACTGTGATTCTCAAAAAAAAAGCCTCTGAGCTACATCTCAGACTCTACCGGCCTCAGTTAGCATGTTGAATGTTTAAGTTGGTGACTGTACAGTCAGAGAAAGACTGAACAAGCATGGCTTGTTTGATAGAGATTTCATCTCTATCATGGATCATGGCAGCACAGCTTAGGTTTGCAAAAGTGCATCTTGACAAACCCCAAAACTTCCCAATATCCTCCTTTGGACAGGCAAGACCGAAGTGAAGTCTTGGTCCTAATGCACAGTAGCGCATTTGGTGACCACAGCATATCAGCACCAATACCTCATAATACCTGTCTTTCTTTCACAGTGGTGGAGGCGTCATGTTTTGTGCTTGTTTTGCAGCCACAAGACCTGAACACCTTAGGATCATTAATTTAACCACGAATTCCTTTGTGAACCAAAGTATTCCTGAGTCAAAGAAAGTCTAGAGAGTTTTTAGAAAGGTGTGGATCTGTCACTCCCTACTTTTAAACATTACTATTGGGCTGCTAATATACATAAGATGACTTTATGAATCCAGGAACCAGCGTTAAATTGGTGTGAACTTGAAGCCAAATCTTGTCATGCCACTTCACTCATGGCTCTTTTCACATGTACACTTCCTATGCGGTCAACGCGATTTTCAAACAATCCAGTTGTCCTAAGAATCTGGCTCCAGTTAAGCTTTGTTTTTGGCCTCCAGAGGTAGTATTGGTTTCATATATTATAACCATCTTTTCTTCTGCCGTGCACTAATAGGGCGTTTTCCATATGGCAGTGATCAGGCCTTGTCAGATTTAGGGATCTTTACATTTACAATGTTTTTTATGGATTTATGTTTTTGATGTAATCTACCAAAATCCCTTTCATTTTGATGTTTCCAGGTTTGTAATTTTGTTAGATTAAATAATGAAATTACTGATACTGTAATCAATTCAATTTTGGACATCCTTATAAATCAGAAATGTCTTGTACACAAAATTCATACTTTAGTTTCCCAACTCACAGAGACTTCTCTGAATGAGATTAAAAACATTTGGGAAGAATAACTTGGCAGAGCCGTGGACGATGATGTCTGGGAGACTGCAACTCGTGTAAATGACATCCTGTTTCAGATTAAGCCTTATACAATTTAAGGTTGTGCACCAGATATATTTTACCAACAGCAAACCTTTTAAGATGTCTTGCGAATTTTTCTCATGCCTTTAAAAAATGTCCTGTGTCACCAGCTAGCGTGACACATGTTTTGGTCTTGTTCCTACGTTAATGGCTTCTGGAAAAGTATTTTCCAACATCTCTCTGTGCCATTAAACATGGTATTGAGACCATGTGCATAGCAATCTTTGGAATTTGTCCAAGCAGTCAAATAATTAGGACAACAAAATATTTTATTAATTATATTGAATTGTATCTTATGTGTCTGGGGGATGTACAAAAGTTAAATTTGGAGAAAAAACGAAAAGTGAGACCATCTGACAACTAAAGCTTGGCCAAAATTGGTCTAAGCAATGAGACAATGATCCCATGGTAAGCTGCAAATCTACAACAGAATGGCTGGAAATTAAAAACTTTTTTTTTCTCCTGTTTTTTTCTCTCCTTTAGATGAAAGACTCTTTATTAAACCTCCAGCGAGGCATTGGATTGAGGGACTACACCTCTGAGACTGAGGAGAAGAGAAGTCGCTATCACTGACACATCACCACAAGGCCATGAGGGCATGCTGTGCAATATAGGACCTGATCTGTTTTTGAGCCAGTGTGCAAGCATCAGCGAGACAGAAGGGAGGACGAAGGGAGAGGTGGGACCAAGGATGAGCGGGTCCAAAGACACAAAGAGAGGAACGGTAGTTTCCAGTGCACAGAAGTTAAACCCTCTTCCAAGGGAGGGAATCATGGACACACACACAGGAACTGAGGTATCCCCAACATCACTGAGGCATTGTGGGAAGGTGCAAGACTTGCTCCTTCTCTCCACCTGTGGGATAACTGTTTCCTTCTACTCTCTTTGTTTCCAAGTGCATCCTACTGTAAGCCATGTCAACAAGAGAGAGGCAGAGAGAAAGAAGGAACTACTGCATGCATGTAGACAACCTAGCTCTCCTCAGTCAGTGTTAATGTGGTCCAGTTCCAGTCTATGTATGTCAAAAAAACAAGAAGAACAGAAGAGAGATCAAGTCAAAGGCAAGGGGGGTCCTTTCGAGTCTTTATGGCTTTTTACACTCTCTCGACTGTTCCAAACCAATCGTCCCCTAGAGGTCCTCGCTGTAGTGTCCCTTTAACAAACCTCCAGCTGATTAAAAGACAGTTTAGTTCCACAGAAAGAAAACAAGTATTGCAACGGGGGGATCAGCTTCACTGATCAGTCCCTGGTGTCTTGTTTGAACTTGGCCTGTACGGTTCCTGTCAGGGCTGGCTCCCTGTCGGACCGCTGTAAAGTAGAATCGGTGGGCTGATAAGACCTGAGCCCATCTTTTTAACCTGGGACACAAATCATGTGGTCATTTGGTCCGACCATGCATTGCATTATTTCCCATCCTTCTGATGAAGTGGAATGTATTTGTCTGGGGAAAAAAAAAAAAGGCCGGACTTGGATCACAACTTATTATTAGTCTTTGAACCAGGGACTCTGCAGCCAGACCAGTAGGGAGACCTGTATTCTTACATGTTTTATTACTAAACTGTGATTATATCTCTTTAAAGATGTTTCAAATTGGAAAGAATTCTATGAATATATTTGAAATATATGAAAATATTTCATTATTTAATATATATATATTTCAAAATATATAAACATGACCTATATTTATTGTTAATTTATGTACATACAGAAATGATCAGAGCTCTAGACCAGTTAAAGAATTTCTAACTAAAAGTGTTTTCTTCTTAGAAATGCATGCCAGATATGTCTGTGACATGTCCAGTGTGCAAGTATGATTCTGCATTCACGCGATTATATTCGCGCACATGTATGTATGTTGGGTGCGTGAGTGTGTGCATGTGGGCACACGTGTGTGCTGGAAAACATGGCATTTTTACCATTCCACACTCGTATGTTTCTCTTCTTTGTTCTTTTTTTTCTCCTACTCTGGCTCCTACAGTCAGACTGCCTTTTATTTTAAATGCTAATGCGTTTGGATGCTGCCTTGCATTAATCCCACCAGGGTACAGTTTACAGTCAAAGAGTTTTTGTTCCAAAGTGATATATCCAACATCTGAACGCAAATTTTACCCCTACTTCTTTTACAAAGAGATTTATTGTTGCAATTAACAAGATAAATTTCCAAGAAGACAGTGACTTTTCTCTTGTGAACAGATATGCTGCATTTTGGAGATGGACCCTTCCTTCACCCTTTTTAGTGGCTGGATCACTCTTTGCTGAAGAAAAGAACCTTTTGACATTTTGAGAAATGCTCTTATTTGTGTTTTTGCTGCATGTCATATGGGAAGATGGAAACTACTTATTATGAAACCAGGGAAAACAAAAAAGTTCCCAACTAACGCAGCAAAAACCAAACAGGTAACTGCATTTCTCAAAATGTTAAAAGTACTAATGTATGATTAAACTTTCCTTTTTCCCATCTCAGGTGTCTGTCTTGGATGAAATGAAAGCATGAGAATAAACTTTACTCAAAAAAATGGAACCAAAAGAAAGAAAAAGAAATGTACCTTCACAGACTATCACTTTAAGTATTTATCATGTATGTTATATATATATAT
>JAOXYM010000009.1:24939212-24953488 GCA_028567055.1 Leptatherina wallacei | reverse complement strand
ATATATATATATATACCTATGTATATGTATTTATAATCTCAAGAGTTCGTCAGCAGAAACCCCTTACAGCACTTCCAAAATGAGAGAAAAAAACGTCCTCATGTAGAAGAAAAGTGAAGCACTTTAAGGCCTTTCGGGCAGCGGATGAAAGAAAGAATGGTTTTGTTGGGAAATGAATGCAGAGCCGAGGAAATACCACACTGATGATCTACAGCTTCCAAACCCCATTATAAATTGAGATGATTCCAAAACATGCTTGAAACAAAGCAGCTCCAAGCAAGAGTGAGACCGACTCACTTTCATGTCCATTTTCGGGGCAAAGCAGGAATAAGGGATTTGTATGAGGGGAAGGTATCTTTACTGTGTGCCTGCAGATTGTTACTGACTGACATAATGGAGTGAGAAGGAAGGCTTCAGGACTGGTCCCTGCTGTGTGTAGGTGTGTGTGGGTGTGTGTGTGTGTGAGTGTGTATTAGATTTGAAGAGGGCACTCAGTAAAGATAACTCACAGAGCCCTTAAGATCTGAATGTGAAAAGTTAGAAATGTTATGCAGGCCTCTCTTTCATAATCCTGGTGACACTGACGGACGTATATGATGGTGCAGGGATGTCATGTGATTGAAAATATGACTGAAATGCTTTAAGAGTTTGTGTATTGAATAATTTTGGGTTGTTTTTTTTTTTGTTTTTTTTCACATGCTTGTATTTTTATTCAAATGACATTCTCAGCTTCTTCAGAGGAGACATAGTTGAGATGCTTTTTTCCGACACTAACTTGATTATTTTTACTGTCAAGACTGACTTCACAAATTATGCAAGTAAACATCAGATCGCCCATGTTTCTCATTGGACTTGTTCAAATCAAGGCTATGATCTTCTTGTTTTGCTTTTATTGCTTGTTTTGGTTTGTTTTTTTTCTTTTTGTTTGTTTGTTTTGCTCTCACACAGTTAAACTGAGTCACACGAAGGTTTGTGTGGTTGCTGTCGCTGATCAGCTGTGAAATCAAGGCGACCTGAGAGTTTGGGATTTTGACAAGCCAACGGATCATTTGCTCCGTCGACTGTACCCGTTGGCGTTCGCTGGTGAGAATGCAGTGCCAACCATGCAACACAGTGCTAACAGCCTTGTACAAACACACACTATAGGAATCGCTCACAACCTCCTGAGAACAACAGCTGATCAAACTCATAGCAAATGCTCTTCTTCGAGTGTGTCTTGGGAAAACATGTACTGGTGTAGATCTGTTCAAGAAAAAAGATTCTACTGTATGTTTTCTTTTTCTTTCTTTCTGTTTTTTTAGAAAATGTTTTAATCTCTAGACTTTTAGTGAAATTTCTACACAAGATGAACATACTGTAAGTATATGTTGTGTGTATCTGCAGTGTGCGCGCACACACACACACTGACAAAAGAATCCAACCTGCGCTGCGCGTGGGTTTTGACTTGCCGATGACTTTACCTCATATAGACTGAAAAGAGAAGTGGCTTTCTGGTTCATGTGAAGTAGAGAGTGGAAGTATGAATAAAGAAAACAATTTAAACAAATCCTGTTTTTGTTTGCGGCTGATTTCTTATTTGTGTTGCACATGCAGGAAAACAGATGAAATGCCACTTAATTTTCGGGGAATTTCAATGTGAAACATGAAGATTTTCCCAACATTGTTACATGTGCGGGATGGACATCTTATAGAGAGAAGTACAAAAGGGCAGCATGACACAAAGTTATGAAATATTCATCTGTGGTTGCTCTCGAGAAAAAAAATCTGATCAATAATTTATGTCATGTGTTGAAAGTATTATTTTAGGAGATGAAGGAGATTTTTATAACCTGCAGTGAGAACAGTCTGTCCTCAGAGGTCATTTGACTGCCTCTCGTTGCACTTCAATTACTTTTACATAAATTACTTTCAACGACTGTGCTGCTTAACTGAAAGGACAGCTGACGTGTGCACAATACTTACTTGCAAATACAATCATCTCCCATTTTACAATTTCAATTCCAAACATGTTGGAATTGCTGAGTAAAATGTAAATGAAAAAAACAACCATAACGCCATGATTTGCTCATCTCATCAACCAAGAGGTTCAAAACATGCTCATTGTTACAGAGGGATATTTTACTGTTTCACAAGAAACAGCTCATTTTTGATTTTGATGGTGGCAATATGTCTCAGAAAAAGTCGCCATGAAGTCATGTTTGACAATATCCATAATCATCTGGGAGCTGAGGAAAGGAGGAGGCCTGAATGCATCTCTATACTCCCAAACAGGCAGGCTGTCGAAATGACCATCGACACCAAGTAAGATGGTCCCTCTCTTCTTCAATCTCAAGGGAGAGAAATCAATCATTTCCAAAAGAATTTAAATTTCATTGAGTTTCAGAAAAGCATTAAAAAGGTGAATTTCAGGACCAACAGAACAGATTCTGACATTTTTCCAGACATCAGAAGAGTGAGAAAGTCTCCAAAGGTGCTTACATGGAATCATTTCAGGTCAGTAGGTGGTCCTTAATGTAGCCAAAGCCACATTTGGTTTCACACTGCGCCAGACCACCTCTGAATGTGGCCTGAGTAACCAGCTCTGAATGACCGTATTCTTCAGTACCGTCCACTGTGATCAGATCATCCTGGGTGCATGTTAGCACCAGGTATGAATGAAGCCTCAGTTTATTTCTTAGTTTTACTTTTGTTGAAGCGGCAACCAAACCCAGTTCAACCTGATGTGTTAGCATCCCCCATTAATTCATTTTGTTAGGATTAAAGTCAGCTGACTTAGGAGGTCATTTTTGGGTCATCTTTGATGCCATTAATAGTGAGGCATGCAATTAAGTACTTAGTTGAACTTCATCCTTCACTGATATCGGCCAATATCAAGGCCTTACTGACTGTTGCTTACTCTTTGACGAATGTGTGTCCAGAAACTGGCAGCAGATTTGGGGGTTGATTTTTCAGTCCATTTTCAATGAGAAGCTCCAACGAGCTCATCCTTGATGACAGTGAGACCTATCAGCACCCCTCCTCCACTTTACCAGTGATGCTCTATGTCCATTAGAAATCCAGCGTGGATCCATCTATCTCAGTCACACTCATTTCATTTCTAGATAACATCGAACCTCTGACATCTTGTCTTCAGATATTAATCAGACCCGTTTTCACTTTTTAAAATGTGACTCTTATGGTCATGTTTTAGCTTTTTTTGTTGTTGTTTTTTCCTCTGCCATATTTTTAATCACTGTATACTTTGTACCTCTGTGCAGTACAGGTGAGTTATAGTTCTGCAATATGGCAGTACTAAAGGATAAAGGTTGTTGGTATCTTCTTAATTAATAATGTTAACCTTTTATATTATGCCTAAGTCACTTCAGACAACATCCTCCTTCATTACATAAATACAAATCACTTGAAAGGATATATTTCAACCTAAATAGAAACTCCTTCCTTAAAAGAAAATCACATATTTGTCACATACATATGACAAATTGTGTTCAAAGAGCTTTGGAATTACAGCATCCATGATATGTGTCCTGATTCCTGACTGAGTAGCTACTCTATACTTTTACAGCTGTTTTCACCAGTCTTCTTACTGGTTCCACTGAATCGGGTTTTTTCCTTTGCTCCCAGATATAACCGTCCCCCTGGAGAAGTCCATTAGTCCAAGGGCCAGGATGGGTGAGGTCGACGCGTCACAGTAATGAATCAAGGGGGATGGGACGCTTTTACGTTCAGCACCCCGACAGCCTCTCATATCCAATGACGGCTGAGTTTGGATTCATTAAAGGGGCGGATGACTCCCCACTTTCTCGCTGCGGCCCGGTCGCAGAAGGCGGAGCTCCGTCGCTGCGTTTGACAGCTGCGAGACAGAAAATGTGCAGCGCATAAGAAGGTCGGGGGAACCATGCTGCTCCAAGGCAACCACACTGTCTCAAGGAACGGGATGGACTATGGCCCTTTATAGCCTGAGACTGCCCTCGTAAATCTGGGCCAGCGCGAGAGCAAATAATACAACATAAAGGAAATAATTAGCTTTTATTGCACATTATTCCGTGATTTTCTTTGGGGGGGTTGGGGATGCAGCGTGCTTTTTCCTTCCCCGCGACTGTGGAGCGCAGTCGGACTAAAGAGCGCTTGGAGGCGAGTCTGGCCGGGCTGTGTGAGTTGGAGCTCCGTAGGCAGAGGCAGGAGGGTCTGGTACTGGGAGCGCTTGCTCTGGTTGATCCTTTGGCCCATAACGGTTCCAGAGGAGAGCTGGCATGCTTCAGCAGCTGGGGGCAGGAAAACTTGACGCTAAGGCGTCAGCTGGTAAGAAGTTTAGACTATGCTGAGTCTTTTACTGAATGTTTGGATTCCAGCTGTTCTCAAACCGTATTACCTCACCCCTCTTCCATATAATCCTACATAGTTTTGAATTTCAAATTTCCTGCTGAGTATCCTTGTTGTGATCTGCTTGACCGTTGGATGGACTCTTGGTTTGGGCTGCGCCTTTTGTGTTGAGATGACCTCTAGCTGCAAAAAAAGTTACTCAACTTGATTAATGGGCTCTTTGTATGAAAGGATGTAATGCGTTTCTGTGCTTTGGGCTGAGATTTATGCCTGTAGGTAACGAAATCAGGGGGAGGAGCAGCCACCGCTTGTAGCACAGACCGACTATTTAATGGCCCATTGTTCCCTCGTCACGGACTTTTGTGGGTTTTGCCATTTAACAAGCTCTTGTTTATGCTTTCCACACATCATAAAAGAATAAATTGTATGTTTAAGCTTGTATGTTGCTGCTGCAGCAAACATTTAATACACTCCATGATTGGCTTCCATTGTTTTTCTCTCTTTTTTTCTTTCCTTTCTGACGTGAAACTAAAGCAAAGTTGTGCCAAATATTTTCCACTGTTACGCGACGACGCCAGGATTAATGCTGACATTAAAAACTGGGTTAAGGACATTTTACGCTCCGCTGGACAACCAGTTTTATCCCAACTGGTTGTTGTGCTGCTTTAATTTTTGTTTGTTTGTTTCTTCTTTGTTCTTTTTCGCGTCTTAGAGTTTTCTTTCTGTTTGGCTACTGCTCCTGCGCAGCCTGCAGGCAGCTTCAACACTGCCACAATATAAACTCATTATTAAAGAGGGCGAAAAAGAAATTAAATCAGCCGCCACCTCTTCACACCTCCTTCCCCCTCCCCTCTCCTCTTCCTCTCCTCCGCCGGGGACCTAACAAAAGGCGCATATGGAGCAGAATACTAATGATGCCGATCGAGGCTTCGCTGAGAGGATGACGCGCATATTGGTGATCTTGAAACACTGGTATGATGTGATTTTGGGCGCTGTGAACACAGTTTGTGGATTAGATGAACGATTCCCCTGAAGAGCACGGGTTCTAATTTAATTTAGACAAATGCATGACGGTCATGTGTTTTCAATGAGCCTCGCACACCCGTGATCCCGGAGTAGCTGTCAGCAGTCTGACAGGAAACAGTCGGAGAAAAAGTGAGACGCGTTCCCCCCGCGTATTTTCCACCTTTTCATTTTCGCGCAAAACGTCGCTGGATCAATGTTTATGAGCCGCTCTGCTCATCTATGCATATGTGTAATTATTTAGAAAATCCCTCTGAGGATTTATTTTATTTTGTCTGACATGACTAATTGAAGTCTCAGATTGAGTCTTCTTGATATCAGGTCACCATCTGCGCCCGAGCCAAATCTCCCCCATGTTATCTTCAGTGTTGGCTCGAGTCTGCAAAGTGTATAGTTCATGGTGTGACACGGAAACAAGTGACCCAGTGTGCGTGTAGCTGCCTCAGATGTGCCCCCCTTACCAGCTGAGGGGCCTTTTTCTCCTGGATACAGTGTGTGTGTGTGTGTGTGTGTGTGTGTGTGTGTGTGTGTGTGTGTGTGTGTGTGTGCGTGTGTGTGCGTGTGTGTGCGTGTGTGTGTGTGTGTGTGTGTGTGGTGCTGAAGGTGTTGACAGCTGCAGGACGCCAGACAGCAGCTGAGAAAGCATGAAACTCTGAGCTGCCCCTCACCAACCCTGCTGGGTGTGTTTGGAGAGGTTGGAAGAGACAGTATGAATTGTGCATGAATGTGTGACACACATGCATCCATCAGTAGATCACTCTTTGATTTCGAGGTCACACTATAATAGGCATGCGTTTAGTATTAATGCAACCTTTTTTGCAAGATTGTAACTTGTGTGAAGACAAGCAGTGCATTTTTAGTGACAGATCACTGTATGAATCACCCGCTGGTATATTTGTTCTGGCACACAAACTAAAACTTCAGACTTTTCTTGTGTTCCTTGGCTTCTTCTCGCAGATTCCAGCGAATGAACCGCAGCTGAAAATCTATTAATCATATGTCCATAGAAATGAACTCAGAGTTGGTTCCACTTCTCTGGATCACATGAGAGCGGCCTGCTTCACATCTATTTAAGGATTCTTTTCGGCTTAGTTACCCTGCTTCCTACAAGCCACTGTAGGGCAGAGTCAAGAGTGTACTTATGAGTGCCATTCACTGGGGTTATGTAAACACTGTGCAAGAAAGCTCGTCTGTCCAACCGGGCTGAAAGGATCTGCAAAGAAATATTTACTTTGTGAAAATCAGGCATTTGAAATGTGTCCGTTTTCTTAAAGAAATAAGAGATCAGTTGAGTTAAGCAGTGAAACGGGGGGCAGGGTGTCTTGCGAGAGTGTGTGTGTGTGTGTGTGTGTGTGTATCCGGCCTCCCACAGACTTCTTCTCTGTGTGGATCCAGTCACAACATTGCTTTAATTATGTAGGGTCGAGCATGTGTGGCTGCATGCCTTGTCTGCCCCGTTTCATAGATTTCTATATTCTGGCAGGCTCTTTTCAAACTGTTCCAGCTGTTAATCAGTTCAAGGTTTCTTCTTTGATTCTCTTCAAAACAGCCAATTTCTTTCTGTCCTGCTCAAACCCTTTTTGTGTGACTGATTTCCAGTGTGTCTTCATGTGTCTCTTGGCTTTAAACCATATACACTTCTATTCTTCATTAACCTAGAAGTAATGGAACAAATGAAATCATGTCATTTTTGCTTGTCACGTAGTTCTGATTTCACCCAAATTCACTTGCGGTTTATTTTGTTACATTTAAAATGCCAGGAGGCCCTGATGTTTTGCTCACCCACTGTGTAACAGCTTCATGGCTAAGTGAGTCTGGCTTCACCGTGTCCACCGTCTCCCCCATCCCCCACCAGCATGGGGCCCAGGATGCAGTAAAACAGCAGTGGTACAGTGTGCACACAGTCCGGGAACCACTGTGAGACTCACAACAGTAGAGTGCAGCCTGCAAAAAGAAAAAACCTGAATTCTTTAGTGTGGACCAGCTGGTTTGCTCATCCACCTAGATTTGTTCGTTTTCTGCAAGGTTACCGTTTAATAATCAGCATACTCTGAGTGTGCGTTCATGTGCGCATAGATGTGGTAGCAATCGATCATATGAAACAGCATTATTGATTAGCTGATTTCCAATAGGTTTCCCTCCTCCAAGCTATTTCTTTACCCCCAAGGCCCCACCAGCAACCGAAACAAAGCTCCACACCCAAAACATTTTGACACATTGATTCTGCAGCTTTGTTTACTGTAAGACAATGAGCAGGCTGAGACAAAAGAAAAGAACAGTGTTTGGGGTAAAGAGGTCATAGCAGAAGCCCAGCTTGGATTATTTACCCCTCAACAGCAGATATTTGCATTATAACTACATTTAGGACAAAGTGGGATAAATAGTTAAGAATTTAGCACAATAAACAGTGACTGGAATTTATGTGCAATACACCGTCTGGACTGTCCGACAAGGGAAAAAATGCGTCTCCACTGCTGTGATTAATGAGCTTTTACATGATTTCCCATCAACTGCATTGCTCACCACAGGGCCTGTGTGCATTCCTAAAGGCAGTGTTTGATTTGGCACAGAGACACAAAGACAGTGTTCAGGAAAGTGCAGGAAACCGTTGCAGCAGTTATCTGACAAGCGCTCCATCACACAAGGCGTGCAATGTGAAAAAAGTGTCACCTTGCTTTGAGGACATGCTCAATCTTCTGATAATGAATTCTCCTTAATGAGATTTGAGTGTTAGCAGCATCACCTCCACCACGCTGAAGTGCATTTGTGTGCATGTGTTCTGGGGATCTAGAGTCACATAATGAGGATATGTCCTGTTTATGATGATAATAATAAAGTCTGCATAACATGAATTTGTGTAGATGTGTTTTAATTTTAGTGTAAAGGTTAGTTAATAAAGTATAACTGTTAGATAAAATGCATTGTCCCCTGAAGTCATAGACCCTCAACAATGTGTTTACCCATACAGACAAGGTTGCATGCATGTATCGGAAGATGTTAGCATATGTGTCAAACGAGACTAATGAAAACTGTCAAGCTGGCTGGGTTAGCATGTTCAGTGTCACTGTCAATGTCAGTGTGAGTCTGTGTGTGGAAAGAGTGTTAAATCTTGTTAAAACTATTTAAATCATACATCTATCATTTCTAAAATAGGTTTTGCATCATTATTTTCTCCATGCTTATCTGTATGAGTAAGCATATTTGTCTGTATTTCTGGATCGCTTTTATCTGCGTGTGTGTGTGTGTGCGTGCGCGCGCGCTTCTGAGCCACATGAAAGAACTTTGCCCTTCCCCTCACAAAGCTTTGAATTATTCATTTTCCAGCTGACTGCTCCCCATGTCAGCCCGCCTGCATCTTGGGGCTCAGTGACGGATATGCTGTATGCGGATATGCTTAAAGGATGTACAGTGTTGACCTGAGATGGGCCACATTGGATTTTAGTGACTAGTTTACTATAAACCTACATCCAAGTTCTGATTTAATATATTTTGACAGTTTGCGTTGAATCATTTTGGCTATTTTTATCCAAACTGTGCACATGAAATGCTGCACAGTTTGAATTCACATCTGCTCTCCCAAATTATTTCAGTTCAGTCGTTAGTTTGTAGCATAACACAACTCATAAAGGATTCATTCCTTTTTTTTCATTTTACATGCGTCAACACAGCAGAAACAGACATTTTAGATACATTTATTTAGGCTCCTGATAAGTATCTGATTGTCAAACAGAAAAAGACCTGCAGCTGGAGGGTCCAGCTGTGACTCCTTTAAAAAAAGCATTTCTGGAAATGAGCAATTTGATTCCAAGTACTTTTCCTTTTATTGTGTAAATCGCTAATTGCTGTCTATTAATGTGTACTTAAAGATTACTTATCAACAGCACAAACCACAGGGAGAACGGGAAAACAATCTGAGTGTATTTGCTTTTCAGAGTGCGCTTCAGAGTTCTCCATGGGGCCTAATGCAAGCACTGGAACAGCAGGTGGGAGAGCTGAGGATTGACATCGATGATGGCTGCTGTGATGGAGCTCAAGGAGACACTGGCGACAGTCGGCCGAGTTCTGGTACTCCCACTGTTTAAAAGCTTCTCTTTCATCACAACTCTGTCAGGCGTGTAATGAAGAATTTTCTAAATGCAAATGCACTTTGTATTCTACTCTCATTCAGTAATTCAGTTAGGTATGTTTTTGTATAATGTTGTTATATCTAACAAAAGTTGCTTTCTCGGTGGATTTGGAATAACACTGGTATTGAGTTTGTCTTTTATTTCTCTTCATCTTGTTTGTTCACGCTCCAGTTGCTTATAATTTGGCCTCTGTGGCTTATTTGTGAAATGCAGTAAGACTGCCTGCATCAAGGAGGGTATTTTTTGGAGAACTGGGACAAACTGTGAGGTACAATGAATGAGATTTATATTTCACCTGGCTCTCTAATTTCACTTTGTCCCAGGCTTTTATGAATCAAGTGAGGGTCAGTCGCCGAAAGGAAAACCTTTGGCTGCTGAGCCTGCAGAGACGGTTCCTTCATGGGCTTACACCAACAACAGACCCAAATCTGTGGGTAAGAAAGCTTACAAATGCACGTACTTTGAAACGTCCTAACTAAATCAATTCAACTTTCAATAATATGATCTCTAAATTCATTTTCATCATTAACAGATTATTCCCATCTCCCATTTAAAACCAAGAATAAATGGAGCCTGTAGGACACGAAGATCTATTTTTGTTTGCATTATGTAGGCAATGGGAAAGAATTCCATTTATATAACAGATTGCAACCACTAAAGACTAGGGAAATAAATACAAACGTGATGTTCAAATAATGTTCTTCTGACAGATCTTCAATCTAATATTAAAGGTCCAGTGTGTAGGATTTAGTGACATGTGGTTGCGAAGTTTAAGACTGCAACTAGCTGAATAACCCATGGATCACTCACCTCTAAAGCACTATGGCCCTGATTTATCAAAGGTTTGCACCTCTTAAAACTTGATGACGGGCCCAAAAACATGCTGCAGCTGATTTACTAAGCTGGCGCAAAGAGGAGTGCGCCTGTGAAACCGACAAAATAGCACAGCAACCCAATTTACGCTTTTGCCTTGAATGAATATGCAGTTTGGGCATTTCTGCCAGAACGCACAAAATATACTGAGAGGAGTAGATGCAAAGAAATCAGCTTTGAATGCGCAACGTGGTTTACTAAATGTGGAACTGATTGCGCTGGCTGTTTTTGCCCCTATATTTAACGCTTCTGAAAGGCAGGCGTTAACTGGCTCAGATGCACACAAGATGAGAGTTTTAGATGAGAGGAAACAGCTAAAAGCTGAAGAATTTCAGATGCGCATCAGTCTGATTCAGAATATTTTCTCATGAGCAGTGGGTGGTAATGACTGAACTTCTGGAACAAAATCTTTACATAAAAACAGATAATTTGTTTGAATGTTAAAATCACAACTATTATAGACATGATAAATATGAACGCCTCCTTTTGACAACGTTTGTCTAAACAACTATGATGTCATTAACAGAACATGTTTCAATTTGAGCACATACCTACAACCAGCTCTAGCGTGTCATGCCGCGGTTTTCTAGTTAGGCTATCGGCACCTGTTGCTCAATATTAGTCAGAGGAATCTCCTCTATCGGCCCCCCCACCTGTCTTATTTGCAAAGGTTTTATTATGAGCCTTTTTTTTATTTTTGTTCTTCATCTAGTATCTTGCCATCTCTTCCTAACTTCATCTGATGTTCTTCTTGTTTTTTCGACTGGTTTTACTTTTTGGCAAATACCCTCCCATTGCAGTCTTTCTGGTCACATTAAGATGTCTTTGACAAATTTCTATTTGCCTCTTCTACTAATGTTTTGATCTTGCTTTCATTCTACACAGCGAATCAACACTAAATACTCATTTAAACAAGGCTGTTTGCGCCCGTTATCAATTGCGCAAACAATCTTAGTAGATCACCCGTAAATCATGGAAACACAACAGGCACAATTCATTTGCGGCGCACGCAATTTTACGTTCGCTATTTGGGATCTTAGTAAATCAGGGCCTGAGTTCAAACATAGAAATTGTTAAAATAATGATCAATATCTCTGTTTTAAATGATTAGACAAATTTGATAAAGCCTCTAATAGTAGCAATGTTGGTCTGTCAGTCATTCTGTCCACTCTTTGGTCTCAGAATAATAAAACAGATTTTGTATTGGATTCATATAAATTGGTACCAGAGGATTAATCCAAATAAACCAGATGACATCTAATCTTTTCCACTGATACCACTAACAATTTGAGAACTGTTGATTTTATTTAATTTTTACAAATTTTATGTTAGTTTACTAAGATGTTTAACAGAAAGCCCCTCTGCAAAAATGTCCAGCTTCATACATCCACAGCATCATTCTTCACTCTATTCCTAATCTTGCCACTATGTTTTAGCTAACTACATTGTTGTTTTCTACAATCAGGAGACCCCCTCATGCTGAATGGAGATTTTGATGTACCAGTCCCACATCCCATCATACCCCGCTCTTTCTCTGCTCCTCAACCGCCACTGGAGGGCATCATTGAAGAGGGCTCAGCTGCGGATTCCTGGCAGTGGGACTCCAATGGAGCCAGCCACAGCTGGCAGCCGCACCCTGCAGAGGATCAGGACACTGAGGAGGACTACCAGCAGGCTTTAAGAGTAGAGGGTTATATCCTGAGTCTCATCCAGCGCCATGCCCTCTCACATCGGCCATGTCAGCCTCGCACCACCCTCAGCCCTGACCCCTCATATGCTGCCTCTTCTGGACACAGCTCCCAACACCGGAGAACTCCTTCTCTAACCACAGATCAACGCCTGCCTGACCCTCATCTTCAGCCCCACGTTGACCTATCAGCAAACCCTAAGAGCCAGGGATGGGGTTGTGACCTGCCAGAAGGGGATGCCTGTGGAGGTGAGGCCCCATCTTTTGAGGAGAGCTGTTATTTGGTTCTGCCCTACCCCCAGTCCAGGCCACACTCCCTGGCTGGGAGGCTACCATCACCTTTGCCCTCCATGGACCCAAACAGCGGTGTTGGGGCTCTTGACCTTTGCGGTGAACCCCCATCCCCCCAGCATTATCTCTATCCACAACCTCCTATTCATCAAATGCACAATTTAGTAAGTGCTCAGTATATCCCTGGACAAGCCTGTCATGCCCCTGTGCGTTCACCCAGACATTACAAACCAGAGCAGTCAAAGCCCAACCGAGCCACCACCTCACCTGACCACCCCAACTCCAAGTCCAGAGGATCTAAAAAAAGTCACAATGATCGACAAAGGTCCAAGAAAGCGAGCAGTAAAACCAGTCGATCCCAGTCCGAAAACAGCCTTCTGGGGCAGAGGGTGCTCCCCGAGAGAAGGTACAGCACTACAGAGAGGCGTCAAGGGAGAACCAATCCTGCTCAGAACCAGAGTCAGGTATGTGGACCTCAGGTGAGCAACAGTGCCCACAATGGGGGCAGACGCTGGTGCTCCAACCTTGAGCTCAGCCAGGACGAGGGTGAGACACAGGCAGCACAGGTAAATAAACGACCACCTCGAAAAGCTCGCCAAGGCCACTCCTGCTCTCACACCCAACAGCAGAACGCACAGCGCTGGCACCAAGACCGACAGGGAAGAGCACCCATCTGTCAGGGGGAGGAAGGCTACGCTGGTGCCGCCCCCGCAGAGTCCGAGTCCAGCATGAGTGAGGTGTACTCCCCAGCCTCCAGCTCACTGTCCAGCGACTCGGATGAGAGCGGAGGGCTAGTGTGGCCCCAGCAGCTGCCACCTCGTCTCGCTTCCACCTCTTCCTCCTCTCCTTCATCACAAGCCACTGCCAATGCCTCGACTCAGCCAAAGGCTTTCGTCAAGATCAAAGCCTCCCACGCTCTCAAGAAGAAGATACTAAGATTCCGCTCAGGGTCTCTCAAAGTCATGACCACTGTATGAGCAAATAGTCAAAACTATAACATTACTTATCTGTAATACAAAGCCACATGCATGCAGAGCAGCATCACGACCGTCACAAACCAAATAATATAATCGTTTCTTTATATTCAGCCTACCTCTACAGTATGTTCTTGATGAGATGCCTCATCATCAATGACATCCTTTATCTGTGGTGTCTGATTCAATTTATTTTGCAGCTATTAACCACCAGACAGCAGACTAATGGGGATTATCCCGCTCTGATGGTTGATAACTGATATCCAGTTACACTGTGCTGACATGAGCTGAATTGCAACTAAGTGGCTGAATATGCTTCCGATTTTTGCAGACGTCTGTTGCCTTTGAAGTGAATTAATCAGAGCATTTTGGTTAATGAATCACTACAGTGTAAAGACAGCCATGTAAGAGTATTTACCACTGATTATTTAAACAATTTATGACTGTTTTAAAGCCATCAGTGCTCTAGAGATTAACTAAAAGTGTCTTATCTCCAAGATGGCAGGTGAATTTACTCTACCTTTCAGAGATTCAAATCTTCTTTGATAAATGTGTTTGGATTTTCCCTGAGACCTCACATTTTGTATGTTTAATTGTACTCCACAGACTCAGAACCTTGCCAGGTTTTGTTACCAGTTGATTAATATTACGCTGTAAATAACAGGATATATATACATGGTCTCTTTTTTCCTATTGCACCAAATGGCACCGTTCATTTCAGGAAACCCTTTGGGCCTCATTTATAATTATTAGGATGTTATTGTCAAACTTAAACCCATAAGAATACACTATTAAAAGGGGTTGAAGTTTGAGATGCAGTCAAACAACATCCTTAAAGGTCCCATATTATGCACTTTATTTCCAATATTAAACAATTCTCTGATATCTCATTAAAATTTTGGTGCCCTGTTTTGGTCGAATCGGCTCTTAGTTTGACTGCAGCCGCTTCTCTCTCACCTACCGAGAACATCTCTCCAGGCT
>JAOXYM010000009.1:24915039-24929187 GCA_028567055.1 Leptatherina wallacei | reverse complement strand
GATAGATACTTTTATTGATCCCCTAAGGGAAATTATAAATGATAACTTACAAATGTAAGTTTGATGATGAATGAAATATTCCTGTTGAAAATATTTATTCATTACATAGTGGAATGTTATGAGAATAAAACATATGATAAATGGAAATCAAAATCATGAACCCAATGACGTCTGGATTCAGAATTATACTCAAAAAGGAAAATTCAAAGATCAGCTCACAGGCCTACCCAACTTCTGTGGAAATTCCTCAAGACAATTCAAAATGAGGTTCAGTTGTATGTGGCCTTCACGTGTCTGTATGCACTCCCTACAACATCTGGGCATGCTCCTGATGAGACGACAGATGTTCTCCTGAGGGATCTCCTCTTAGACCTGGATCAGAGCATCAGTCAACCTCTCGACAGTCTGGTTTGATGAGGCAGCGGTTGATGGAACGAGACCTGATGTCCCAGAGGTGCTGGATTGGATTCAGGTCTGGTGAACGAGCAGGCCGCTCCATAGCATCAATGCTTCATCATGCAGGAACTGCTGACACACTCCAGCCACGTGAGGCCGAGCATTGTCCTGCACCAGAAGGAACCCAGGTCCCACTGCAGCAGTATAATGCCTGAGGATCTCATCCCGGCACCTAATGACAATCAGGGCACCTCTGGCTAGCACATGGAGGTCTGTGTGGCCCTCCAAGAATATGCTTCCCCAGACCATCACTGACCCATTGCCAAAACAGTCATGCTGGAAGATACTGCAGGCAGCAGAACGTAATCCAAGACGTCTCGACTCTTTAACATCTGTCCTCAATGTGAACCTGCTCTCATCCATGAAGAGCACATGGCACCAATGGTCAATGTACCAATCCCGGTGTTCTCTGGCAAATGCCAATCGGGCTGCATGGTGTTGGGCTGTGAGCATGAGGCCCCACTTGTGGACATTGGGCACTCAAACCACCCTCATGGAGTCTGTTTCTGACAGTTTTAGCAGAAACATGCACATTAGTGACCTGCTGGAGGTCATTTTGTAAAAGTCTGGCAGTACTCCTCCTGTTCTTCCTTACACAAAAGAGCAGATAGTGGTCCTGCTGCTAGGTTGTCCTTCTATGGCCTTCACATCTCATGGTATAGTGGCCTGTCTCCTAATATATGCTCCGTACTCCTCACACTGTCCTGGACACAACAAAGCTTGCCACTGCGTGCATTGATGTGCCATCCTGAATGAGCTGCACTACTTCAGCAACTTCTGTGGGTTGCTCAAGTAGTGCAAACACCGCCTCATGTTACTTCTTGACCAAACATCAGCCAGAGAAGGATGAAGGCAGGGAAATGGTCTGTGGCCACCAGCTGCAGGACCATTCCTTTATAAGGGTTTTGTGGTTATTTGCCTCTCATTTCCACCTGTTCCATTTGTAAACCAGCAGGAGAAACTGATTTACAATCAGTTTTACTTCTTATCTGGATAGACTGATATCATAGAAGCAGGGACTGGCTTTGAGTTACATGGTCATGATTGTGTTCCCTTTATCTATTTATTTTTGTAGTGTAATTAATTTAGTCACACATAAACACATAATTTTTCTCATCAAAATTGAAGAAGTGAGTTGCCATAAACATGCTTATGCCAAGTATATTGTAGCTCCATCTGTTTTTTGTTTTTTCCCACATAGTCTGTTTTAAAATTAAGCAAAAAAAAAAGAAAAAAGAAGAAGAATAGTTTCAGCAGCTATTCAAGGGTTTCTATGTTTTTTTTATTCAATCTAAAAGTAGAACAATTTACTTTAAAGTGGGAGAGAATGTAAATATGTCCAGCTTACCAATGAGTGTCATGCCTGGCTGCTGGTTGAGTATAACTGAAGTTTCCTCTTCTTCGTCGTCTTCTCCCCAGTCAGCAATGTTGGCTGGGGGGATGCACTGCTCCAAGAACAGGTCCTCCTCATCATCCTCCATGTCTATATTCTCTGGAGGCCAACGCAGCTCTCCACTCTCCACTTCGCTCACTTCAGTGGGTTCCACAACAATGGAGGGTAGACGTTCCTTCTCATGGTCATGATCCAGGCTGTTCAGTGAGGCCTCTGGGCCCAAGACAACCTCAACTGGGTCCGGGAAGATCTGGAGGAAAAAGTGGTTAAGAACTGAGCAAATAAGTTCATCTTATTGTAAATTACATCAGCGTGAGTAGAATGTGCTTTTGGTCAATCATCCACTTAGTGATGGTGATACCTGAAGTTGTGAAACATTAGAATGTTCTATGTTTGCACATAGATATGACCTAAAATTTTATAAGATCTGTTGTCTCAAAACTGGATAAAAAAAGCATTATGCCTGGTCATTAACGTATTAAGGACAATGATCCAGTATTATGAAAACATCAAGGATTAACAGATAATACGGTGGTCAAATTAGAGTCAGATGTTTTCACTCAGTGGGATGATAATCATCTATGGGTAAGCATGTTGTTTTATTTAAGAAACAGGGATCTATTAATCTCCACAACACATTTGTGGTAGTGTCACTGCACAACTAAAGGAAATTTCTATGTACCTCAGAATAATCATAATAATAAAACTTTATTAATATAGCACTTTTCTAACTAATATCACAAAGTGCTTAACATATCAACAGAGAATTAAATTCAAAACTTGAGACATAATCAACAATATGAAACAAAGAAAATGTAGCATTGAATTCACTTCTATTAACAAATAAAATAACATGGTTAAAATTCTGATAAAGGGAACTGTATAAGAATAACAATACTAACAACCATAGCAACAGGGATATCAGGGTTTTATGTACATAACAACCCTCCCAACGACAAAAAAGGACAAGACACATACCAGGTCAGTAAACCTGAGAGGTATGAGGCAAGGCCATTTAAAGGTTTGAAGGGGAGTGGTAAAATTTGAAATCATTATGAAATCTCACAGGAAGCCTGTGAAAGGAAGCAACCATGGAGGTGATGTACTTCTGCTTTTTTTAACCAGTAATGAGACTTACAACAGAGTTTTGAGGTAACTGGAGGTGATGGAGAGAGCCCTGACTGATACGTGAGTACAATTAGCTGCAGTCTTCAAGGCAAGAAATGAAAAAAGCATGCATGACTTTTTGTAAATCAGCAGTTGAAAGAAATGACCTAATTTAAGTTGGAAAAACAAGACTACACGAGTGACCTCTAAGGTTTGAATCAGATATTACTCCTAGATTTTGAGCTGTTTAGGTGAGTATCTTAAAAATTGCCAAGACCAGAAACAACAGAAGTGACAGAATCTGGAGGGACAAACAGAATGACCTCCGATTGAACTCAAGAAGCAATCCAGGGTCGAATGACGTAAAGACTTGCAAGGCTGCTGGGATCTGTGGGTTTTATTGGCATGAACAGCTGAGTGGCATCAGCATAAAAATTACAGTTTATATAAGGGGCCTGAGTTAACTAGCCAAGAGGTAGCATGTCAAAAGAAAACAGAAGGGGACCGAGGAGTGAGCCTTGTGGTATTCCACAACTGAGCACAGCCTCTGATGAGATAAAATGATTGAAAAATGAAAAATAAACGTAATAAATTAAGAGCTTGATTCTAAATCAAATAAGAGTTCTAGATGCTCATCTGTCTCTAAAAGGTTACACTTATATTAAAATAGTTTGGCCTGCACACAGTCGGATAAATTCCACCGTACAAGTAACTGACCGTCTGGAGAACACTAAACAACAGTGGTATACAAGGCAGGGTTGCAAGAAGAAAGAACAGTAATGTGCTGCTTCAGTTTGCTAAAGATAAAGAAAACTAGAAGACTGTTGGGGAAAAAAATCTTTAGAAGATCTCATTTTAAATAGAAGTTTTAGATTTTGGGTAGAAAATTGCCTTTTTCTATTTGTGCAACAGGTAATGGTATTTGCATACAATTTGCAATTTGGTACATTTTGCTTCGAGCAAGGAGGGCTTGAAATCACTGATGGTAACAATAAATTCTTAATCATGCTGCCTATTATAAAGGCTTATTTATAACATCTGATTTAATTGAGTCTAAGTAGAAAGTGGGTCATACCACAAGACAACAACTCTGAACACACAAGGCCTTTTATCCAAGGATGGTTGAAGAATAATTAAGTTATTGTTTTGGAATGACCAAGTCAAAACCATGACCATAATCCGATAAAAATGTTGCAAATAGGCCTGAAGCTAGCAGTTCAAGGGGAGTAACCCACCAGTACCTAGAAGTGACACTGATCTGTACATCTTAAATTCCTTCAAGTTGATGTACAGGACAGACCAGCAGTTACCAGATGCACTTAGCATCTGGTAACTGCATTACAAGATGCTAAGTGCATCTTAGCATCTGGTAACTGCATTATGAAACATACTAATTTTCCTAAATAGATAAGTCCTTTTGCTAAATTTGGCTTTCTTTGTCAACTTTCAGGACTTGCGTGACTGTCAAGTGACAGAGTTGAAGCTATTTAGAAATACAGGAAAATTCTAAAAAGAACACAAACTTTTAAGTTGTACTTTATAGATAATCAAACAGTTTATTTTCCTTGTGCCTATCTTTCTGTAACTCACTTACTTACATTGTCTAGACTTATTTTTTGTACTCTCATGTTCACGTAACATCACATAAAACTATTATTAAACTATTTGTAGGAACTTCACCAAGACTGACACAAAATCTGCTTACAGTCCAATAATGTTTCCTACCTGGAATGGTACTCTTTGGTCCTTTCTCTGCATGTCTTCACAGTTTAGATCTTGACTGCTCATCTCCTCCATACCTCTGCAGATAAGAAGAAATCTTAAAAAGGCTGGAACAGAAACCACAAACATGCATCACAAAAGATCAAATGTGAATCACGGAAAGAAGCCCTTCCCTTGGGAAATCTGAACCACATAAGAATTATTTTTTTAAGCATTTGTCTGTCTGAAAAAAGACTTACAATGCGTTAAACCCAGCACACCGCCATAGAGCATGTTTTGTAGGTCTCTGGCAGAAGAGTCTTCTAACTTTGCAAGAGCAGACTCTGGAGTCCTAATTAGATTAAGTGAATATAAAATTAAGGGAAAGGAAATTCAGGACACTGACTGCTTGCGTGGCTGAGTAATTCGCTTCTTGACATTTTTATTTGACTTGTCTACAAGTTTGCTACAGCTCTATTCAACCGAGCTTCATCCAATTTTTCTTTATATAGCACTGATTTGCAGCATAAACAGGGAATAATTTCCCAAACTGTTTTAGTTTAGTTTTATCTTAATTCTGGTTATGACTTTGTTTTCTTAAACCAAACAACTCTCCTTCGTGCAAGCACTTGGAGAGAGTAGAGAGGATAGAAATTTTTAAAAAAACAAGACTCGGGAAAGGCAGCCATCTGTCTCGACTGGTTTGGACAAAGTCCATAGTATAGGACATTCAGCTGCACTGAAAGAAAATAAAATTATTTGAATTTCCATGAAAACCTCATAATTACCCCCTCATGCCCCCATGTCATTTAGCAGAGTTACAGCCGTGTCTAATGTGTCAGTCTTTTCATTGGTCAGAGATTTCCTGTCCTACATCCCACTGGTCAAAGCTGGTCAGACCATCTGAATTATAAGGCTGTGTGTGAGCATGTGAGTCACCCAACTACACACACTCACTGAAACACACACATACCCCAGATTAGTCCAAAGCTCAAATGGGGTTTGAAACTAAAATAGATTACATTCTGTGGTTTGGCTTTAATATTACATTAATACAAATTAGCAAATGCTCTGTTTCAGTTTGAATAACTACACAGGACTGTAAGCCTTTCAGTCAGTGTAAGTCTGTTCAGTAAACAATGAGAAAACACTTTTCATTTTTTTTTTAAAGTATGTCAGATCCCTTTTTTCATGCATGACTTTGAGTGCATATCCACTTTCAATCTGTTTATTGCCACCAGAATAGCCCACAGGGGATTAAGAAGGGCTGAGGATCTGTCTGAATCCTCTATTTATCCTTTTCTCCAGCTCCCTCTCTCTTTTTCTCACTACGTCCCAAGATTTGCCCTTTCACTGTAAGTACCAATCATGGTTTGTTGCCTAGTGTAATGACACAATCTGCAAAATCTTGCTTACTTTTTAATGAAATTTCCTCTGAAAGACTGATCTAATCTAAAGTGTTTCTGTTTTTAGATGCTGTTCTGGGTACTATTAACTGGTCACAATAGCAGTCATGTTAAAGGACATAAATTCACTCGTAAATTACTCCTGGAAAAGTACACATCCTGATATTTTCATACTGAAGAAAAGGGAATCAACAAGAGAGTTTCAGTAAATAACTTATTCATTATTGGTGTGGAGGGTGTTTAAAGTGCACTTTTAATATTGGGGTAATTTAGCTATTAATGTCTGAACCAAAATAAAGCTCAAGTGGCGGTATCTTAATTAAGAAAGATAGAAAATTATGCAAGCATGTAAAAAATGATCATACTGTATATCCACTCTTTATCACTTTCTGCAATATTAGGAATGCACGGCTTGCAGTTGTCGGGCTGGAACTCAGCTAGGTTGGCTCTGTTGGCTCTGTCCCAACTAACAGTTTATCTGCCCCACAGTTCTTACACCTCATGAAGCACTCCTGAAGGCTGACAGCTTTTGGCCATGAGCCACAGCTCCTCATTTGACCCTGGTTTTACTGTCCTTTCAACTTAGCTTCTGCTAACTTCTCCTCTAGCTGCACAATGCATGAGCTCCTCGCAAATCGCGACACATGCAAAAGCCCCAACAGGTTTAGGATCAGATCAGGTTTGCGGTTAAAACTGTATGTTTCACGCAACGACACCAACACAGTTTCTAAATCCACTTATGCAATCAGAGGCGCTTTCTCTCTATCGCCGAACACAATAGATTGTAATGCACCTTCTGCCTGTCCTGCTCTTTTATATGCAAGACACTGTTTTTGTTTTATATGATTACAACGTTTTATATGATCAGACAACGATGAGACTCTCTACAGAAAAGAGATCCAGCACCTGTCAGGATGGTGTTCAGACAACAACCTTGTCCTGAACACCAGTAAGACCAAGGAGATCATTGTAGACTTTAGAAGATCCAGGAGGAAGGAGCACATCCCTGTCCTCATCCATGGGGAGGAGGTGGAGAGGGTGGACAACATCAAGTTCCTGGGCATCCACATCACATCTGACATCACTTGGTCCACACATACATCTTACCTGGTGAAAAAGGCCCAACAAAGGCTCTTCTTCCTCAGAAAGCTCAAAAAAACTGGACTCTCTCCTCAGCTTCTGACAAACTTCTACAGAACCTCCATAGAAAGCATCCTCTGTCTGAGTGAAACAGTGTGGTACGGGAGCTGCACTGCACAAGACAGGAAGGACTTGGCCCGGGTGGAGGTTTGTGGGGAGGATTGTGGGGATTCCTCTCCTGCTCCAGAGGAGGGTCTGTCGTATAGCTGCAGACCCCACCCACCCAGGACATGAACTGTTTGTAACTCTTCCCTCTGGAAAGAGATTCAGGACCATCAAAGCCCACTCAAACAGACTGAAACACAGCTTCTTCCCCAGAGCTGTAAAATCCATCACCCGCCCCCCACCACCACCCCAGTCGCTTAAGAAATATTGAAATAATTATTCACATTATTAATTATTTATTCACTTTCAGAAATATTTGTTTTTGTGTCTGAGTGTGTTTTAAGCCAATAGCTGCTAAACAAAATGTCATTGTGCTTGTCATAATGACAATATGAGATTCTTGATTTTTGATTCTTGATTACAATATATATGTCTACCAAGCAAGAATACATTTATTAAAGTTACGTTGTTCTAACAACTCAACCAGTGCTTTCACGGATGCTATTCTACAGGTTGCTATGGTTACATGTAAACAACCTGGTTAGGCTGTAGCATCACTTGTTAAAGAAGGGAACTCAAACCTCGAGGGCCACTGTCCTGCAGGTTTTAGATGTTTCCTTGCTTCAACACATCTGGTTCAAAGTAATGGCTCATTTTGCAGAGCTTGACAACAAGCTGTTGGATCCATTTTGTATGAAACACCTGAAACCTGGAGGACAGTGGCCCTCAAGAACTGGTGTTCCTCGCCTTACTGAGTGATATTACAGTCTACCCAGGAAATGACAGTGATTTGTAATAACAGGTTTTGTTTACATGTAACTGTAGCAAGCTGTGGAATAGCACCAATGAAAACACTGGTTGCATTGTAAAAGTAATGTATGTTTACCCACAACTTGTTTGCTCTCTAATTTGTACTTAGGTAATGTTTTTTGTCCAAACCTAACCATTTAGCTTCTCCATCCACCAACCCTTCCTTCTCCTGCATTCCGACTTTGTCGCTTGTTAAACGATAGACTTGACCATTAAATCCATTTGGAAACATCTATATGAGGTTTATTTCCCTTCATGTCACCTGGGCATTATGTCATTGAACAGAATCATAAGTCATATTGGTTGGAGAACTTGTTGGTGCTTACAGCTCTTACAGAAGCTATTTAATGACTTTCTGGTCAGGTTGGAAACCAACCAGCAGCAAAACACATCTCAAAATATTCTAAAATGTTAAACATAAAGTACTGACGTTTTTTTTTTATATTTTACAACAAAACAGCTTGTGTAGGTCAAGAGTGTTTAGGTTCTTTTTGTTATATTAAATTTATAGGGAGAACATACAATTTCAAGCCAATGAATAAAAAAAAGTGAGTTCTTAATCAAATTAAATCACTCTGAAAAGAATTGATCTGAATTGATTTTTGGCTGTGGAGGTGTGTTCTTGTTAGACATAACGTGGCTGATTTCAAGCTCATCATTCCTAACAATATACTCAGTGTATTGTGGAAAACAACAAATAAAGTAACACTAAGCCTGTTTGCGCAACAGTCAGAATGAGGACACCATGTCCTCATCTAAATAGGATCAGCTTTGGGATGATGCTATCATTTTTGACCCAGTTGTTAATATGTCGAGCCTTACAATTCAATTTATGATCCAGTGCTCTTGACGAGTATACCATACTAAGCTGTCTTTGTGCCACCTGGGACGGAAACTTTCAGCAGCTATTATGATGAAGAAGCTTAACCTCTGTGTAATCCTTCTCATATAGTTGCTCTAAACACTTGCCACGATTCAGTTCAGTCAACAGTCACTCTTCACGTCTTTTTCAAGGCACGCATCACATTTGACTGATGCCACAAACAGGTTTTATCCGAGGCAAGCTCAAAAAAGAAATCGTCAGATTTCTGAGCAGACCATGATCCAGGTGTTCAGCAAAATGCTATGAAATCTAGATCTCTAGATCACCTACATCGTAGAGTTTATGCAAAGTTCAGATCCACATTATCAGGAACAGGAAAGTGAGATAAAGACATGCAGAGCTGCCAGACCACAGACCGTGATTAGAACTATATACTCAATCTTTAAATATAAATTTTCCACAGAATCTTTCCTTGCCACTTACTGCAGTTACTGAACCACTTTTTTCTTTCCACGATTACTTATTTTTCTCTTTCTGAAACCAATGCTAAGATAAACTGTTGGGGGACCCATTTCTCTAGTGAATTCTCTGGTTATGCAACAACTGAAATCACACTTGAGAAATTCTGTGGAAATATTGCTACATTACTTGAAAGTTTCCTGTTTAACGATAGCTCAGCTGCAGTCATACATGATTTCAAGTCATGTGCCCAAAATTTGACTAGCCACATAGCAAGCAGCCAGATAGTTATTGATCTATCAAGAGCTTCAGAACACTGAAACTCCCCTAAAATAAGATTGTGTGGTGCATAATTAATGTTTGTTGGGTTATTTGTCTTTTTGTTCTCTATCTATCTATCTGTCTCCATGCGGACAAAGATAACTATGCCTATAAATCAATGTGCTTTGATCACTGTTTTCATTGACAAAAATGAATACATAGATGTACTGGTGCAGATATAAGTATGTATTTTGTAAATAATCCCATTTCCTTTATCAGAATTCAAGCATTTTGCAATGTAATGTTCAAAGGACAAAGGATGACTTGGTACTTATAAATGTATTCATAGGACATTTCACAAGTTATTCATCTTGCTAGGCAGTAATGTCATAACTTTTTACTTTCCCCTCCTTTTTTATAACATGGATCTTGTAGTACAACTGTTTTTTTATCCACTGTTTGCCATTTTAAGAATAATCCTAACGGTCCTATCTGAGCAACATGCAAGACAAGATCTACAATATTCTAAAACATATTAACAGTCAAGTCTGACAAATACCTAACCTTTAGAACAGCTACTAAAGATACCTTATGGTGAAGTGAGGTTCTGTCCACCTACTCTGATGGAAAGTCTTAACTTAATTGAATCTGCAGAGTTTGACTTTGCATGATTCTATCTTTGTGACTTTTCTGTTGAGTTGTACTCATAAGTGTCATGGAAAAAAGATAATTCAGGTCATGGAAATCTTGCAGTTCTTGCTTATCTAAATGTAATTTGTGCCTAAGACTCATACACGCTCATACACATGAACTGTCATTGCCTCTTACCCCTCAGTTGCAGTCAGGCATAGGTCTTCTCCATCTTGGCACAATTCCACAGTGGTGAAGTTTGCCTCTTCCACAATCACCACAGGTGACACCAGAGGGGGTGCAGGAGGAGGGGAGCAACTCCCACAGCATTCCCCCTCTGCAGAGCCCTCACTAGGGTTTATGGCCTCCAGGGCGAAGCCTGGATGAGGGGGGGGGGGAGTGTCCCAAACACTCAGGGATCCCAAGAGCTGGACTGATGATCAGGAGGAGGAAGTGTGCCCGGCTTCCTTTGGCAGTCAAAGCAAAGAAGCACTTTGTCACACTTGTCCAGGTCAGTGGTTTCACCGTCTGCTTGCCCAAACCGTGCATGCACTCCCTTGTGTCCCGTATCCAACTTCCTTCCTTGAGTCTCTCTTTGCATCTTTCCCTGTTCCACCCCACCCAACTGCAAGGCTTTGGAGCGGAGCAGGATTAGCGTCTCTTTCGATTACAGAGGCTGGATGGGTGACGTCAGTCAGGCTTGACGGTCCCCTCTGATGAGCTGGCACAGTTGATCAATGGTACATCTGCAAGGTGAAGGTGCTCAGATAGCACATGCACTGCACTTGATAGATCTCAGAGGAACTCCGACAAGATGGACATTGAGAAACTTTGGTAATTTTATTATGATTCTTCCTATATTTGTCATTCAGTCTGTCCATTATGACTGTCTCTCCTTGTGTTGCCAGCACTGTGTGCTGCCGCTCTATCCATGGATTTAGATTTGGACGATTCATGGAATTAGCCCTGGGGATCAAGGGCTCAGGATTGGGGAGGGGATATATATATAACAGACAGCAACTGTTGCTAAACAGGCAGTACTCCTAACGGCAGTGAGTAATCCTGTAGGCTAAGTCAATGTGCTGTTTATGGAACAAAGTAGAGAGGGAGTCATTGTGACACAATTCTTCAGCAGTCTCAATGACTAGTTCATTAATGAGGCACCATGAGGATGGCCAACAATATCCGGCCATAACAGATGATTTCCTGAATTTTAGCCTGCACAGCTGCTCTTTTCTATGAGAATTTAGAAACGTGGTCTTTTATTCAAACTTAATCAGTTCCTCACTGGAAATTCTGATTCATTGCTTAATCAAATGAGAAAATTTACTAAAAACAAAAACGATAAAATGCATTAAAAAAAATCTTAAAACAATATTTAATGCAAATAGAACAAATTCCCATTACATATATTTATCTATACACATATTAAGAATATGTATACAGCACAGTGCTTAATGACAGTTGCTTTATTAATGCATTGTGTTCAGGTTATGCTAGCCAAGCCACAAGACTGTGCAGGACTGTGACAGAGGCAGAAAAATACTGAGTGAAATTCACCCATTTTCCCTGTGTGAAAATGTCTGCTGTCTTTAGTTCAAAATATATACTGAATAGAGTGAAACATAATAACATTAAAAGAATGAGGATGATTTGAAACAAAAACACAAAATTTGGATTTATCAATCCATATCATTTGTTGCCAGATTGCCAGTCCACTTGCCTAATTTTGGTACCTCATCATTTTAATCTCCACTCCTCTTCATTAAGAAGGGCTTCTTGACAGTGACCCTTCCCATGGAGACCATCTCCGATGAGATATAGATGCATCTTTGCAAGACCTAACACAGGCCTAATGTAACAGGTAACACTGAGGACCCGGAAATTCAGCCACAACACAGGGATAAGCTTTTAAAAGGAATACATTTATTGAACAGAAGTTAGAGTGAGATTGATGGTTGGCAAAGGACTCTGGGGTGACAGCCCGATCACATGGGACGGACATATTGAAACAGTGAGTTCCTTTCAGCACTCCTCCCCTGTCTGTCTGTAGAGAGCTCCCCGAGTGGGTGTGACAGACGCTGCCAATGACAGCTGTCCTTCTTGAAAAGCAGGAGTGATCCAGAAGAACAGCTTGAATTTGTGACACTGAAACACTCCACAGACAAAGCACCAGTCCAAGATCCAGATGTGTTGTCCATAAACAGGCAATGGTCAAACACAGGCAGGCAGATGTCAGGATAATTAACAAGGGTAGGCAAGAATTGGTCAGAGCATGGGTCAATGTCCAGATAACAGGAAAGCAGAAAAGATCCATGGTGAGCGAGGCAAGGAGAGAGCAATCCAGCAACTGAAACAAACAAGAGCAAAGAAAAAACACTGGACACCTACTGGCACAAGGCTGCCAATAATCTGATAGAGGCAGAGGAGAGAGCTTATGTAATGCTACGTACAGGCGGGACAGCAAATCAATTAGGCAAAGCTTAGTTGGGCTGAATAAGGCTGACTGGTGAACAGTCTTGGCATGAATAACATGGTGAGAGAATATGAAGTAGATATGAAACGCATAATAAACACAGACATGGCATGGTGGAAATGTGAACCATGACACCTGAAACCTCTTCTTTTCCCACCACTATTGAAAGTTTTGCCCAGTATTGTAAATACTGATTATAATTTGTTATCTTGCCAATTATCACCCTTGCTTGGCACAAAGCAGCAGCTATACTTTTTATTAGTTAAATAAGTTTGTGTGGGTGTGTGTTGGGGGGGTGGGAGGCTGTTGTACTCTTACTTTTATGGAAACTACCGACTGCACATTAGCACCGCTGAATTTGCATATTAGCTCTGTACCTTGATAAAACCTTCAGATTTGGAAAAATAATTCTACAATATTTTCTCAGCTTCCTAAAAAATACTTTAATCATATTTGTGACTTGTGGATTTTATTACCTTAGCCAAGGCAGAGGTCATGAATTTAACGGGGTTGGTTTGGCTGTCTGTTTGTTAGCAACATAGCTAAAATGAAATGGACGGATTTTGATAAAAAAAAATATCAGGAAATATCCGAAATGGAATAAGGAACGAGTGATTAGATTTTAGGGGTCTTTTTCCACAATCATTGGCAAAAAATATTACAATAGTTTGGCGGAACTCTGCGCTCTCTGAGTGCTCCTAGTTGTTTACTGGTTTAAGGTATGTGTCAGATTAATGTTTTCATTCCATCAGGAATGCACTTCAGCTGGTTTCTGAAAACATCCCCTTTCTAGTTCGACTCATCCAGAGAGAGATATAAATAACTGTCTTCAGCAAAAACTACAGTTATTCAAGAGATTAGACCCACAAAAGTGAAGTGACACTGGATTTTAACTTCTGTTAGTAGATTAACTTCCTCAGAAGTCTGGGGCAAGTTTTCCAAAATGCATTTTAGATTTTACAATACTTCAAATTCTAAGGCAGTCTAAAAATGTGATGTACAAATAGTAAAATCTTGGTGTCTTTCTGGAAAACATCCCAAACTTCAGTGACTAAACTCCAGAAAGGAGGGGAGGTATTTCACATGAGGGCAGCAAAGGACTGTTTTCACATGTAACACACATTTAATCAGCATTGAATTCTTACAGCTTTATAAGGCAACACTTTCAAATGCTTCCAAGCTCAATTAAAGGGTTAAACTCTTTTAACAGATAAACTTCTGTATCTTCACTGTAAAGTTTTCTAAATTTGCTATGTCTTTCTGCAGAAGCAATACAGCTTAAATTTTAGACCACAGTCTAATATTTAAGCCACTCCTAAAGAAAAGGACTCTAGATGCCTCTATAATGAACAACTATAGACCTGTCTCTAACCTCTCTTTT
>JAOXYM010000009.1:24894607-24905591 GCA_028567055.1 Leptatherina wallacei | reverse complement strand
TATCCATCTATCCATCTATCCATCTATCCATCTATCCATCTATCCATCTATCCATCTATCCATCTATCCATCTATCTTGTTTATTGCTGTCTCCACTCAGTACACCAAACAGAACTAGTGGATCATCTGAGAGTTTTTGGCATTTCCAGTTGAAGTTGACTCATCAGCATCACATTAAGGCAATTCACCAGACTTGATACAGTCCCACCACCCCTTTATCAAACAGGTTTTAAATACATGCTGTAGCAATCCTGTCAACCGGATGACGTAGTCTTGGTTTTCCCACATATCTGAATCAGCCTGTCCTGACACATTCAGATGAGGGTGTTCTCACCACAATAAGATTGAAGTAAACTGAACAATATACTGCTCTAATGTGGAAATGGTAACATTCATTATGACTAAGTCATATTGATTTTGTCAGTCAGTTATTTGCATGTAAATAACTGAAATTTAAATGGATGATACCACAGATTGTCCATGTGGTTATATAACATCTATTATTGGTTGGGTAGGTCCTGAAGAAAAGACGGTGTACTGCTGGAGCATATAATAATACTTTTGGATTGTAGCTTGTTTTAAACTGTCAGTGCTGGAAACAAGACCAGTTCTATTAATGAGACTCCCAGTTCCCATCACAATGAACTGTCTTCTCCCAGTCTCTTGGTAGAAACTCATTACTCTTATAGAAACTATTTAGAGAAGTCACACAATCAAAGTGTGAATTTTGAAAGAATTGGACTCATCTATTTTTGCTCATCTCTTTTAGATAATTTATGCTGCAATTAAAAGAACTTTGGTATTTCAACATCTACGGAGAGTCTAGAAAAGTTTCAATGGCTAAATCCAAAGACAGAAACCACTGTTGGATGTGTATAAGCTTCAAATCCTCAGGTGGCACTGCAGGAGAAACAACCGTGCACCACAATCAATATTTCCACTTGAGCGTGTAAAACAGTTTTCCCATGACATGGTCCAATCCTTCACCCCAATATATTATACTTCAGACTGTATTGCACACGGAAGAAGCCACATTTCAGCTTGGTACAGAAACACATGATTGTGAAAGTACAGTACCAGATGTTGATATTGTACAATTTGTGGTGAGACTGGGTTATTTGCTAAAATACCACTGAGGCATATATTAGAATTTTAAAATATGTACACTACAATCAAGGTGATAACTTTTGCCGAAAAGGTCTGCGGTTGTTTTTCTTCTCAATGTGTCAGAACTCATTTTGCAGGCCTTATAGCATTCACAAATTGTTAAAAGGTATCATTTGAAGTTCGGGTGATGTAACACAATAGTAAACTATCCAAACTTTTTTTTAAGTGTACCGTTTGTATCAAATTCTAGATTTGTTTATATTTTCTCCATACAATACATTTTATTGGTTATAACACTAATATCATCATAAGTATAAAGGGATTAACAAATTACAAAGTTGAGTTTTTGTTGCATATTAGGAAACATTCCGACTTTTCTTATAATGTGGTTTTATAAATATTCAGATCTGTGGACACACCGGCATCGGTTGTTGTTGTTTTTTTATTCAGTAATCCCTTGTCTGGTTTCTTCCATTGTTCAGGGTTGCAAAATGACTACAACCAGTTTCCTCTTTAGATTCCCATGAATTTTAACGTCATCATGAAAAAGCCATTTTTTTCACACGTGTGAAAGAAACAACCTCAGCTTTCCTAGCCCTGTGAGCAATATTCGGACAATATTCAGTTTTACTTCCTCTTTTTTTTTCAGTTCTGTATATTCCTAACAACGGGTTGGGCAACCGCTCTGCCAAGCAAGACAAGCTGGAAAATAACTTGTTTGCATGCTTCCACGTGCAACAACAAAGAACAAGAGAGGTGTGCTTTCCATGGCCACACCCTTGTAAACTTACTCTGATAAGGGAGGTGCAGAAGTCTGTTGCCAGTCAGTCATCACAACTACACTTATGGAGCAAACAGGTTAGAAAAGAGAGAGCTTTTTTTTTATGATTACATTCTCAGTTATCACATGGTAATATACTTTTGATCTTCTGCTTTTCAGTGAACATTGTGTCAAGGTTGCAGTGGGGTGCAGCTGCCCCAAAACAACGGGAGACTCTGAAAGGTTCAGCTCAGAGAGTTGTAATACATCACACTGCCCTCCTGAACTGTAAAAGCCTGGCAGAGTGTAAGGACCATCTTATCAGCATTCAGAGAACACATATGAACCAAAGACACTTTGACGACATTGGATATAAGTAAGTAACACTCGTACTTTTACTGTTTAAAATGTCCAAAAACAAAGACCCATGTTGGAGCAGTCTAACAGCTGGTTTTTAACAGGAAGATTCTGGAGGGGGGGGGGGGTTCCAATGTTGGGTGTTTATTTAAACTTTTTATGTTTCAGTTTTCTTGTTGGAGGAGACGGCAGTGTGTTCGAAGGCCGTGGCTGGGGTGTGGTAGGGGCACACACAAAAGGCTACAACAGTGACTCCCTGGGCATTGCATTCATGGGCAATTTCAACAGTAAGCACTCGTTTTGTAATTTTATAACAACAGCTTGCATAAATAGCTGAATTTGACCAAAAGAGGATTGGAAATTATCCTATCTATAAACCACCTGGAAAGTGGAACACATTTCTAAGACAGAAAATATTACAGCCATGATGACAGTGTTAATACTTACTGTGATTTCAGATGACACACCCAGTAAGGAAGCATTATTGTCAGTCAAGCAGCTGCTGCTGTCTGGAGTTTCCCAGCGCTTTTTACATCCACAGTTTGTCCTGTGCGGGCACAGAGATTTAGGGGCCACAGAATGCCCAGGAAGCCATCTCTATGCTGCTCTGCCACAACTGAGGAGCCAAACATGATGCTCACAGCACAGCACTTCAGAGAAATCTGCTCTCACCCCCATCATCAGCTCTTTTTTCTTCCATACATGGAACAGACAAGGTGTAAGGATGAAGAAGCGTATAAATTAAACACTAACTTTGTGTCATTTCTATTTATTTTTTTCTCAATTGTTTTACTTTGATCTCTTGTTCATTTAGACAAAGGCTTGAGTTGTAAAACCCAGGAGGTCTTTAGGGTGTTTAAAGCTTGTCAGGGGATTCTCCTACAGCAGAGGGAGCCACCACAAAGAATTAAACTGAAAAGCTCCAGCTGTCCATAAATGACAAATACCATGTTTACACATTTGAGCAAATATATTGTGCCAAAGTCGCTGTTAATTTGTGTAATTATTATGTTCTGCTATCCTACCTTTGAGTTAATTGGGTGTAATTCCAATATAAACTACTATATTATTATACTTAATAGAAGCTTAACTCTTGTGAATGGCCTCTCAAGAATTTAACTTATTTTAATGTGTTCCAGTTTTTGTGGAAAATAAATGTCATTTGAGCAACTGTGAGATTGTTTGCTTCCTTTTTTTTTTAATTTAAGCCCTCCTTCTATAAAGCACAGTGAGTGGCGGTACAGCTCAAGTTTCACCATCTGGATCACAAACACAACCCGATCATGAAAATGTCTTTGCAGGAGCCGCATTCTTGTGCAGATGTTTTCAGGGTGCCATGGCAAGATCACTGTAAACAGCACAAGAGGTGGAATCAAATCCAAAGGGATTATATATATATGTCGAGGCAAACACCGCAGGATTTTTGCAGGAGGCAAAAAGCATTCCCAACAAGTGCTTACTTGCACAGGGCAGCGATTATACAGACAGGCCCTTTATCAATCTGAGTAAGAGAGGATATGTCAGATTTTGCACATTTAATTTTTGATGTCTGATACAAGAACAGCTGCAGCAGCCCCGGTGTTTTCTGAACAGCAACCTTAAGTCAAAGGAAAGAAATTGTGAGAACAGTTAACCCAAACAATTATGGATAACTGATAAAACTGCACAGCGATTTCTAAATAACTTAACAGTTGAAGTAGTCCAACAGTAAACTATTAACTCTTGTTTGTGGTCATGGAAGCCTGCAACTTTTTCTTTTACATGAAAAGGACTGCTCCATTGAGCAGTCAGAACCAGCATGATTGTAAAAAATATGTTTAACAAATATTTTGCCTTTCCCATTATCATTTCAAGATTCAAGATTCAAGATTCAAGATGCTTGATTTATCCCGAGGGAAATTGATGTGCAACAGTTAAAGTAAAATATGTAATTTGAAATATTGTTAAAATAAATATGTACATTAAAGTGATAAAAACAAGATACAAGAAAACAAGATAGTGATGAAATGAAAAGGATGACTGGGTCTCCACTAACCAAACTTATTTCACCCCAGTGCCTCTCATTTTTCCCAGTCAGTTTCAAGCTTTTCAGAATATAAATGACTAAAAGGGCAAGAAATCAATGTGAGCTGGTGCATTAGAACTTTATGGTGAAGATAGTCAAATAATGCTCTGAGTCATTGTCAAACCCAAACTAGTGTCAGTTGCAGCTTTTGACATGGCTCTGAATCAACACTTTAAGGCCATGCAAGAAAATTCAAACTGTGACGAAAAACAACAAAACATTTTTTTTTTACTTCTCCTGAACACCTGCCTCTCTGCCCTCCTTCTACCCCTGCAGACATTAATCATGATCCCATTCTGACCCATGATCCAATTTTTCTTTCTAGTCCAGTTTCTGTCCAGCGTTTATTCTCTCACAGGGCCTCAGTTTTTCTTCCTCTTTGTCTTCATCAGGTTGATCAAACACAAAAGCTCAGCTGAAAAAGTTTTTGCACTTTAAAAACAGTCCAACAGAATGTTTTGAACCCTCTATGACAAAGTAGCATGACACGATAATTTATTAAGTTTCATTTCATATTGCTCCATTTGAGGGGTTGCAGGGAAGATGATTTTTTTCCCCCGTCTGGTTACAAGACGCACAAATAGTCTATGTGCGCCCACTTTGCCCTCGTTTGTTTTGTGCTGTTCTGTTATAGAATATATCGCTCAGACTGCAGCCATCTCTTTATTTTGATCGGCATTTTGTCAAATTATCATAATACGGGGGGAAGTGAGGAAGGTCGGCAGCCCCAGAGGGCCAGGCGCATGTGAGGAGCTTGAGTTTCACGAGTCACGGAAGTGTAATAATTGCACCTGAGTTCACCAATAAGTCAAACAGGTTGACAACACATATTTCATTTGGTTGGGAAGCCCTTGTTTGGCATGACGGCATAATTGTCTGTGGGTTTTTTTTATTAGTCTTGCTCTAAATGTAAACAAATGTTTCGAAATGACAATAAAACACTTTTTGTCATATACAAAAGGTGTTTGTTTTATTCATTTTTTTAAATTTTTGTCCGGGCCACTTTTTATGTTTTTCTAAACTTGTGTACCCTGTCCAAAGAAGCTGTAACAAGCACAGATTTACGCATGAGCGTAACCATTGTATCAAGTAACCTAACAAACTAATGGACGGGGTTTTTGCTGGTATAGGACTCCTGCGCTGCTGTGATCATGCGCATTTGTTGGCATGCAGCTTTGGCCAGTGAGTCTTTTGCTCCTCACCACTTTGAGTCGGCGCTTCTTTGCTCAGAGCGCTCAGCGGCGCGCTCTCTTGCGAGCAAATCTGAGAACTGAAGGATTGACTTTATGCTTTGAGGAGGTCATGGAGAATTTGAAAACGCCGAACCGATTATTCCACAAGTCTTCTTTCAGCATCAGCAACCTGTTGTGGAGACGAGAAGAGATGGTTGATGACCAGGAGCCTCCTTCTTCTCCGTCTCAGATTGTGCGCTCCAATCCTGAGAAAACCACTCAAGAGGGAAACTTTGACATCGAAAAAAGCAGCGAAAACTCAAGACGATGCAGTAAAGTGGATAATAAACCGGTGGTTGTTAAGCAAGAGGAAAATGAAGGGGAATCAAAGAAAGCCGGTGGAGCAGAAGAAAGCGTTAAACCCGAGAAACCTCCTTTTAGTTACAACGCGCTCATCATGATGGCGATCCGACAAAGCCCGGAACGACGGCTCACACTTAATGGCATCTACGAGTTTATCATGGACAACTTTCCATACTACAGACAGAACAGACAAGGATGGCAAAATTCAATCAGGCACAACCTGAGTCTGAACAAGTGTTTTGTTAAAGTGCCGCGCCACTACGATGACCCGGGGAAGGGCAACTACTGGATGTTGGACCCCTGCAGTGATGATGTCTTCATAGGGGGCACGTCGGGGAAACTCCGGCGCAGGACCACCGCAAACTCTAGGACCAAACTCGGTCTGAAAAGAGGAACAGGTCGACTCATGTCCTCCAACACAGCAACCAGCGTCACCTTAGCCGCAGCAAGTTCGTTTTACTGGCCAGTGCCGCCGTTTCTACCTCTCCAGACACCAGTCCGTGCCCACCTTGGCACTGGGACATACCTTACTGCTCACCCCCGCTTTTCCAACCACGCAACTTCGGTTGTTTCCCAAAGGGCCCGGCTGAGCGCCGCGGACGCTGCCGAACGGTTCGTGCAGACCCACCAGGAGATGTCTTACATCGGAGTCAGCTGCGCGCAATCCCGCCGCCATCAGATCGGCGCTGCCTGCACCGCCTTCTCAACGTCCATCCCCGCGTGCACCCTGCCTCTACCGGACCCCTGCTCTTTCAATATGATCTCCGGTCAAGCCAGTTACTTTTATTCTCACCAAATACCACGTGCAGCCGCGATTAGTCCGTGTCAAGAGGAATGCACCCGTTCCAAGACATCACCCGGACAGTTTTTCTCCAAAAGTGGTCACTCGGACCTCGGGGGGTGTTGCAATGACTTTCCTAATTACTACCCTCAAGTCAACTCGAGCCCTCCTTCAAGTTGGAATATAGAAAAATAGATTACTGCCGATAGACCATTGTAAATTAGAATGTAGATTTTAGATAGAAAAAGTGAGCAAAAGATCAAAACATTCTGTTATAAGATAAAAATTCTTGTGACATTAGTTCCCTTGAGCTGAAGAATGAAATCAATGATGTTGGAAGATCACAATCAAATTTGTACAGTTTGTTTAAAATAACAAAAAAGAGAGAAACACGGAAAAGGGAAAAAGACGAATAGCCTATAGACCTTAACTAATGTGCTTCACATGCTTTCCGGAAGATGCTGCCCAAAAAAATATTAGTTGTTTTACGGAACAGTGTTTCAGTAAGACGTGTTTTATAATGGCATGGTCAACATCTTTAAGTTGGATGTATTTCTTTATTTTCCCTCAAAGCAAGTTCAGTTTTTTATGTTTACTTTCCACTCATAATGTGTAAACCAGTTTGGAATAATCACAAGATGTTAGCGTGCGGTATTTTAAATCTTATGCCATTTCAGAAAGAAAATGAGGAAAATAAATATACGAAAACATAAATTATCACTTGAGTTGATCCATTTTAGCCAGCATGTTAACCAACACATTTAAAAATATGTCTATTTTTTTTCTTTTTTTTTTTATAAAGCTGCACAGTACATTCCGAAAAAAAATGTATCTGGTTGTTTTAATGTTATTTATTTCATTTTATTATCTAAAAAAAAAGATTGAATAAGTCCAAAGGATGCTTCCCAATTGTTTTAAAATCTAAATATATTGAGAGAATAAAAATTCAAACCTTAAATTACTCTAAAACTGTTCATTTTTCTGCTCTTGTTGTCTTTCATTTTGTTGATAAAACTTATTGCATTGCCATTTTAATTACCTTACATATAATTAAACGATAAATAATGCATTTTTAATTGTGTTTTCTTTTTACCTCATTAAAGCCATACTGTTGTTAATTGTTCTTATTTGGTTGTGTTATTAAATGTTACACCCTGGAGATTTAAACCAACGCAAGGCGTGCAAATGGATTAAATTAAAGGTTTAAAGTAAAAATAGAGTTGTGAGGCGGAAGTGTTTGGATGGACGCGCTGTCAAATGATCAAGAGTTCACACGCGCAGCAGCAAGTTTGTTGGGGACTGTGATGTAACTAACTTCAAGATATCTGATGTTTCCAGTCCTGTAAATCTTATTGATCAGTCTTGTTTTCCACGCGGCACTGTCATCAAAGTTTTCTACCCATCAGCCTACAAAAAAGAAAGAAAGAAATGTACGAGGAAGCGGATTACAGCACTTCTCTGTCCTCGCTTGCCTCATTTAAACAAAAGATCCCTTATGTGAAAAGACCTGAACCTGTCACAGTCGTCTGTGGTCAAAACAGACAGGACGGGATCAGGTAACTTCACTGTTGGCAAAACTCACTGTCTACATAGATGTGAAGATAGAAGTATAATATTTTCATCACCGGCATGAGTAACTGTGGTCGCAGAGTAGAGAACAGAGGTGTGAATCAACAAGTTCTTCTCCCTGAGGCAGGAGTAAGAAGATACTGCATGCTGTTAATCTAGTAAATAACCACCTTCTTTTGACAGCTCTGCTAATGAGCATGAATCACCGAACTGTAGTTCCATTATGATTTTGCCATTCGGATTGACAGAAGATGATGCTGATACGGATCTGTTGTCGATTACAGGCTCAAGGTGGGATAAATGTTGAAATTGCAATATTTTTCTTCTTTTCTTTTATTTGGTTTCAAGTGGTTTAAAACACAAGTATTATTATTATCTGCATTGGATTTAGTTGTGGGCAAAAACCTCATTTTTTAAAATATATTACCAAAGTATACACAAGATATAGAAAACGCTTGACTGGAAGATTTCTAAACCCAAACAGAAAAGTGTTATTTGGCATAAAAAAAAATCTTCTTTGGATGTGGATTGTCTTTGTTCTTTGTCAAGATGATCACATGCTTCAAAAATATTGAGGTCCAGAGCCCTAAACCAGGACTAAGTGTTTGTTTGTTTTTAAAAATGTTCTTTTCTTTGGGACCATTGCTGTACTGAAAAATGAAACTGTTACAATGTTGCATAGTGGATCAAAATCTGACCATGCTTTTCTGTATTCATGCTCACAAATTCTGAATACTCTCTCCTGAAACACCGCCCCAGACCATGGCAAAGCACTTACAGTTTATTTCTCTCTTGACCTATTGTATAAGATCTGATGACAACTTGAGCAAAATTTTTAAATTTGGGATAATTATACGTATTGCCACTGATTTTCAGTCAAACTCTTCTATAATTTGGCATACTCAGCCTTAATACCTCCATTTCCCTTTTGTTCATGTGGCTTTATGAAAGACCATTTCTGATCTTTAGTGAACTAGACAGATCAACTGAAGGGTCAGATGCTTTTCTTAGGTCCCGTGTCAGGTGTTTACTCAATTCTTTTGTTTGTTTGTTTGTTTTTTACTATTTCTTAAGGACATCTCTATTAGATAATGTTCATTTGGTCATCATTGGGTTTTTTTTGTTTGGCGTCTATAACAAAGTATGTAAAGACGCAATTTGCTAAATTGCATTTTGCATTGATAGGTGTCTTTTTTTTCATGCTTCAAAAAAAAGATTAAAAACAGTTCTGTAAGAAAGTCTGTCTTCTTTTAAGTAAGGTATACAGATTTTAGGGGCAGGATCAAGACTTTTGCACAATGACAAGGCAAGGCAAGTTTATTTGTAGCACATTTCATGTACAGGACAATTCAAGGTGCTTTACATAAAACATTAGAAACATTACAGCGGGGTGCAAAAGAAGCTTTAAGAAGTATTAAAACAAAAATGAAATAAAATAATAAACAACATACAATGCTTTATATGCTTTTTACTTTTCTTGAAGTGGTGTGTTTCAGATATTTTTTTTAAGCATTTAAGAGTATTTCTAGGATCAGACATTTAGGGTCAGTCCATTAGAAGAACAGGACCTTCAGACAGTGTCCTGCAAAAGTGTTCACCTCTACTAGATTATACATTCTGTAGGATAATTATATTTCATTATATATATATGGTATTTTGCTTAAGTAGCCTAACTTTAGTACATTCCTACCTATCACTTACAACTACTGTGAGAGGAAATGTTTGTAAACCTTCAACAATATAATCAAGCAATGAAAATAACATCATACAATATAATCAAGATCTTAAATCATACTATCTCTATACACTTGAAGAGAAAGCAAATTGCGCATATAACAATCTGTAAAATGAGTACCTGTAAAAAATCAATGCCACTGAATGCAATAAACTCTGTTCAGGCCTTGTGCAGAGGACACGATACTTGCCTCTTTTTTTTCCATCACTGACTTTCCAAATCAATTTCCAATTTCAAGATCAAATGCAACTTTTTAAAAACTGAATGGACCTCGATCCTTGATGTTATGATCGATCCCTGGTGAAGTGTGTCAAAGTACACATTGTGCAAAACAAGTTCAGCTTTTTACAAATAACTTTCTTTTCCCCAATTTAAAAGGGACATTGGAGTCCCCCTAATCTAATTAAGGTCTGTATACACGGTCCCTAGCAAAGCATTGAGCTCTCAATATGCGGTTTACAAATTAGTCCGACACCATTCAGGTTGTGTCAGAGGGATAGGCTTACACATATCTTCCTGTCTGTGTGTTGCCCATCTGATTTAATGGTCGCTGCTCTCTTAATTGGGCAGCTGCAAGTGTTTTCCGATTAGGTGCTGCTGTCCCATCACATGTAAGGCAATGCTGAGCTCATTTCATTCCATAGCTTAAGACGCAAGTCTCTTGGCTTGGCTTGGTGTGCTTCATAAAGGTATAGCACCACTCTGGAAATCAATCCCACAAACCCACCTCTCTCTCCACAGCACACAGGCTCCCATTATCTGCAGCAAGTGATTTCCACAGGTAGATCTGTAACCTTTGGAATAAGGTGGACCCATAGGCGTCTGTCTGTCTCTTGCCAGAAAGCCAATCTCTGAGTGTCTCATTGCTGCTGTGGAGCATACTTCCCATCTCCCTGTCTCTCTCACACACACACACACACCTTCCGCTCTTAAACAACAAAACAAAGACTTAATTGTTTGGTCTGCAGTATCAGTGTTACAGGTCTTTAAAACTTAAGCTCCTTGAGTAGGAAAGGTTTATCATTATTATTATTATCATTATTATTATTATTACTATCACCACATCTTATATATA
>JAOXYM010000009.1:24870788-24894507 GCA_028567055.1 Leptatherina wallacei | reverse complement strand
TGTTCACTTTTCCAGCAATGAACAAACTAACTTGAACAAACTTTCTTTACTTTTTCTGATGTGCTTGCGTTTAATTCCAGCTCCCCAGTCTTCCTCTGTGAACCTGGACTGTACCACTACACCGTTTATGAGCTTTCCCTACTTTATTCTTTCACAATGGTACTACCACTATTCCTAGCACGTGATTGGCCTCGCGGTGTGCCCATCAAACTAAAGTCCCGCCTACTACCAAAATAAAGAAAGAAACATTTATACTACGGAGCTAAACTTAGGGATATTTGCCTTTTTGTATGATGTTAGAATGTAGCTACTTAAAATGTACTATAACCTTTATATACCTCACACATGATGAGTTATTGACACATCGTCATTTTTTATGTTGCGCAACACCCAGCTGTTGTCAGCCTTTCTTACAATAAATTACTTAAATGGGGGAATCTCCACTGCGTTATTCTGCCTGTATGCCGTACAATCATAAAATAATATCAGAGTAGCGTGGACATTTGATGTGTTCTGTTAATTTAACTTAAAAGCTGAACATCCCTAACTTTTTGTGAGTAGTGTATTTACATAGGCTAGGCTATATCTACTGTTTTAATTATCGTAAACATCATCTCTGAACAAAAACATTCTGGTTTCAAACTGTATTGATATGGTTTGTATAAAATAGCAATATAAAGAATGTATCAGTTTAAATCAAATAAAAAAGCATATCGCGTGTAAATATCAATGACTGTAAAATGAAAATATACGTAAATATTAGCAATTTTTTTAATTCTACTAACCCGGTAGTTATAACAACAGATTTGAGCGCGTGCTATTTGACCCGGAACTAGATTCGTCCACGTTAGTCCAGCAAAATCGTTGCTGATACGAAGGCAGTGGTGGAGAAAAACTCAGTACAAATTGAGAAGAGTGGTTTTATAAAACAGGAACCATGTGAGTATCATTGGTTATAAACTATTCTTTTTTAGAAAACGGTTAGTTTTTAGACTCAGAACTTGAGCCTCGAGTTGAAGCATCCCGTGGTGGATATGCTATCCTGGCTAGCCTTTTCACCAGCTAAGGCTAGTTAGCTGTGCTTAGTGTTGGTTTAAATATCAAGATACTACCTTGTTTTTAAGTAAATAAAATGTTTCATTATATTTTATTAGCGTAAAAATAGTGACATTGTACTATTAATTTACGCTGCATTTATAGTTATGAATCAAAGGTCAAGTTAAGCGTTGATAAATGCCATTTGCTCATTGCTTACGAGAAACAAAGCGTGTGTATTTTGCTCGAAATTGTTCATTTTTGTGTGCGTGTTCCCACGAATATTTGAATATTCCTTTTAGGAAGACTGTTTCATTAGGGTAACCTGTCTGTTGAGCACTTGTGTATATTTTTCATTTGTTGAACCATTCGGATTTTACCCCGTGTATTAAGTCCAATAAATTATTTGTACCAATATATTTGCCAGCATGTCTCCTATGGCAATATATCCTGAATATTAGTTTAAACTTTTGTAAAAGCTATCAATTTTTTATTTTGTCAAATATTTGACTCAGTTTTGTTGTAGCTAGATTGGGTTGCATGACACCAGGTACGTGAAATGTTTACTATGCCTGAACGAATTTGGGGGAAAATTTAATTGCAATTTTTCTGATCAATATTGCGATTTAATCTTTTAAATTCCAGCTTCTGTTCGCTGTTCATGCAGAAATCTATTTTCTATATTAAATGGAGGATTATCACATGACATCTAGATATGAGCTGCTCTTTATTCTGAAGCTGAGATATGAACGACTTCACTTACCAACTACAAGATGCAACCTGCGACCAAAACACTGAAGTTTCCTCTAGAACAGGTTTCTGCTTTGTCCTTTATAGTAAAAACTAAATAGCCTGATGATACTTGGCTTACTTACGCCATAGCTCCTCATTTCTCTCTACATGATATCTGTACTGCACACAGTTTCACCCTGATGCCAGACACGTCCGTGTACACGCAGGTGTACACACTCCTAACCAGCAGAGATCGTATATAGGACCATTTGTGACTTCAACCACCTGAAAATTAGACACAAATCGTGCGTGTAAACTCTCCTGCAGACTGCACTTTAGTGAAGCTGCTGAGAATTTCATGACCATCAATGAAACTCATCTACCCTCATTGGCCTAATTTACATGAGTTTTAATTCCTCTTTGATCCTTTTATTCAGAATTAAAGTTAATTCTGCTTTAGAGAGATGAAAAATTACCATCCGTGTAAACATTTAATTCCAAATTAAACTTAAAGTAGAAATGAAACAGTCAAACTAACATTATTTACTAGATTGAGTCCCATTCATAACAATAATTATATAAAAAATTGGAAAAATATAAACATATAAATGAAAAACGCTGCACCGTTTTATTTTTTGTGGCATGGGAGCCGCCATCTTGCAGTACTACAAACCGTGATGTCACAGGGTTGGTTGATTCAGCGGTTCTGATGAGTCTCCTTGTCTGCATCGCAGTCAGAGAGATTACAGAGTAAACTATGGAGACCAGTGAGCCAAAGGAGAAGAGAAGACTAAGGGTGTAAAAGCATGTTCTACAGAGTTCAGGCTGAGGACAGAACCATCCATTTTCACAAACTCCCACTGAAACGGAGAACAGTAGATACTGCTGCTGGCTGGCGGCTCTGAGTAGGAAGAACCCGCCGATGGGCCTGACTCCAGGGTCTGGAGGAGGATTACATAGAGCAGGAGACTTTTGAGTCTGGCAAGTTAGTGTTCCGCCAGACCAACAGACTTAAGTCTGAAGCTGCTCTGGGTTTTTATTTTCTCCGCCTATAACCTGAGCTCTACCTACATACTACAGTGGGTCAGCTGCGGCATCAGTCCATTGTAGTGACAGTGCGCCAGGCAAGCAGCGGAGAGACAGGTAAAGTTAAGCCGGCAGGCACTAAGTCATCAACCATGCCTTTACTCCAAAACAGATGGTATACACAAACATAACTCTCCAACCTCATCCTTGCTTGAGTTTCCTATTAAACACCTTTTAGCTCAAACTGCAGCACTCATAAATCTAAACGCTAATGTTTAGCTAGTAAGTAGCTAGTAGTATCAGCAGGGAGCAAAATAAACGTTTCATCAGATAAATGCAAATGGAAACATTGTTCGTATCTTTTCCATCATATTACTGTTGTGTATTTTTTTTATTCTATGTTGCATTAAACCACCGGTGATAACTGATGTTAGCTAGTTGACTAACGGTTACCTGCTGCTGACCGGACGCTCCAGTGTCTCCGCTCGGACATCCTTCAGGGACAGCGTGCTCACATCCAGAACGTCCTCTCCTCAGCACAGTAAATCAAATGTGTGAACATTAGTTATGCGAGATTCAGCAGGCATGACATGGTCGAGATCAGCCTCTTTAGCAACTTTTCCTTTTCTTTTTTTTCCCCCCAACGAAGCCACTAGCGACCTGCTAGTGACTTTTTTTCTGGTGTTATTGGAGACTGACGGGAAAGCACGTGTCGTTTGCAGCGAGTTCTGCTCCAGATTTCTCACAAGGCTTGGTCCTCATGCAGCAGCACTCTCAGCTCGGAGCTGCAGTCATAGCTGGAGACGTTCACCTGTGCTCCATCCCCAGACTGAGAAATGACTGAGCTGCCACTGATTGATCCACTGTGGCTTATTACCATCAGATATTAATAACTATCAATGAAGAATGTGGACATAAACATTTAAAAAGTTAAAAGTACTGTGACATATTTTAGACTCAATTAAAAGTAAATTTAAAAACAAACAAAAATTCATAGATTTTTTTTTCTATCAGCATTCCTGCCCTGATTTTCTAGCATTATTTGACTTGGTCCTGTCCCTCCCTCCACTGATGAATGTAAAAGAGGTTTCAACACAATGAAACAAGTTAAAACTGACTGGCGGTCCAATCTAAGCCCTGAGACACTGTTAGAACTCCTCATGGTCCAGCTAAGGCTGTAATGCTGTGGTCCAATGACTGTGTCAGGAGCAGGAGGCCAGACTAAATGCATAATCTGCATGATGTGATCTAACGGCATTTTATGCATAGCCCTGTCATGGGGCTGATTTTAACGATGAACAGTAAAAATCAAGCTTTTTCTCAAAAATGAACCCCAATTAAATGGGGTTCAATTGATAATTGATCGTTGATTCTCCCGACGATCGATTTAAGACAATTTAATCCATTGCCCATCCCTAGTGGCAGCTAAAGCTCAACTTGCTTGTAGTTTGCAGAGTTTCCTAGTTTAAAACACACTATAGCAGAGGAATTGATTATTCCTTTTGCCTTTGACATGGTCAAAGGCAACAGCCAATAAACTAAACACTTTTTCATGGCACATTTATTCGTATGTTTGTGTCAGCGTTGGGTGCATTTGGTAGTGTGATCGAGGGGCTTGACATTATTGTTGTCTGACAAAGTTTGGGAGCCACTGCAGTAAGGACACATTGCTGAACCAATTTAAATGCTGTTAATAGCCAAGATGGCAGAACAACCGATTACCTCAGCACCTCAGTAGGCATGCTGCCGAGTGGAAGAAATGATGCAGTCAGCTAAACAGAGACGGTTAAACTCTCGATCGTCTGAATATATTGTTCATTTTGGAAAACCATGGATTATAATGGAGCCTGTCGACTTAACTATCAACTTTTGGGACCAAATTTCCAAGATGTTTGTGTTTACCTAGAAACGTATACAACACAATATTGTAGGCAAAGGATTTTCTTGTTCATGTTTGTATTTTTTAGTTTTTATAACTGAAGTAATCTGGTTTCATTTCCAGGAGTCTTTTAACGAAGCCCAAGTCAGAGATGACCCCTGAAGAGCTCCAGAAACGGGAGGAGGAGGAATTCAACACTGGCCCCCTGTCAGTGCTCACACAGTCAGTCAAGAACAACACCCAGGTCCTCATCAACTGTCGCAACAATAAGAAGCTGCTCGGAAGAGTCAAAGCATTTGACAGGTACTGAGGCAGTGACTGAGTTATTATTGAATGGTAAATGGTAAATGGACTGTACTTGTATAGCGCTTTTCTAGTCATGTGACCACTCAAAGCGCTTTGACACTACACGTTCATTCACACAACACATTCATACAGCACCTATATTGTAACATACTTGGTGCTTGTGTAAGCATTCATACATACCCGATAGGCACATCGGGAGGCAGTGTAGGGAGTGTAGGGTTCAGTGTCTTGCCATGTAGTCAGGGGAATCGATCCACCGACCTCCTGATTAGTAGATGAGAGCTCTATCCACCTGAGCTACAGCGAAGAGGTTTTGTAATATGATCCGGTTCGTTACCTTTGGAATTCAAAATCTTAATTTTTACAGTAAAATATGTCTGGAATACAAATTTTACCATACTCACTGGATTATTTGGTTAACTTGATTTATTTTTTAGTTGATTTTTAAATTGATTCATACAAATTTCAGTTGACATGTCTCCATTTATTTCTTATCTTCTTTTTTAAGCAGGCTATTCTATTTCCAGGTCCGCCTTTGTGGCGCTATACTTTATAGAGTTACCATGCAGTCATCGGTCATCTGATTATGTAACCCCGCGATTCCCCTCATCATCGGGCAGTCCCGGTTGATGCTCACCGCGCGTTCCTCCATGGGGTGAGGGTTGTCGCTGTCGCCCTGAACCTGTCTTCCATTCCTCCAACGTCCACTTATTGGCTGTGAAATATACCCTTAATATACCCTTTGTGGTGAGCCATGGTGATATTTAGTCTATGGAAATTAATATTGACTACAGGAGGAATTTTTTTCTCAGGTGCAGATGAGAAATTCTTTTCTTTCTTTTTTGCTTTAACTTGAACCAAGTTTGGGGGTTACTCCTGGTTATAATATAGCCCAATATAATACAATATTTAGTAAATGGATAACACATGCCAACTTTAGGCTATCCTGTGTTTAAAGGCCTGTGTTTTACCGAGAGAGAAAGAGATACTTTTATTGGCATGTGGTGGCGGATGCAGCTGTTTTCCTTTTTTGGTCATTATTGTGATTTCAGGGCTCAATGGGTGATGCCTTTCTTAGGTTTGCCATGGACGTACACTCTCTTGGTCAACAAACCTGGGGTTGTGATAACTACTTCATAGCCGGGGTTTTAGAGCGGAAAAGGCAGGTTAAGACGTCAGAGGACTTGGCAACCTCGAGTGCAGGCTTTAACACAGGCTTTGTTAGGCCTCCTTTCTGGAATACACCCTGGTTTGAAAAACTAAAGCATTAAACGTTTGAAATGAACAAGGAATTAAATGGGATATCAGAAAAATCTAAAGCAGCTTTAAAAACAAACATTTCTTTTCACCACTCAAATACAGATCTCGGATTTGCACCCATGTTTGTTTGGACTACATATCTCTTTCATAGAGGCAATTACAATTTGTTTATAAATGTGCTCCATTAACTTGGCATCTGTTAAGGATGAGACCTCCTTAAAGTTTTGAATGGATTATATAGTCATGTTATACCACTGCTAGTCACAAAGTTTGTTGAAATATTTCCTGTAAACAAAGTGATGAGGAGTTACACTTTTCTTTGTTGTTTTTTTAGACCTCTCCTTTTTATCACACTTTATGTTAATGTTGCATTTTGACTTCTGAATTGATTTATAACAATGACTTAAAGGTAAATTGATTTGAGAAAAAAATCATTTTAAGTAATATATTGCTGATAGGAAGCACAGGTGGTCTAATTTGAATTTATTAGGATTTTTACTAATAGTCCTTTCTATGGTTAAGTTCATCATTTACTAATTACAGCTGGTGGATTGACCAGCTCTGGTTTTGTGTTCACAATTTATCATTTGTCATGACCTGGTAGAAAGGTTAAATTGTTGAATTTAAGGTTAAAAAGGAAACAAACCTATTTATTTAATATTGTAAGGGAGACCTGTTTGGACAATACAGCCATGAACTTTATGCTTTTAATGACTTCAAAAGCTTTAAATTTGCACGTAAATTTCTAGTCACCAGCAGAACTTTTCAAATGCATTATGGTATTTATTTTATAAACATTAAAAGATCACAAAACAATACTGCTTATTAGAAATTGAGCCCAAAACTTGTATTTTTATGTTATTTTTATGTTACTTGTTTAGAGATGACCCTAACAACCTGTGTCCTTTCTGTCATGTCAGGCATTGCAACATGGTCTTGGAGAATGTGAAGGAGATGTGGACGGAAGTTCCCAAAAGTGGGAAGGGGAAGAAGAAGTCGAAGCCCGTGAATAAAGATCGCTACATTTCTAAAATGTTCCTCAGGGGGGATTCTGTCATCGTTGTGTTAAGAAATCCTTTGATCACAGGAAAATAATCTCTTTAAAGGTGCTCAGCTGAAAGTTTGGAAGACAGTGGATTTTCATTTGTCAACTTTTTGGTGTGTTGAGACAGCAGAAGTGTCAAAAGGATGTTTTAACTATCTAGTAAAGCACTGCAGTGGCTGATTTTTGCTTTGTCTCTTTTTTTTCATTTTAATAATAAAAGTCATGAATAGATTCAAGAGTTGTGCAGGTGTTTATTTGTTTGTATCGTCCATCCTTCTCTTTACCTGTAAGCTGTAGATTACATACAACCACTGATACGTTTCACTTGACTGTCTTGTTCAGTCATTGCTCAGAACATCAGATGGGGGTTTTTTTCGCCTCTGTATCATTGCCAGCTTCCACCTTCCTCACCCCTCCTTCCCACCACCACTCTTTCACTCTCCCTTGACAGCATCTTGGGTGTCGGGCTTGATTTCAGTCAGCAGCGCTCAATATGCGACAAACTGCCATTTAAAGGCCCCCTGCATTATTGATGAGACCAGATGTGCTGACTGTCACTTCACACCCTCATCTCTCCATTTCAGGCTGCCGCTTGGCCCCTCCTGACCACTTTGTTAATTGTCCTAATAGCTCAACAGCGAGTGTCGACTTACTTCTCTGTAGCAGTCGACATCTTACCTCTGCGCTTTAGTGTTCTCAAATTTAGTGAAATGTCAGTAAATAAAATGTGTATTTCATAGTTTTGGAAAATAAATTTTTATTGATTTCTGGGATTTAACTGTTCCATAAAATACACATTCAATTGTGAAAATTACATCATCTCTTGCTACTAGCCCCAGCATTTCTGCCTGCTTTGCTAGTCTGTCTTCTTGACATCTGATGTGTTGCACCTTCCATCACACTGTTAACTCTGGCGTGCCCATAAGGCCAGCACCTGTAGAGTAACTGTGTGTGGGCAACATGTTGATTTACAGCTCTCAGGTGAGACCTGCCAGAGGGAGGACAGCACCACCAGGAGAGGCAGATAGAGCTCTGAATATGACCTGCTGTGAAACTTCTTTTTTTTTTTTACTGAAATACCTTTTTCTCTTATCCTCAAGGCAAGAGTTGGACCATTTGAGAAGATCATATAGCAGAAGCTTGGAAGCAGACATGTTCTTGCACAGGCAGCCCAAGGACACAACAGCTGCTGAAGGCCTTGTGGCCACCAGGAAGCATCCCCAAATCAGACCTCTGCTTCCTTTTTTCTCTAGTTATTAACTCGATTTTGCTGTTGCAATCAGAGTAAGTAAACTGGCTTAAACTAATAACTGTTTACTTCATAATTTTACTGGAATAAATTAAGTTATTTTTCATTAGAACAGTTTCTGGTGCAGTTTCCCATATCTGATCACAATGACTTGATTTAATATGTAGGAACAACATATAAAATTGGACAAGTGACATTAGGCCTGCCGAGTATTTCAGTCCTTGAAGTACTTTGTCAAACGGAAACTTAAGTCAAATGTGATTTTACATTCACACAGTCGGGTACGGTAAAAAGTTCAAAGCCTGGGTGTACTGAATACCTTAGATGTAGTGATTCATGCTTAAAGGTTTGTGACGATGATGGCAGCTTGGGGGATGTCAGAGTTGCTCAGGTGACACTGAACTTTCCTTTTAAGGTTAAAAAAAAAGAAAAAGTTTTGTTCTGCTAATCTAATCTAATGTTCGGTGATGAAGCAAGCTGGTGTGAAAGGCCTCATTTATACAGACTGAAAATGCAGCTTTAAACTCTTAACATTTCGAATCCATCGATATTACATCAAATTGATATTTCCAAGACAACAACCATGCTGTGTTTCATACATCTCTGCAGGGTGGAGTTACATGTCATAAATATAAATAAGCATACTGCACATTGGATTACAGTGCAGCTGAATTTGACTTCTACCCTTCTCTACAAATCTGTTCAAAATTTTCTCATGAAATAGCTACTCTTGATTGGTGTTGCATTTAAAACTGCACGAATGTGTTAAGATAGAAGATAGAAGGAAGTATTACACATGTCCAATATAATGCATGATGAACAGGCTTTTTCCAGAAATATGTAGTTCTCAGAACAATTTAAATCAGATTGTATAAATTAAGAGGCATGAAATAACAAATTATTTTTAAAAAATCAATGAAACACAAAGCAACCCTGAAAAGACAAAAAATAACTACACCCTTCGGATGAGCTGGTAGAAGTGGCTGAGCCAATGGAAGTCTGTGTTTCCCTACTTAAACTCCTGCTCCTGTGAGTAAAAACTGTCTGCTGGGATAAGATGCAAAATTAAGTCTGACTAAATAAATTGGACCACGCAGAGAGTGCAGACCTCTGCCAAGCCATAGGTATGGGGTAAGGAAAAACCCAAAAAGCCGAACAGACTGAGCTACCCTCTTATATTTTGGAACCTTCTGGGTTCAAAATATCAACACGATCCGGGTCAAACAATGTTGGATTATAAGATCTACCTGTAAATAAAAGATGGCCTGTTGTAGCCTGTGTTTTATAACTTTTTATAACTGTCCTGAATGCACGTGTCCCTCTGCATTAAGCCAGATTGACCCATGGTGCATTCATTATTGAGCTCTGTAAGTGTAATAAATCAATTTCAGCCGGCATCCAGCTTCTGTGCTGCTTTTTGTAGCTAATTGTTTCCCCTCAAATAATTTATTTGAAAATAAATAAACGGGCTACTTTTTTTTTTAAAGATTAATTTATATATTAGCTGATAGGCAAGGCAAGTTTATTTATATAGCACATTTCATGTACAGGACAATTCAAGGTGCTTTAGGTGAATGTTGTAAGCTGAGAAGTAGAAAACCCAAACCCAAAGTTGCCTAATCCATTATTGTCAATGGGTTTGTATTTATGAAATATTTAGACATTCAAATATAAACAAAGCATGCTGTTAATAGTACATAAATGTTAGTATAAATCAAAAATGACAATTTTAGCAAGGGTGGCCAGCTTTCAGGGTGGCAATGGCCACGACTTGGGGCGTCCTTGCTTAATGAAGCTTTTCTACTAAATGATTAAAATATAGATGTTCAAAGGGGGGAAAACCGCCTCTGTAAATGCCACCTTAATTTTTTTTCAAATTCAGCAGGGTGTCATAACGACCCCTTTTGGTGGTTCTTTGGGGTATTGAAATGTTCAAATGTCCAAAATCCAGCATCCAGACGGTGACCGGGTCATCTAATCAGTTGTCCCTTATCACATGTTGGAGATTTTCTAAAAATCTAATTAAAATCCATCCTCCTACTTTTTGAGTAATGTTGCAATGCAAACAGACTGATGGATGGACAGAAAGAAGGACAGACCTTGGCTGATCTAAAAAAAAATGATAGATGGCTGGAAACGTGCAATCACAAACAATCTCGGACTTGTTTTCCAGCTAGACAGATGTGAGAACACAGTGCCAGCAGTCTGTCAGTATAATGGGAGAGAAAACATTCTTTAACTTTCCCAAAGATGCTAATCATTGCATCTAGGAGCTGCTATATGTTGAGATCTGAAATGGAGAACATTGGTGCAAGCAGAAAATCAGACCCATATCAAACTTCTCAACTTTTTTACATTCATTTGTCACCTGTATGTAGCCTAATTTATGTGGTGTCCAAATAATGCAGCCCAAGCCGAAAAGATCCAGTATCCCTATCAAAAACTGGATATCTAAAGATTGTTTTGGGTCAAATGACACATCTGAACAATGAAGCGTAGCTGCAGCATCCTGGGACAAGGCCCTTTGAAAAGCTGGTGGGTCTATTTGGAGATGCCAGAGATAAAAACAACTTTGGGGACCTGATTAGCGAAGTATCATCGCGCGTCTCAAAGGCACTTCAAGAAGCTTTCCTCCCTCCAGAGAGGGGGTGTGGGTGGGTGAGCAATCCATGAGCAGGAAGGCAGATGTTTTATTCAGAAGGTAAGCGATAACGAGGGGGAAGTGTGATTATGATAGCGATCGGCCATGCATCCACACCCAACCCTCCGAGCAACGCGACACCCTGCAGAGCATCGACCGGACTTCTGTAACCGGAGCCATCGCCGCAGTTTGTTTTCAAGCAGTGCCATGGTCCGGGTGTCAGAGCCGCCGAGGCCAGGTGGGGAAAGGGGGTGGCAATGAAGCAGGAGGAAAGGAGAGTATCAGCTCCGTAAATACAAACACTGCCTTCACTCATCACTCTTTAAGTGCGAGTCAGTAAAGTGCAAGGACACGGAGCGGCGGTCAAAACAATGGAGATCAGGTGGAGATCAGGTGCATGTAGCCCACACCCGGACCTGGTTCATAAACAAACACCTCTGCAGTGGGGACAGAGGCCAAAACAAGGGCCTGGGCTGCTGGTTTCATGTCAATTATGGCTTTATCATGATTAATCTGGGAAGTGCATCCTGATTAGCGGGCTGTCGTCAGGCCAACAGGGCCGCTGCCAGGATTTCAGGGCCTTACCGATTTCTATAAGCAGCTGTTTTTCACCAGTCAATACAAATATTAGTAATCTAAAGGCTATCTGGAAATGGAGTTTTCAGATGTTTTTCTAGATCAAAATGGTTGTTTTATTCATTTATGTATAGCCTACTGGCCTACGTTTCTACCACATTAGATCTACCTCCATGTTAGACCTTTCCTAATATTTTAAGGTGGTAGGCTATTTCAAAAGATCTGTAAGCTGGGACAAACTAAATTGCTTTACTTTATGGATTGCATGTTTGAATTCATTTTGTGTTATTTAGGGGCTTGTCACATTGCAATGATCTTCTCTACCAGTGGGTGCAACAAAAAAGTGGAATAGTAGCTTTCTGCCTTTACATGGTCACGTGTCATGTCCTGTCTGCGAGGAGCATATTGTGAGCTCAGGTGAGCACCAAATTACCATTTTGCACTTTCCAACGTAAAAAATATTAACTTGATACATTTGAAAATAAGCTTGTTTCAGGTTAAGAACCTAACAATGATTAATGCAGACTTGTTACAGGAGACATTAAGGCATCCTGTCAAACCTCAGTCATTGTTCTGTTTTATGCTGTAGCTTTAATAAATATGCTAGTTTGGGGCAAATTGTCTCAATCGTTTTGGGTTAAGTTGTCACATGTGTAAAAAAAAAAAAAAAACAGTTTACCAGCTGGAACAAAAACTGTTAAAACTGCTAATCTTACCAATACACCTGTGAGGAAGGCACTGGAAGCTGGAAAGCAGGTGTAAGGGTGGGGAGGAAGTCTATTCAAAAAGAAATGTGGGGCAAATAAATACAAAATACCAAATAAGCAAAACACAGGGAAAAGAGAGGATGGGTAAAAAAAGAAAGACTCCAGATGACTTCTTGTCAGAAGAAGATGAGTCCCTGTGCCTGGTCTGTGTAGAGCCATTTGGAAACAGCCACCCAAGAGAAACCTGGGTGCAGTGCATGAAATGCAAAGGATGGACCCATGAAAAGCGTACCCCCGGGCAAATCAGTCTACATGCCAGACCTGATTCCGGTGAGTCTGACGAGGTAAAACAGGCATTTAAGGCAGTTTGGACTTAAGTGTTACGTATTATTTTGTCACTTCTTCAAAGTCAGTGATAAACACTGTCTGAGCCTGTCTTCAATGTTCGCTTTCAGGTTAAAAAAATACAACAATAATAATTGTGTCCTTGTTTTATTAGTTGCAAAATCCAGTGTGACGTCTTACCCCATGGTGAGGCATCATGTCATATGCTCACTCTCTCCATTTGATTGCCTATAACTCTACACTGATAAAAGAAATGAAAATAACATGAATACAAAATATATACCTGAGACTTTGGTCTGTCATCTGGTGCACATTTTAGTTTTATATGATGTATTGATTCCAAGAAATATATAAGAGTGTAAAAAGTGCAACAACAGGCCCCTGTCTCTCCTATTTGTTTAAATTATTACACTTTTAAAAAAAAAAAAAAAAGCAAGAATATCGATATTTAATTGTTTAATAGCCTATTCATTTAATTTGTTTATCATATATAGTTAGGTTTTTTCTTATGAGGAACTAAATCAACGGTAATATTTTTTCCTATTAGGCCACTATTCACTTTATTATTATCTTGAGTTCTTTGCTCTGTGATTATTGATAAAGACTCATGTCACAAACATTTTGTGTCAGGTGTTCAGAACATTGTCTGCCTTACATTGGATGTTAGATATGTTGAATTTCCATGCAGGACTATGTATCTTGAAAAAAAAACCTCAAATACACCATACATAACTTTTTTCTAGCCGGGCATGGCTTCCTCACACTGATGGCAGTAAGTGTTTAACATCTAAAATGTTAGTGTGTGATTATCACTCATTGCCATACAGTCACCAATAATGCTGGGTTTTTATCTTATATTAATTTATTATCAGAAATGATAAGTCTGGCTGTTTTATTAGTGAAATATGTATTAAAATAATGTAGTTTAGATTTATTTTAGCATCTAGTATTTCAACTATTTTTTATTTTATTTCACCTTTTGCTTCTTAGAGTTGTTGTATTTGAATAGACACCTGATAAAATTAGATATTAACACAAACTATCAAAGAATTAGCTCCCTGCATATTTTATATAAGAATGAAACAAAGTAAGAGGCACTAAGCTGACTTTTTCAATGCACTACACAGATATACTACAACTACTGTAGCTGACTGTGAGATATTGAGGACGTATTGCCACCTAGTGGATGATTAAAGTACTGCACGAGAGCTGCATTTTTCCATATTTTACTGAGTTTTACTGAGATGTGATAGGATATATGACAAATGTTTCAAATACAACAATCAGATAAAATTAGGCTGCTGATGTCTGACCTTTTTTTTTGGCCAAAAAAAAGCTTTTTGCGTTCAAAAAGTTTATTGTCAGAATCGCAAATGTGTGAAAGTAAACCTCAACAAATAGGAAATTCTATTTAAACTTTTCAAATGGTTTCATTTCAATAACCTCTAAAATGATCTAGTATCTCACCCAAAAAAGGAAAGATTACGCAATTATGGTTATAAACTATATATGGGGAGTTTAAGTATCAGTAGAATTAACAGCTTTGCCTCATTTTCTTTACATCTGCTGACAATATTCCTCTTATTTTCCAAATCAAACTGTTTTCTTTACAGCATAACTTTAAAAGAAATTAAATTCTACCAAAATAAGAGAACAATACAGAGTCAGCAGAACACGATAAATTCAAAGACAACAAATCCCCTGTCCACTAATATGATATTTAGTTTTGACTAAAGAACATTCAGAAATCAGTTTTTGGTGGAGTAACCCTGTTTTATAATCCCAGTTTTTATGGGTTTCATGCAACACTCCAGTTTTTCACTTTACTGTCGCATCACTTTATACCAGTCTTTCTGCAAAAAAACAACAACAAATAGCTCAGCTTTGCTTAATAGTTTGTGGCCATCCATCTTCCTTTTGCTGTCATTCCAGAGGTTTTCAATAGGGTTCAAAACTGGAGATTGAGCTGGCTCTTAATGTGGTCATCCTACATCCAGTTCTTGATTCCCCTGGCTGTGTGGCATGCTTGTGTAGAAAGTACAATTTTGGTTAATAGTCAGAGAAAAACCAGTGGTTATCAACATGGCTTTTATAATCTTTCATAAAAGGAAAATGTTGGGCTCACGGTTTACATTTCTGCAAGATGCTAAAAATTCTAATATACAGTGATTTTTTGTCATTTTCAGATGGTAAAAAGAGACTAAAAAAGCATAATTCGAGTGTGTCGATATAAGTATAATCCAATCTAAACTTAATTAAGTGGTGCCATTTCAATCTATGTTCAAATGATCCAGCTTGTTATCAAAATGATTAAAGAATAAGCACCAAACCAAATAACTGAAACCAGATGAGTTTATCAGAAGTTTCACTTCGTTTGCCACCGAAGAAGCTTCTTCTCTTTTGGAAAGCACGAGGCAGCATGGCAGGTTTGTACATTCCCATCTGAACAAATCACAAGACTTAATAATAATAATAATAAGAAGAAGAAGAATACATTTTATCTATAGAGCGCTATTCAGTAAAACTCAAAGCTGCTTTACAGAATAAAACAACAATTTACAAGTAAACAACAACAAAAATCAGCAAAATAAAAAGTTAAGTAAAACACACAATGCAGATATAATTGAAGTAATAAAAGCAGAATGAAACAGGTGGGATTTTAAATGTGTCTTGAAAACAACAGTCTGTAGTGTCACTGATGAATTGTGGGAGGGAGTTCCAGAGGGTGGGGGCAACAACAGAGAAAGCCCTTGCCCCCCCCCAGGCTCGGTGCTTGGTCCTATAGGGGATGATCAGGAGGTTGGCATTGGAAGAGCGGAGGTTACAAGTAGGAGTGGAGCATGTGTGTTAGGTAGGACTTTAAACTTCAGGAACAATGTCCATAGAACAGATGAGACCAAAGTGGGGTTGTTCGGTAATAATGCACAACAGTCAGTGGTGAGATTATCTGGGTTAGTTTTTCAGCTGCTGGACCATGGAGTCGACCGTGAACTCCTCTGCAAAGTATTCTAATTAAATGTGAGACTATCTGACATCTTTGTCTGAAACTTGGTCATACAAGACAGTGATCCCAAGCACAGCAGCAAATCTGAGAGAATATCTGAAAATGAAAAGGAAATGCGTCACATTGGTCCATTTAAAGTCCACACTTCAAGCTGATTGAAGTGTTTTGGTGGTTGAAGGCAGCGGATAAATGAATGCTTGTAAATCTAAGTGAACTGAAGCAGGAAGAGTGGGCCAAGATTCTTCTACACTGATGTGAGATTGATAACGTCAGAAAACTCTCACTTCCTGTTACTGCTACTAAAAGTGGCTCCACGAGGTGTTAAAACATTGGGTGGGTTTAGTTTTTCCACACACTGCTTTAAAATTCTAATTCATAAGTATCGTTCTTTTAATCATTCATGTTTTGCTTTGGAAATGCAATATATAGCGCTGGGAAAACAATGCATGATTTCATGAAGTGTTTTGCTTAAAGGCCAGCAGCCTAGCATTCATTGTCATTGTGTAATGGCCCCATTTTCCCCTGAGGAGTTCAGAGCCCACATTTCTGGATTCTCTCTCAAATCCCTTTGCTGGCCTTTGCTTGGCTGGCCTCCAGCCCAGACCTCTTAGTGAACAGTCGTGTCTTGCTCCCATTTACAGATTTCCCCCTCCTCCAGTCACATACCCTCCCCATCAAAAAGAGATGGAAGGAGGTTTTAAGACACACTCTCGGGCTCACACTGTTACATTTAATCCTCCTCTGGCAAACTGGTGCCAACCTCAGGATCCAGACTGATGTTTCTTTTTCCTTTGGTTGAAGTTCAGTTGTGTAATTGTCTTTTATCTGTCTGCTATTCAAGCAACAGTCGAGACTCATGCTTTCAGGCTGCCTCAAGACTACAAGTCCTGAAATCTCTGATGTAAGATGTATAAGTGTTTTCTGTTTATATAATAGCCTCTCTACAATTTCACAGCGATAAAGAAATTCAGCCTGGCTGCAGTCAAACTTGGTCAGAACCTTTATGTCCTGCATTTCTTTAGCAGCTTATATTAAAATGTCTCTGACAGTAACATCACTGAACATCTCCTGCGGCTACTTTGCTTGGTATCATGCGGGCAACTCTTTGGTTGCTGTTCTCCTGCTTTCTGTCAGCTGTGGATGGAGTCGACCAATTGACGTCAAGCTGTGGAAATAAAGCCGTGGTTAAAGGGAGGGGTGCAGGAGAAGCCTTGGTTTACTGTGTGACTGTTTCTGACTCTTTACAGGCTACTTTACGGGAACACAACCAACTCGTTTGGGTCTGAGCCACCACAGTCACACACCAACACATCCACACTTGACATTCTGTGCTGTGGCTGACAGCACAGTTAACAGCCTGGGATACATCACTTACACACACACACACACACACACACACACACACACACACACACACACACACACACACACACACACACACACACACAAAAAGAAATGAAAAGATACCAGATCAGTCAGCTTATAGGTCTGAAAGTGTAGTGAAACTGGACATATAATGCATTCCTTTCACATCCTCTCTTCCACGTTTATTTTCTGCATGCAATATGTCAGCGCTTAAAAATGTGCCTTGTAAGGAGTCTGTTTGGAATTTTTTTTTGTTGCTCCTTGTAGCAGAAAGTATCAGATGAATTAAAGCTGGATTTGTTTTTCATTCCAGACGCATTACTCATTAAACATTACAGAAAGTCTGTCTGTGGAACAACCCCCCGCGGCCTCAGTAGCTGGTAGGAAGCTGAAGTATCACAAACAGCCAGTAGGGCGAAGTGGAGGGCTTGGCAAGCACCAATGGCTCAATGGCTTGGATAAAATGTTACCTTCATGTACAACTGGAAAAATAATTCAACTAAAGCAAACTTGAATTTGATGCCGTCATGCTGAACTGGTCTTGCTGTTGCAAAAAATTAAAAAAAATCGTGCATGAGCAGCACAACTACATTTTAAAGTCAGTTTTGTTTGGATACTGTTGTCTGTAATAAAGGACTGTAACAACATAGAATTTTTGGGACATTGTGAGCATGAAGCATCTATTTTTATCCCAGCAATAGAGTCGCTGGATATGATCAGAAGAACTTGTCTTGTTTCATCAACATCTTGTGCAAATTATGTAAATGACTACTTATTACACTGCAAATCAAACTTGGCTTATTAGGCCTACTTGATTTGATTTTTTGCTTTTTACTCAATAAAGCTTAAAATATATCTTGTTTGGCAACATGAGTGTAAAATTTCTACTTTTAAACGAAGCTATTTTTTGGATGTTTTAGATTAATTAAACCTTAAACCCTTAAATGTTTTAGATATTAAGCTACCTCACTTAAACGACACATAAATACATAAACCGTCTCTAAAATATTTTTGAGTATATATTTCTAAACTAAAGGAAAAACTCTTGAAATATGTATTTGTTAAGTCTTTTTGGGCTTTCATCTGATTCAACAAAAGCACGAATCGCCGCTCACGTTTGTGAGCATAGATTTTCACGAGGTACACTTGAACGTCTCGTTGGATTGTAGCCTACTTTGAAGCTGGCGGGTTTGGCCAGACTCCAATGAATCTACACAGTCCCACCACGCGACCGACGGAACGAGAAAAGCCCGGCGGAGGCAGATGACTGGACCCCCGCGAGCGGCGGTAAAAAGCAGCTGAAAGTGTGAGAGGAGAAGCGTGGGTTTCCCCGCAGCCGCGCTCCGTTCTCGGCTTCACTCTTTTCGCTCGTGGAAACCACTGTGGGATAGTGATTGGAGTTGACAAGCCCGCTCCACTACTGTATCTATCTACCCGCACCTCCTCCCCCTCTTCCTCCTCCTCCTCCTCCTCTCCCGCTCCACACAACCAGGAAATCGTCGAGGTGTGCTTCTTTATCCCGTTGGTGGCTACCCCGTTTGCGGGTGTAGATGCGCTTTCTTTCCTCTGAATTTTTGGTTAGGGTTTTTGTTCCCCTTGTCTTTTTCTCCCCCGTTTTTTTTTTCTTTAAAAAAAAAATTCACGAGTGTGACTTTTAAAGCCGGGCTTCACTCCTGAAGTCAGCCTAGTTGCCTTCGCGGAGAGGATCTCCACTCTGGCCAAACAATGAGGTGGGTAAAGCGGCTCAAATCCCTTCATCTTGATTGTGTTTCCAGACTACGGTTCGTGTTTTGGACACTAGTTTGTCCAAAGGACGACTGTTCAATTCTGACCCCGTAAAGCCTCTTCAGCCCGCCTGGTTATTTAATCTCCACAGCAAGGGTTTCTAACACATTGAATTGTGTATTCATTCAGAAATAACTCGAGCTCGTGGCTGTTTTTGTTGTCGTTTATGTAGCAGAGGGTCAAAATGTATTGCCTTGGGAACGTATTGCGTTTCAGGCCAGTTTTACCTGTTCGAGTCAAGCTGCCTTTAACAAATCTTCACATGCTGAGAGGTAGTTGAGCAGGTCAAATGACAACATAGTTTTGTGTCTGCTTCAAACACAAGTTGATTGTCTTGCGATTTCCACTTGCTTTTAGGAATATAATGTGCTTGTAAGTTCAGCCAAAACCCTGAAAACAAATAGAAATAAAACCAACGCTGAGAAACATCTCCACGAACTGAACAACAGTGTATTCATAACTAAAGAGGTCAGAGTTCAGCTTAATTTATAGAGCATGAAAAAGGATTCAGTGTGTTGCTCAAAGGCACTTTTGCATGGTGGTTCACAGCTTTAAAAGGGGGCTTCCTGAGCTGCACAATGATCATTTGGTCGTCCTGCTGCTCCAAATGGATGTGCTGTTTATATCATGTCATGCATTCCACAGACACACATTAACCCCCCCACCACACACACACACACACACACACACACACTGTTTCCCTCTCTATGAGAGAGCAGAGTTTTTGCACCAGCAACAAAATGAGCACGTTCAAGGCTCATGTCCGCAAATTCCATGTCCTGTTGCAGCCTGTGCAGCAAGCAATTACATGCTGGCTTATGGCTGCAGCTTCTCTGCTCTCATAGGCTAAAGGCGTCACTCATGTTAAGGAGCAGAATCAGAAAGTGTGTCAGGTGAGAGTTAATTTCTGGACTTTGAGGTGGAGCAAGCATGGTGGCGCAGGGCTGATAACCTGAGTGACAAGTTTTTCTTTTTGTCTTTTCTTATCTCAAACCCATCACAGTGCTCTTTCCGTAACAATATATCTTCGTTCAGGCTCGTGGGCTGGTCCAGAGTTTCTATTTGTTTAGCACATATTTCTTTTGTGGTAACTTTGATTGCTGTGGGAACAGGAGGTTCACGAACTGCCTGAAATACTGTCACAGTATCGCATTAGATATAACTTCCATCATTTGACTATTCATTCACAGCTACGATGCGAAGTAGTAGGCACTGAAGAATGTGAAGAGATGAGAAATGTTTCTATGTATAGCTTCATGCTAGAATCTATGCAGCATCAAAACACACCGTCTTGCCAATATCATGCATCATAAAATTATGAGTCTGACCCATAATCCTTTGCGACAAGCAAACAGCATGATTGTTGTATTGCTCTGCAGCACTTTAAAAAAGTGCTTCCCCATCCATAAAACTAGGCTCCAACTTGATTGCTGGTGTAGATGATTTCTATTGATGTTCATGATTCGTTTTGCCCCCTCAAAGCTCCTCCTCCTGACAGGAAATGTTACATTTTACTTAGTGAAAGGAGTCCTTCCTCTAAATACATGCAGGTTTTTCCTGACCCTTCCATTGTGGGCCAAACGCTTCATGTCACCTTGCATAATAGGTAATGACTGGTATGCGGCTCCATTCGTGTTCATTGTCGTTTGTCTGTGTGGAATGTAAATGTTGACACAGGAGGGCAGTCAGTTGGTCAAAAGTTCAACAATCGACCCAGTTGAGAAAGTGGTTCTGTGAGGCATCCTGACTCGGAAGCTATCTATAAGTTTGTTTCTGCGGAAACGCATCAGTATCCTCCAGAACTGAACCCTCTAAACACCATCGGCGCCTATTTATTTGTGTCAGATCCTCCCAAATACAAACATGATCATGAAATATTTGCCCTTTTTTTGGGTTTGTTTTTGTTTTTTTTTGCATTCTCATCATAGTGAACCATAACAATGACTATGTTTAGGTTTGTTGCATCAGCATTTCAGACTTATATCCTAGGGGCTAGGTGCCACAGGAAGTGCAACCATTTCCATCAAGATACACCGTCATTATCAGCAACTTGACTCACAGGTTGGGTCTCTGACTCAAAGACCTGTCCCGTCTGACACCAGCAGTATGTCTGCCTCCGGCTCAAATAATAGATACTCAGTGTGATGATACACACACACACACACAGACAGGTGTAATGATTCTGCCTGAGAGTCTACATTTGTGGAAGTGATGCCAAGATCCTCCTCTGGACCCTCGCAAGAGATTATTATTGATCAGTCTTAAAAGCAGGGAGAAGGTCTTCCAGCCTCCTTTGTGTCCCAACGCCTCCTTTGTCTGCTTTGCTAGTAGCTAGAAAGGAATGCAGCTCTTAACAGTGACCCTTGTTTTGCTGTCATGTCATCTTCCTCATTTAAGATGTTCTTCCTCAGCTCGTGTCCTCACCGGCCAGGGACTGTTATTTAAGGCATTTAGTAATATTATTGCATATGTCCTTGTAAGGATAAGTAGATGCATCAGGGTTGCAACAACAGCACATTCTTGTTGTGTAACTTTCGTGTGCCTGATCTGTCTGGATGCTCATATTTCATGTTTATACTTGTTCTCCGAATCCTTTACACAGTCAAGCTCTTTTATTTGAAGTCTTGTTCGGCCCTTGTGCATTCTTTACTATACAATTGGAAAATATTAGTAAATATCAGTTTGTTCAATCAGTGCTTATATTTTTGGTTGCGTCCAGTCTTGCTGGGTCGTATTCCGATTTGCCATCAGTTTTTTGTCTTTTGCAGATTGGACATTAAACCAATAAAGATCTTGTATATGAGGGAAAAAAATATTTTCAGTATGAGCATAAGCAGCGTTTAGTTTGATTAAGAATAATGGGTTAATTTCATGCATCATAAAGAGTTGCATGTTGATAACACGCCTCAAAACACTCCTCAATGTGTCGCCGATCAGAAAGCACGCACACTTCATCACTCCACGCTGTCTGAAATGGTCCTGCCATGTGATTTTTGTCTCCCACAACACCCAATCACTGCTACCCCCTTCCCTGAAACAATTTACCCCTCTTGGTCCTCCCACCTCTCGCGCTCATAAATAGGCCATTATACTGGCCTGCCTCTTGGATTAGACGCTTTGCTACAGGAGTTGCTCAACATACAAAATCCTCCATTGTCTACTTTGTGACAAAGCCAGTTTCCTTGGTGGTGGCTGCTGTTTTTGTCTTATGTCGTGCCTTTAGGCTCTTACATTCTCTCTGTATGGTAATATGTTTCATCATCTGTGATTTTATTTTAGTCTTTAACTTTAACCAAACCAAATTTCTTACTCGGAGCTCGGAGTTTTAAAACTTTCAACCCAAGAAGTAAAGTGTTGTGAGGAAAGGAAATGTGCGTAGTATGCTTACAGCCCGGCAAACACGTGCGTTTAAAAGGATAGCCAACTCATCTCATTGACATTTCACCCAAATCCTCACAAGTATATTTGAGGATTTGGTCAATTGTGTAAACTAATCCAGATCACGAAGCTGTTTCTGCTAAAGGTGGAAATAGAAAGTAAACATTTTTCGGTTATTGACTGACCCCTGTTCACATACACGTTAGCATAGCTTGGATTGAAACCATCTTTTTAAGTTAGTGTTGGACCCTGTTGCGTTTTCATCGCCTGTCCAAGCCGAACCTGTGTTTCCAAATGCGACTGTGGTTAACTCCTATAATGAATGCACAGATATTTCCATGTTTTTTTACTTTTGCTTAAATAAAAAAAACAAATGGGTGGATAATTAATATTACACATAAATATTGGATGTTTTCTGTGCATATTTACCGGTCTCAGTGATTCACTTTTTGATGCATGCACAGCAATTAACAATGGGTCTTGATGCTTCTCAATGACTTGTATCTCCAGATTGCTATGTGATCTGTATAAATACAAAGCAGTTGCATTAATTTGAACTTCCTTTTAATAAAAACATCTTTTAATAGTATTTTCAGATATCAGAAACTTGTCTTTGATCATATAAAAGTAGGATTTTTCTGTATCCGTCTGTGAGTAATTCATCCCATCATTGTAGATTATCATGAGTCATAAGGGAAGTCCACATATCACATGTGATGGCTACACAAGTCATTTTCCTCACTGAATCCTCACAGAGTTTGAAGAGAAAATATGACAAAACCTCCTAAATTCTTTCCTGATAAGTCAGGCTAGATATGTTCTTTGAGGTTGCAAATACCTTGGATTTTAAGGCGGGGTTAAAACGGAGAACATGGTTCCTCAGATTAGTTGCATTGACAGTGTATTTTGCCTATTGTGAAGCAGAATTGACACAGTTTTGGTTTCTGCATCTTATCTAGTTCTTGCTTTCAGATAAAAAATCCAAAATGTGCCCTGATGTCTGCTTTCAAAACACTTTGTGCACTTTTTTGTTCTTTCCACGTTCCTCCCGACATGCTCAGGGTTATTAGTGTAGCATTCAAACTACGATGCAATCTTTAACATCTTCTTAGGAGTATTTAAGCAGTAAAGCTTGATGTTATAGCGTAACTGTTAGGGGTGGGTTTAAAAAATCGATTAATCGATTTAAATCGATTCAAGATTAATTAATTCAAAATCGATTCATAAAACTAAGGATCGATTTTTTTTTATTTTAAATAAAAAAAAAAGTTTTTTTTTTTTTTTTTTTTGCAGGTATGTCCATATTTTTTGATGACGTTACCCAATTTAGAGCAATTTTATTATCATGCTCCGTGTTTTATAAAAAAAAAAGTTACCTGAGATTAA
>JAOXYM010000009.1:24807819-24870688 GCA_028567055.1 Leptatherina wallacei | reverse complement strand
TCAAATGGAAAAAAAAATCGAAATCGAATCTAAATAGACTATTGTGAATCGAATCGAATCGTTTCAGGGAATTAGTGACAATACCCAGCCCTAGTAACTGTGCAAATGTAGGTTTTCTGCTGAAACCAGAAACTCATTGATTGATTGATTTGATCATAACAGATTTTATATGCTAAGAGTTTGCACAAATGCCGACTGAATGCATTTAGAAATGTTGATTGTTGAACATGAGACTTTGTGATCTAATGAGGAGACAAACTGTGGTCCTTCCCAGAAGTCCAGAATAAACCAGAGGGATCCTGGAACAGAAATGGTGTTTAGATGTAAAATGTGTCTGTAATGATCTGATGAGTGTCAGTAGGTCCTGTAAAAGCACATCTGTTCTCAAAAGTTTATCAAGCTGAATAATCTCTGAACTGCTGTAAAAAGAACTTCCTTTAGTACTTGCCTTAGATAAAAAAAAAAAAAAAAAAAAAACAATTTTCAGGGTGTTCCTACCTCTATGAACAGTTTTATGATTTGCAAGTTGTATGAGATCAGGGCAGTTTATTTGGTTCAGACTGTGGATGAGCCTGACCTTTTACCAGGTCCTCAGCAATTTTTTGTATACAATTTTTATTCTCTCGGTAGTTTCAAATTCCATATTAACACTAAAAGTTGGATTTCTTATGACGGCCAGCAAAACTTAGCCTCTCCATTGAGCTTATTTTGATTTTCATGGTTTTGGTGCACACCCAGTCATGATGTAGTCATCCTCCTTATTCCTGTTCAGATCTGATCTGGTCAATGCTAGAAATCATTAGTTTAGGTCCTTAACCAGTTGAGGTCAACAAGGGTGGAAACATCTAGGGGCTATTTGCTGCAGTGGTCTTTAGATCGATCATTTACCATAGTTTTTTATGACTCTTGGTGAAAATAACAGAGCTCTTGTCATGCAGATAATTTTAAGGACTGATAAGAGATTTCTGAGTATATGTGATGGATGATAATCTTAATATCTAAAGTACTTGTAATGTTTGCAAAGAACTGTTTATTTCTGTAAATCTGATATTAGCCTCTGGAACCAGGCTAAGATTATGTGGGCAATTGCATGTTTTTTTTTTTAAATTTCTCTTCTTTCAAAGATCCATCCATCTGTACAATATGAGGCAGAACAAATGACCGGACAGTAGTCAAACGAAGTTAAAGACACATGTACTCCTCCCTCTGTATTCTCTGCTGTAGTCAAAGCAAGTGACATCACTGAGCATATGGAGAGCTTTGGTCTAACGTTGTGAAACCAGAGCTTGTTGTGGGTATAAATGCTATAGTGATGTACTGTATGGTCAGTGCTGCTAATGGACATAAAGACACAGTCGGTTCATCTGGGGTCCATTGCTTAATGGAACATAATGGACCCCAGTTGGTATAAAAACAGCTTTATGCTGTCAGTCATTGTAAACCTGCCTATCAGTTAAATCCTCAGATCTTGGCTTTCCTTATCATGGATGATGGTGATTGCTAATGGCCAAAGGCTACATTCGATAGAAGACTCCTGGAGGAAACCCAGTGCTGGCTTTAGCTTTTTGGCCAGCTTCCTTACATCGTCATTAAACACTACTTCTTGTACGCTGGGTTTTAAGCAAGGATAACATGGCCTCAGGAGAGTTTTAACCCCGAGATAACTAAAGATCTATTACCGAACACTGAAACGCATAATTAATGTAGACTTGTCTGTTTACTTCTTTTCTTCAAGACATAACCTTTTTCTGCATGGGTGACATTTATGTGCATGAACAGTGATGCATGTAATCTTTTTTTTTTTACAGATATATTTATTTATTTTAAATTTAGAGCATGTGTGTGTTTATTTACTGTCCCAGATGTTTCTTTCTGACTAATCTCTTGAGACACTTTGATCTATTTGAATTGTAATGTCAGATTAAACTTTCTGTTGAAGTGTCATCCATGAAAATGGTTAAAGCACACGGGTTAAATTTGGCCTGAATGTTTCACGCGATGTTTTGGTCGGAACAGTTTCAGTATATGCTATTCAGGTTGTACGCGCGGCTATTTCAAAAACTATATTGATTGTTCAGGTTTTAAGTACAGCGGCACGTATGAGAGAGGAAATGTAGTCATCGCTGGCTAAACTAAGGCAAGGCTAAAGTTCATGTACCCAGACCTCGGTGTCAGACGAGCAGGAAGTATGACTTAGGTGTTGCCTCCTTCCTTTTCTTAGCTTTTGACCCAAAGTTGAGAAAAAGAGGTATTTCTTTTTCAGTGCAAAGGAAAGAGGTGTACAAGTCAGGGCAGCCAAGAAACAGGGAGTTTACTCCAGTGGATTGTTCCCAGAGGGAGCCCTCCTCCTTCTCGGCCTGAGTCGAGGAGGATATGCTCCGACCTGTAAAAGGAATTGAGCTTAGTAAGGAAGACCGAGGTGAGATGGTTCCAAATATGGGCAATGAGTGTGCCAGTCGTGAGCCCGCATATCCCCTTCTCTCATATGTGCTCATACACCGAAACACACGTGACCTCCACTGCCTCAGAAGCAGGAAGGAATACATGTCTGCATTTGAAGTGGTCAAACATAAAGTTAATGTTTTGTCCAAGTCTTTTCAATGCCAGGCAAACGATGAGTCAGCCCTTAAGGAATGCTACCACGTCCTCTCAGTTGAGTTTTTTTTTTTTTTTAAGATGTCTGACTCCATTCAAAGATATTTAGTACAAGAGTTTAAGAATAGCCGAGAAGGCCTGGATGCTTGTCTGTGCGGCTGATTCAGGGAGGCAGAAAGCAGTAGCCTGCAGCAAGTGTGTGCTTGTGTGTGTTTAGCAGCAAGCTAGGACCTGTATGAGAAGAAACAGGCAGAAAGAAAAGGACATGGAAATTTGAAGTTTTAAAGGGCTAGCAAGACATCTATTTTTCCTGTTTTATCCCGAGTTGTAGGGGTTTTAAAATGTTTAAGCTACTCGTAAATGGGGATAGATGATACAGAATAGATTAAAAGAAACTTTTTCTTCTGTGAATGGGATGCTGACTACAGTTCATTGCTTTACAAGAAATTAGGGGACTTCAACTTTCTCAAAAAGTTAATGCTAAGTTAGTGTTTTTCGACCAGCATTACTTTTCGGCCTCTACGTTGTGTGTGGGAGGAAAGAAGCCTCATATGAGGGAAGTTTATCCAGCGTCTGGACGTCGAGCTACATATTAACATTTATGGGGCGGCTATGTTCCACAACAGGGCTTGTCCTCTGCTCTTTGAAAACTCATCTTGCACCTCAGGGATAGTCACTGGATGTATAGTTCAGAGTCATGCGGGCCCAGCTGAACCTCGCTGACAGCCGAATACATGGCCGGAGGGTGATGTGAGGACAGTGTACTGTCAGATGACTGGGCCCAGCATCAAAAAGCTATTGTGTGGGCTTGCCGTCAGAGGTCAAGTAGTTTACCGCCATTATGACACTATGTTCAGAGTTTGTTGTAATACCGACTACTAAGCATATTAATCAGAATTTACTGGTATAAGATGCATTGGCACTTTCATGTTCTGGTTATGTTTTACTCAAATTCCAACTTCTAGGTTCAGGAACCTTTTTTACTTGTTTGATATTAGGAAGTATGCTCTTGCCGCACAGTGTTATATTGTATATAGATCTTATTCATCACGCTCTGGCACATGCAGGGTTTTCCCACATTGCTCCTTCCATTTATAACACTTCCTTTTTTCGCTTCTGTCTGCAGCTGTGTGTTGGTCTGCGGTGTGTCCTTTCTCACTTTGTCTATTGTCAGCCATTCAGGTGAAAGGGAAAGTTTCCCTCCCTGCGCAGTTTCATGTTCTCACCTTTATATTGCGCATTATCACATTCTATGTCTATTAGCTCAGACAGAGCTAGTAACCTGTACTGTACTGGAATAACATGGCATATAAATACATGCTCCTCCCCTCAACCCCCCGCATATATTAAGTGACTCATTGTTGATCCCTGTGTGGGTTTTCAAAGTGTCCTTTTTGTAGATGGCAAAGAAGTAGAAAATAAGTAATGAATCACAGTTTATCCACCTGAGACGCGACACGTCCAGCCTCGGTTTGCTGATTTGAATGAGACTCCTGTTTCTCAACATTTGTGTTTATTTTGCCGGGAATTACGTGTGAATCATTCTTAAGAGCTAAGGAAAAAGATTTTAAAGGGAGACAAAGCTGAATGGACGTCATTGTTAGTCTGAGATCAGGAGTGTTAAGTGAAGACTTGTGCGTGAAATGCTCCTGCAAGTCCTCTTCACTGTCCGTTGGCCATAGAGAAAGACATTCCTGAAGGCAAGTTTAAGTCAAAAAGCCTGAACATCATTAAAAAAAAAATTGTGCTTGTTTGTAGTTATGAAGCCGGGATGCGAGCTTTTCATATTGTGGTATTAAGGACTCATGGAGGATGGAAGGACAAAGCATATTACTTTACTTATTGTCCAGACGGCGCTTTATAGCCTCAGTCTATCTTTTATCAGCCTATGGACCAATGAAGTTCTCTTTTAGTTGCATCATTTTGTGTAATAAAAGTCTACCTTGATGCTTGGAAAAGATGCAGACTTGAATGATAGGTGAAGTTTATCTGTGCTCCACCGTAGGTCAGATATACTTATCTCTGCGTCGTGTATGCTGCAGTGTTATGCAAGACATGTCAATACAAGGTTAGGACCGAGAGGCATCTCCGCACGGATTTAATGCTTCCTGAAAGTTTTGATTTGGAGAAAGGAAAAATAATGAGTGAAGAATACAGGGGGGATGGTCAGGTAGGAGGAGGAGGGCCAGAAGAAGCAGAGCCACTGGGCCTGACTGTGCTTGCAGGAGAGCACAGCCATATACAGACATTTCCAATGAAGCACGTGTTCCAGTGATGCACTGTGATTTCCTGTTAACCCCTCAGGAATAAGCAGAGCCTCATCTCAGAGAGATTAGGAACTCACTCTGGCTGTAATAATGAAGTGAAACAGACTAGTTTCAGCTTTGGTATGAGCAAAATTAACATATTGTGGGAATGGTTTCCTCTGCTGGAAGTATTGTAAAAAGCTGGCGTCTCAAATCCCTCCTGAAGCATCGGCCAGTGACCAATCTGTTCTTAAGAGAAAACCTCTTAAGTAGACCGGTTACTTGGCTGCACAGCTAACCTCAGTGCCCTTACTAGTGAATTGGTGGTGTCTGTCTGGGGAAGAACAGGAATAGATCGTTTATGACCACATCTTTGGTGATTTATCCCACCACTAAAACACAGTCCAGTCCAACCCAATCGCGTGCCTTTTGCAACCAGTTATACCCTGTGGACCGAATTAACACGTGCTGTCAGGCTGACAGGTGTGAGGGTATGTGCAAGTCCATGTCTTCATGCACATGTGCCACTAACCCTTTTAGAGTCTCGGTGTCCGTAATTCTATCAATAATGCAGCTGCTCACTCCGGAGCCATTGCTTTCTCTGCCATTAAATATGCATCCGTTTCCCAGTCCTGTGTGTTTGTCCCCTCCCAGTTCCTGTATGCCCTCTCTGCCCCTCACACCAGCAGCTGCAGTGCCGTTTGATGCAGGATCAATTCAACCATAGGTGTTTTTGAGCCTGTGCAAACTGTAAGGAATCAACACCCCAGCGAAGGTTTTGAATGAACCTGTTGTTTTGTGCAGAAAAACCCTTTTTTGTATTTATGTATGTCTGTGTTGGCCCTGCGATGGACTGGCAAACTGTCCAGGGTGTACCCTGCCTCTCGCCTGATAATTGCTGGGACAGGCTCCAGCCCACCCACGACCCTGAATTGGACTAAGCGGCACAGAAAATGAATGAATGAATGTTGGTTTCTCTTTGTGTAGCATGCCCATCTTTAAGGAAACTCTGTTAAGAATAAGTGTGTAAATGACCGAAAATTAAAATCATCATCAAATGAGTGCAACGTCTTTGTGTTTTAGAAACACAACATATTATGGTATATGGTATATGATAGTTAGGGTATGGTATATGGTACACTGTATGACTGATGAGTGAGGGCTGAACGATATGGCAAAAATATCACGATATTTTCTATTTTAATTGATCATGATGGCAACAAAGGTTGTTAATGCTTTCAACTTTCAACTTCAAAGAACACTAATAATGATGGCAAGGGTCATCATGTCTTTGGCTATGAACGACGGAGATTCCTGAGGGGCACACAGCCGGTTCTGTAGACTGATTGACTGAAAATGTCTCGTTATTACTGAGAGTTATGTAAATCTAATTCTGATCTCTTTTTTGTTATTTATTTTTTTAGATGGTTTTATAGTCCAACTCTAGTTTTAATCTGTCTGAATATCATCCAATGTTAGATCTCGGCTTATTAAAAGCCTTGCAACTAAGAATGTCCCAGTCAAGTATTTTAGCCCTATTACTGGTTTGAGCCAAAAGTGAGGTAACTTTTTTTCCCCTCTCTTTTTACACCAGCACACGGTCAGGGGCTATACAGCATAAGTACACCAGAGTAATTAAAAAAGAAGTGGTGGACAAACTCGACACCTCAGCAGCTCAGCACTTATTAACATGGTAAAAAATGGCCATGTATGTAACATCTCCTCCATTGCCAGCTCTCTTGAATGAGAGCCACTACAGTAGTGTGTGTGAGGCACAGCATGCTTGTCATTAAATGAGGACTTAATCCAGTGTGTAATAAGGTTAAACCAGAGCACCAGAACTCCAAATATCTGCAGTAAAGCCAGTACTGGGCACCAGGAGTGGTGGCATACTTTACTGTACATCTTCCCCCAAAAGACAATAAAAACCCACCATTCTCAACCACAATATTTTCTACGTGGCCCTGCAGACTCTTCATAGTTTTCCTTCACAGTGTCGGCAGCAACGCAAAAATGTGCTTTTTTTTTTTTCTTCTTTTAACCTCTACTTCAGTGGTTGAGGTGAAATATCGACCCTTTTCTGCTTTGAATCAAAGCAGGAATTTGAATGTTCATTTGTATTTGTCTGTGAAGCGCCCCGAGATGACATTGTCGTGAATTGGCGCTATACAGATAAAGTCAAATTGAATTTGAATTTGAATCAGAAACCAAATCAAGTGTTTGTTTTTTTTTTTTTTGTTTTTTTTAATGAATGAAGCTTTGCTGAATGAACTTGTTGTATTCAGCCAAATGTTTGAAGCTTTCGTTGTCTAATCATGGTAGAACTGAGCCGGCTGTTGGGCTACTCGTGTTTTCTACATGAAAATATTTTCCACAGCGGAGATGTTTACAACATCCTGCTTTATTAAAACATGGCTGATTTCAAACTAGATGACGAGTTGAAGCGTACTCGGTGACCACAATGCTGATCAATTAAAAAAGGGCTTAATCGGGACCCAGATTTAGAATTAGATGTGGAAATCCTCGGACAGTAGAAAAGGCTTTTTTTTTTTTTTTTTTAGCATTTAGAGAACTTTAAAGATCATTATTGTTTAATAATGCAGAACACAAACGCCTCGGAGAGAAATGGGTGTGAAGCGCAGGGTACTTTTTTTTAAAAGAAGAACAAAATTCTCCTCTTCGTAGGGATATTTGTGGACCAAAATGTTTCCTGGTTGATCCTGGTTCTTCTCACAGCACTTAAAAATGAATGAAATCCTAATCCTGTGCTCGGTATCCTCTCCCGTCTTTGATTTAGGTTTCCTGTGAGCCGCACAGACAAAGAGCATTTTCTTGTTAATATGGAGAAAATTGAAATGTTATCGGCCAGTAGGAAAATGCAGGACCTGCATGTGTGTGTAAAAAGCATTGGCTATTAAGAGTGGAGCAGTCCTTATTAGGCAGTGTTGGCAGCAGGAAGTGGGTTGTGTCTGTGGTGCTTTGTCACAGGAAGTAGCAGATTGTATCACGGGTGGGACAGATGGAGGGAGAGGTGGAAGAGATGGATTAGGGAACTGTAGAGAAAGCATGGGGAGGCAAATAAGGAGAGAAGGGGGTGGAATAGTAGAAAATTAGAATTGACTGTCTGTCGGTACGGTTGCTGCTCTGTGTCTGCGCCCTCTCATGCCTCCTGAGCTCAACGTTAACTGTTGTTTCTATTGGACGGCGGTTCAGTTTCTGCTGTTTCGTTTTATTTTGCAGTTCTTGATTTAATGTTTTTCTGCTGTTTTCATGCAACTTTTGTTCCAACATCTGAATCTTGCACATTTTTTTTCTGAGTCTTTTCATGTCCAAGGGGGGGGAAGGTGTAACTGATTCTTCCTGTCTGGCATCCACACATGTAAACACACAAACTGGTTGGAATACCTGAATGACATCTAACAGTGTGTAGTTTGCCGGCACAGAGCTATGAATAAATATTTTGTCACTGATCTCAGAGCACACGTGACTGTTTTCCTATAAAGTTTAAGGAAGAGGAGGCTGATGTAGAGCATGTTGAAGATTCCAGTGCCTTGTTTGTTTGGCAGAGCTCTGCACAACTTCCTTTCTTTGTCATTCTCCATTGCCCCCCCCCCCCCCCCCCCCCCCCCCTCTCTCCCATTTTGTTTGGGATCAAACTGAACTGTTTCTCCAAGTAGAAATCAGCTATTTAATGGATTTTACTTGTTAAACCTGTTGCATCATGCAGGTCAGGCTCTGGTTTTATAAGTGTTGCTTCTTTGAGTCTTAGCTAACATACAGATGGATCCTGCTCTGATATTTTGGGCTAGTTTTGATGGACTAAATCGTAACTTTGATGAGTGTCTGTTTATAATCCAGTGTTTTTCATTCATTTGTGCATCCGGTGTGTCCAGTTTCCAGTCTCCATCCCCCATGTGTTTACTTCTTCCGTTCCAGCTGCTCTACGCGCTACACAAATAATCTCAACAAAAAACCTTTGATATACATATACTAGAGCTTAGAATATCTCAATATTACAAATACAACAAAGTACCAGTTAACACTCCATTTTTATTACTTTTTATACCAAAAATAAATCCCGCGACCCTGCGTGGATTAAGCGGTACAGAAAATGGATGGATGGATGGACCAAAAATAAATCGATAAGTGATTTTTAATTGTTTTTAAAAAAGCTGAAGAAATGCACATAGAAGATGCTCACACACACTAAGATGCATAATGAAGAACTACAGCGGTCTTTTGGGGTTCTTGAAAGTGTTTGAGGTGTTTCCTCCTCCTGTTCCATGTTCCATGTTGGTCATAAATTGCTTTTCCAAGATGTGTGATGTGTGCAGTCAGCGTCATTCTAACCATTCAACAATCTGCAGACCATTTCTTAAATCATGACCATCCATGCACCAAAATATTTTTGTATCCAAATTTTCCTGATGTTTTACATCCAAGACTTCTCTACAAATAGCCAGGAAGATCGGTCATGCTATATTTTAGTTCCCTGTGGCTGATATGAGAAAGGTGAACCGTTCTCATAGTCTGTTTCTTTCTATAAACGTATGTGCCTCCTTTCATCTTGCAGTTGGTCTGCATTACTGATGGGATCTGAAAAAGTTTTTTACTTGTTGAGGAAATGTTTTTTGTGAGCATGACGAAAAACGAAAAAAGAATTTAAACTCGTGGCTTGGTTGGCAGTACTTAAACCATATCAAATTAGATGTTAGATTTAATATCTGCATCCATAGCAAGAACTTTAAACCACAGACTCATCCCAACCGTACTGACTGTTCATTCCGTGTCCTGTGTTTCTTATGTCTGTCTTGCAGTGAGTCAAGTATTTGCCAGGCTCGGGCCACTGTGATGATCTATGATGATGCCAATAAGAAGTGGCTCCCAGCAGGCAATGGATCCCAGACCTTCAGCAGAGTCCAGATCTATCACAATCCCACCAACAATGCCTTCAGGATAGTGGGACGCAAGATGCAGACAGACCAGCAGGTGCTTCTGTCTGCTTTTGGCAGACTTCATGTGTGACTAGTTTTGCATGTTTGGTGTGCGAACGCATAGTTAATGCCGCCGTGTAGGCCACGGACATCTGCGGTGCCAAAGCGTGTCTGCGTAAGCAAGTGTGAGACTGTTTTATCTTTAGTCCCATTCATAACTAAAGCAAATGTATGGGTTCTCTCAGGGTTATGTGGGCTAGTGTGCTCCTCGAAGGACGTCAAACCTTCAAGGGCTTTTTCTCCAATTGCTAGTGCAATGCACATAGTGATGTTAAAGTGACATATTGGCCAGCTGGTGGGAGGTAGAGCAGTGAAAATCATGTCTGCTATCCTCTGTGACATGAAGACATGATGAACCCTGGTCTCTTCATTCCTTTGTTTTCTTTCAGATTTTAAAGGTTAATATAACCAAACTTTTCAAAAGGTTATTTACTTTCATTTAACCTCAGGAAGCTTTTCCTTTGTATTTACCCCCTCCTGTCTCTGATATCTCAAGTTGAATTTAGACCTTGGTGGAAATGCAAAACAACCAGGCCTGAAATAATTAGCTCTTAGCTCCTTCTAAAAAAACCTTGAGCTGTTTAAGTTCTTAGCCGTGTTGGTCAAAATGTGCAGACAACTATGTTGTGGATTGATATGGAGAACATTCCCCGTATATGATGGATCTCTTAGAGATTCTGAAGATTGTTGGCAGTGTCTCCAATAAAGTCTCTTTTTGAGACTTAATATTTTTCATTAGCATCGGTGAACATATCGCATCATGGACTGCTAACACGCTGAACATCTTTTATAAGAACAACTAGGTCATTACCAAAGAATTTGAATTGAGGCACATTACACGTCCACTTTTAATTGATTTAATTTAGCCATGAATCCTGATGTCCAGAGAGGAAACCAATCTTTGGGTTTATTGTTTTCTCCCATTTTGGGCTTTATGCAGTGAGTGAAACAAAGTCTTCATTATGACTCCCCTGCATATGGAAACCTTGGCAGATTCCAGACTGGGTAAACTCACTCTGGGTGTGGGTCTATTCTTGACTAACCCTTTTCTTGTCCCTGCTGCCACAGTCTCCTTTAAACATTAAGCACTCTGAAGTGTTCCCCAGAGGCGGGTCTTAAAGTGGATGATGTTTCCTGCAAGATAGTTAGCCTGTTCAACCATTTCCTACGACAATTTAAAAAGAAGCCCGATACCCAGTAAGGACTCTATATTTGTCTCTGTTAGAGACATGCAACTTGGTTTAGACTTGTGGGTAATGAGATCAGCAGGAGGCAAATTGTAAAAAGGATACGGCAGCTGTATCTTTTGCTCTTATTTTCTGCACCTTTTCTTTCTGTTTGCATATAAAATAACTTTGTGTTGCTTTTTTATTCATTTTGTTTTGACTGAATGGTTAAAACAGCTTTGAAAACACACAAATCTGTGGTATCAGTGTTTCCCTGAGGACATTATGGCTTTTCCAAGATGCTGATTTCTTTTAGTGAGACTTTACACCAAGAACACGCCAAGGACCTTGTTTTTATCCCGACTCTTCGTGTGTCCCATTCACGCTCTCGCTGTTTTCTTTGCATTTTGATAAGATTGCGACTAGTTTTGGAAAATACCACTGTCTGCAGCTGCAGCTGACCTTGCTGCCCTCTCTTTTCAGTGCATGTCGCCCCCCCCTATGATATTCAGCCTGACAGGGTCTCCTCTCCTCCCCTCTGCTCGGTGGAATCCAGAAGCTGTTAAACAAAGAGTGAAATGGCGCGTCAGCACATTCAAGCAACACTCAAACCCAGAGCAGATTTTTCTTTTCCTGGTTAACAGGCCTCACGCCACCTGCTGGGGGGAATATAAACCAGTATGATCCTTATAAAAAATAAAGCAAACGCATCATTTTCAGCATGAGGAGGGATGTGGTTTTGTGGGGCCCTTTTTAATAGTTTTTCTTGTAATGGTTATGGCTTCTAGAGGTTGCCACGTTTTCTCTCTCTCTCTCTCTTTTATTTATTTATTTTTTAATTTCTAACCAGCAGGGGTGGAATTGAACAGACATTGCATTGCGTTCTTTTAGGAGATGCATCTCTTAAAAGTATTTTACAAGTGTCTCACTCGTATACTAATGAATGAACACGCATCATAAGGCTTTGTACCCTTCAACATATGGGGTTGAACAACCTCTTTACTTTCTGACCTAAGCCCGTTCCTCCAACACTGACCAATCATCACAGCTAAATTTGCCATGTCATTGTGATCCTCATCAACTGATCTTGTGTTCTTCTCCCTCAGGTGGTTATAAACTGTCCGATCACAAGAGGGCTCAAGTACAACCAGGCCACGCCCAATTTTCACCAGTGGAGAGATGCTCGACAGGTGTGGGGGCTCAACTTTGGCAGCAAAGAAGATGCTACACTATTCGCCAGCGGTATGGCTCACGCTCTGGAGGTCCTCAACTCCATGGCAGATGCAGGTAAAGAAGTTCTCACTAGACTTTGTGCTATATCTTAATTAATTGCTTTTTAACGGCATGTTTGTGCCCCTGGGATCAGTTAAGCCTCTTTAATATTAGAAAGTGAAGGCAGAACATACAAAATCCAACATATACATTGGTACAATTTTGTTATGAATGTTTTTTTATTTCCTCTTACCGCTCCAGAAAAGGCCAAACTCATGCATCTTACATTACTTGTTTTTTTTTTGGTTTTGTTTGTTGTTTTTTTTTACCAAATTTACAAATGCAGATTTTTCAGTGTCGTCTGTCCAAATCTGGCTAAATGCAGTTCTGTGCCTGAAAATTAATGTTCCAAAAAACTCCAGCCAAAGTGGAGGATTTTTTTTTTTTTTTAATCTTTCAAATATGATTCTGTGGACAGGGCTGCAGGTTTTTGGCTTGTCACGTCAGATTATACACTGCTGTTTCTATGATTTGTTGTCAGTTTATGCACTGATCTCCTCTTTGTTGACACGGCAACAGGACCACTAGCAAGATGGTACCAGTGCTAACCTTGTGAATAGTACTGTCTTTTATGACTGTACAGTTTCTCTCTGACTATATCGGAGAATGGAGGCATCACCTTTTTCAATCTTGGTTTTTGGGCTCTAAACAGCCTTTATTTAACAGTAGATGGCCAGGAAAGGGGTCAGAGAAAGGGTGGGGGGGGGGTTGACATGCAGCAAAGGGCCCCAGGCCGGGATTTGAACCTGGGCCAGCTACGATGAAGAGCTGAAGCCTTTATTCATTGGGCGGATGCTTAACTAGTTGAGCTACACATCACTCCTGCTGATGCATAATCTAGAACAGGATCAGCTGCCAGGGTCACAGGTGTTGGATGAGACCCAATTTGACATTTTGTTATGGGTTCTCCTTGAGAGTGATGTGATTGTTTCTGCTGAACAGAATTTTTGTCAGAGTAACCCGTTTCACTTGCACATTGAGAAGAATGCAACCAAGAAGAAAGGTGGGGTGAAAATTACAAAAAAAACAACAACAACTTCAAAATACCCGTGTTGGTGAGTACAAGGACTTAACAGCAAGGCAAACAAATGCATAGTATAAGGAGGAGACAAAAGTTGCCCATCTTTTTGTGTCTGCATGGGAAAGAAAAACAATCCCTGTTTGGGTAAAATTTTTGCAAAGCAGGTTGCAGGATGGGCTCAATCTGATTCTTTACTAACCAATAAGTTTTAATTAAGCCTGACTTATCATGTTTAGACCTTATCAAGTAGAAAACTCCAGCCTGGTTACTATGCCTCACCTACTTTCATCCGTCTGGCACACAAGGGCTGCCCTCAGACTTTGAACTTTCAGCAGCAAGGGTAGAAAAGGTGTGTTCATCTATAAAAGCACAGAAGATAGAGTTCAAAGAGGATTGTTCAAGTGCAATGAAACCAATAAACTGCCTTGTCTAATCTCATGTATACAAAAGGGCATATTTCTCATCTTGTTTTGGCAGGCTATGCAACCCTCCCCCGCCCGGTCTCAAATGGACCTACTCCAGAAGAGCTGGAACAGCAGCGGAGGTACCGTCACACTACTTGCTTTACTTAGGGAGGACAAAATTGTCAAGTATGCAGCTTATAACAGTTATACCATTTACACTGAATGTGCTCTGCTGGAGGATAGAAGCAAACTATCGTCCGGCCTTAGTCAAGCCGTCTTAGCTTTGCAGTAGTCCGCTTGGCACAGTTTTTCGCCCAAGCATATGTTGAGGATTTGATAGTATTAGCCCGACAACTAAACCCTCAGTCAACCCCCCAGGGTTAAAGATTGAATAGCAAGGCTCTCACATCTACCTCGCCTTCGCCTTGCCCTGTTCTGTCAGAGAAACCTGCTGAGTGTTTCATACAAGTCTGCATAGACATGGCGTTAACCTTTTAATCTCATTTGGACTAAAAGGTAATGCACTGCACAGGCAAGGAGGTTTTGGTTGTCTGTCAAGTCAGAGGCTGTCCCATTAGCTGCAGGCATGCTGTGACTGACTGACCTCTGAACTCCACCATAGATACTGGTGTTTATGGATGTTATATTTGTTTTATCTATTAGTTCTCATGAACATTTGCAATATTCTCCGGTATCAGATGGTGGCTTAAAAAAAAAGAAAAGTTAAGTGAATCTGATCTCCCTTGACTGTCCTGGGCAACCTGCCTGAGCTTTAAATCACAGCAAGACTGGCTTTGTATCTGTTTGTGTGCATGTGTGTGGCCCAGTGCATTTCAGTTTATTTGTACACTGTAAGTGCCCTGTTCCGTAAACAGCTGTGATGAAAAGTGGCAGATGTTTTGTCAAAGAGGGGAGGGTGTTGCAGCAAACAGAGGCAACTCAAATTAGGCCACTTTGTCCAGCTGAAGACTTCTCAGTCGTAGGCTAATCGGACTCGGTGAACTCCACCTCTTATTCTTTTACAGTAGTCATGCTTTTGTACTCCACCCAAAATGCATAAAATAAAGAGGTTTCAGCAGTTCTTTTTAAAAATCTGCTGAAATAATCATGTGTATAACTAAATCTAGATTATACGAAGCATTTAAAGAAGGATCAAGAAGCTTGAAAGCTGGAATTTCAGGGCACTACCTCTGTAGCAGAATTTGAACATTACATGGAGGAGAAATATCTTTTTCAGGAATTTTTAACTGGTAATAGTATCCCTTCGGATTCCTGGCATCTGAAATGGAAAGTACCTTTATTGATACATACTGGGATGAGGAACTGTTGGCCAGTCTTGCACGGTCAGGATCAGTGCATGTCCACATGAAACATGCTGTGTTAGCTTTATTTCTGTGGGAAGTTGTAGCACATTCGGACAAAATCTTATCTGACTTTTTATTTCTACCTCCCTTTTCTGTACTTGTTGGACAGTTCAGGTCTTAACCCTTTAAAGCCCAACCCAAGAAAAAATGGGGAGAAAAGTCAAATTTTATTTGGCCCTTTAACATAATGTGGGGAAAAAAATTAACAAAGATTTTCTTTGTATAGCTACCATTTTTTTACTGTATGATAAGTAAAAATTATTATGGTGTAGTCTTCTGCTTCCTGGTATCCATTATGGTGTAGAAGACACATATCATATTGCATACTGCAGGGTATTGAGCAATGTTTTTACCATAAAGCGATGCAAAATGTCTCAGAAACTCTATGTATCAAATATGATACGTTTGGCTTTAAAGGGTTAAGGATGTAAAAGTTACAACGCAAATTCCGTAATAGTTGGGACGTTCTTTAAATCTGAACAAAATGAAAACTAAAAGACCTTCAAATTACATGAATCAGTATGTTATTCACAACAGAATATACGTAACAAAAGATTTCTAAACTGAGAAGTTTTACAATTTTATGCACAAAATTGGCTCATGTCAAATGGGATGCTGCTATAGGTTTCAAAATAGTTTGCACAGGGGCAACAAATGGACTGAAAAAGCAGGAAATTTCAAAAAGATTCAGCTGGCTGAACATTTAGCAAGTTATTAATTTAATTGATATCAGGTCTGTAACATGGTTAGAGATGTCCTTGAGAGGCAGAGCCTCACAGAGGTAAAGATCTGCAGATGGCTCTCCAATCTGGGAAAGAGTGCATAATACGATTTTGGAATACTTCAAAAACAATGTTCCTTAATGTCAAATTGCAAAAGCTTTGCAACTCACATCATCAAAAGATTCAGAGAAACTAGAGATGTGTCTGTGCGTGAGGAACAAGGCCGAAGTCTTTTAATTGATGCCCCCGGTCTTCGGGTGCTCAGACGACATCACTCATCGGCATGATTGTGTGACTGACATTACTAAATGGGCCCAGGAATACTTCCAGAAACCACAGTCGGTTAACACAATCATCCGTGCCATCTGCAGATGTCAACTAAAGCTCTATCATGCAAACCGGAAGCCATATTTGAACATGGTCCAGAAGAGCTGTCGTGTCCTGTGGGCCAAGACTCATCGGAAATGGACTGGTGCAAAGTAGGAAAGTGTTCTGTGGTCAGACGAGTCCAAATTTGACATCCTTGTTGATGATCATGGATACCATGTCCTCCGGGCTAAAGACGAGGGAAACCTTCCAGTGTGTTATCACATTCAGTTCAAAAGCCTGCATCTCTGATGGTATGGGGGAGCATAAGTGCATACGGTACGGGCAGCTTGCATGTTTAGAGAGAAACTTTGAATGCTGAAACGTATATAAAGATTTTAGAGCAACATTATGCTGTCATCCCGATGACTTGTGTAGTTCAGCAGGACAATTCAAAACGGTCCGTGTAACATTCGTTCTTTTAATATTCGAATCAAAATGAAATTCAAAATATGAATAATCAGTTTGTTTTTTATTTTCATAAATCCGAAACAAAAAAACTAAAATCAGGCTGTTTTTGCGCTTTTGATTTGAAGTTAAGATTAGAAGAAGTTAAACTAGGAAAATGACCCACAGACAGAAATTGATTTGAACATTTAATTTGTTGGATTTCCGTGACCTGGATCCTGCAGATTCCCATGACGCAAACCCGCATCTTGGCCTTAAAGCCGTTTTGCTCAGTTTCTCTAGGTGTTTCTGGTTTGCATCTGTCCCTTTCCCATCAAGTCATGTTGCTGCTTTACTGTTTAGCTGCTTGTGTTCAGAATATAAAGTGCAGTTGATATGATTTGTAGGGGCTCTATATATTGTTTGGAGTAATAATCACTGGGTTGATGGTTTGTTTAATATTGTTGCCATGGTGATGTGGAGCGTGGGTCACGTGGATGCGATCGGCGACAGGTTGAACTATCAAAAGGGATTGTCAGTCTGTCACGCGTTAGTTTTAGCCTGGGTAGCCATGATATCAGAAAGTGTAAAGAACCCCATGAACAGGGATGAGGAAGCTTTTATGCTCTCACACAGAGACCATCGGGCGGTGAGGCAACCTGACGGATCTGTCAGGTCCATCAGTTTGGCCACGCCCATAAATAACAGCTGATTGCAGCGGTCAGACGCTTCTGGGGAAGAGGGCAGACAAAATAATCTAAGAAAGAAAAGATTAAATGATCCTTTTGATAAGGAAGTGCATTTAGAGAAGCATTTTATGTATTACAATGCTATTTGACACAATTAATAATGCTTTAATTGTTAATAAACAGTAGCCTACTGAGCTGTTAAACTGATATAATTTATAGGGGATTTATTAAACAAAGTCCCATTTCCATTTATTTTCATGACTGTGACCTATTTAACTGCTCAGTAGGCTACCGTTCATTGTTAATTGTATCAAAAATACATCATAATACATAATGCCAGCTTCTCTTACGGCACTTCTTCTCAAAAAAGAATCATTTAATCTTCTTTCTTTAATGTAGCCTAGCTTTTTGTTTACACTCTTCCTCAGAAGCGTCATCTGACCGCTGTGATAATGATCTTGACCCACTTTCTGATTTTCTTTTGCCTCCTTAATCCATCTTTGTTTGTCTGTCTATTTTGACTTTAGTATTAGGCTATGGTTTGTCTGACCTGGCACATCTGTCATGAAAAACAGCTGATAAACGACACGTCACAGCTGTCAGATACTATTGATAAGCAGCAATGACAGCAATTGAATAAGTCATGAAAATAAAATGGAAATTGGGGTTTATTTAATAAATCTTAGCGATCTCCACAGTAGCTGGAGAAGCAGAGGACGAGTTTGACCTGTTGACACGCCATCAGCTTTCTGAATAGTGCACTTTGATTTGATGCATTTTTCTGTTTATTATAAGTGATTGTAGTTCACAGGCCTAACGCAATGGGCAGAATGCAGCCTGTCACCGACTGCATCCATGTGACCCATGCCCCACATCACCATAACAACCAAATAAAACATTAAAACAAATGATCAATCAAATGATCATTACCTCAAAACAATATATGGCCTCTACAAATCATATCAGTTGGACTTTATATTCTGAACGCAAGCCAAAACAGTAAAACAGCAACATGCTATGTTTCTGATTCCAGAGAACCTCTTCCTCTGCACTTGTAGGTCTAATTAATCCGTAGCAGCACGTTCTGCTTCCTCTGTTAACATGGACATACAGTAATGTCAGGTGTATGTGCGTGTTATGGTGACGTGAGGCTGAGAGGGCGGTTTTAAAGACAAGATGCAGGTTTGCAGAAAGAGGATCTGCAGCAACTTCCGGGTCACAGAAATCCGACAAATTAAATATTAAAATTCAATTTCTGTCCGTGGGTCGTTTTTCTAGTTTAACTTCTTCTAAAGAGTAAAAACAGCCTGGTTTTGGTTTGTTGTTTTGGATTTATAAAAGATATTAATAATAGAGCGAATGACACTCAGACCCAAAACCACATACTTCACCTATTATAATGGCATGGTATCACAGGAGAGGAGTCTGGGTGCTCAACCGGCCTGCCTGCAGTCCAGATCTTTCACATATAGAGAACATTTGGTGCATCATTAAACAAAGAAAATGTCAGACGACCGCAAACTCTTCAGCAGCTGGAAACTTGTATCAGGCCAGAATGGGACTGGATTCCAACACCAAAACTCCAGGAACTCGTTACCGCGATGCCCAGACGTCTTCAAACTGTTCTGAAAAGAGGAGGAGATGTTACACCACGATAAGCATGGCAACTATTTTGAGACCTGTAGCAAGCATCACATTTGATATGAGCTCATTTTGAGCATAAAATTGTCAAATTTCTCAGTTTAGCCATCTCTTATGTATGTTCTGTTGTGAATAAAATATTGGCTCATGTGTCTTTTAGTTTTCATATTGTTAATATGAAAGTTTCATTAGATTTCCTATCATGCCATCAATACAATTATCTAACGGTTAGCATGTTTGATAGGTTTACATGGAGTGTAAAAACCGTAAATCCATTTTTCTTAGGATTTTTTGGATGGAATTGTGACGGATGTGTTTTTGTTCACAGGTTGGAGCAGCAGAGGCTGGAACAGCAAGAACGGGAACAACAGGAGAGAGAAAGACAGGAGCGGGAGCATCAGGAAAGAGAGAGACTAGAGAGAGAAAGACAAGCTGCTGCAGGTCAGGAAACACCTTGGCTCTTCAACATGGCCACACTTAGCTACAATACAATCCAGTTTTAGTGGTTTCCTCATTATTTTCATTATGTAATTCTGCAGAATCCGGTCATCCAAACCATAATCGAACAATGTTTGAAATTTTACCACGGTTCTCCATCTTCCCTTCGTCACTCCTGTGCTTCCAAGTGTCTGTTTTTTGCCTTGTTTTGTGCCGTGTTGCTGCCATACTGTCATAATTGTTCATCTGGATTTGTTTCTTTGGGAAAAAATCTATAAATGTTATTGATTATTCTTTTGTTTCTAGTCAATATTCCTCCAGCTCCGCCGATGCTCTCTGGGGGCCCGCCTCCTCCACCAGCTCCTCCTCCACCCCCTGGCCCTCCCCCAGCTGCCGGCATCCCTCCTCCTCCAGGGCCACCTCCTACAGGACCTCCACCTACAGGACCTCCACCAGCTCCACCCTTGCCCACTGCAGGAGATGGCATTGGTGGTGGTGGTGGTGGAGGAATAGGAGGAGGGGGTTTGGCAGCTGCTCTGGCAGGAGCCAAACTCCGTAAAGTGTCCAAGGTGAATATTTATCATATTTCTTAACTCTTCTGTTGTTTTGGACATTTGATTTGTCATGGGAGGAAAATGCTTAGATGAGGCGAGCATTGTTAAAGATAGCACGCATAATTTTACAAAACAAGAATCCCACGATTAACCTCATCTAAATCCAATGCAATCATTTTTAATCACATGAATTAATGTGATATACAGGATGTGAAGTGGCTTAAGATGACATTCTTTTCATACCCACTGGCTATGAGGGTCTGTTTTATTTGTGTAAATATCACCAGATCACCTTCACATTTTCTATCCTTTGAGAAGTCGAAATGTCTGCAGTTAAAAAGCTCATCTGGGCGAAACATTAAACTGTTGGATAATCACTTATTTGGTTTTGTGCGTCAATAATGGAGATTGTATTTTGCTCCTGCATTGATCCGGTTTTAGTTACAGGGCATAACAGAGCTGTGTCATACAAGCGTCCATGTTTTTTTTTGTTTGTTTGTTTTTTTGGCTATTTGCTGCCCTCAGCAGGAAGACGCAGCTCCTGCAACTCCAGCCGGCAGAAATGATCCCAGCCGCAGCAGTAACTCTTCTATTGGAGGAGGGGGAGGAGGTGGCTTGATGGGTGAGATGAGTGCCATATTGGCACGAAGGTGAGTGACCCCCAAAAATTTTAAATCAAATCAAACATCCAATACTCATAATGTTTTTTTCATAAGATTTATTTTGTGCCCCATTACCCCTTCAAGTGAAAATAAAAACAATAAAGTTTACACTTGTAGTCAACTAACCCTCTAAATGAATTAAAATGATTATTTTCTGCTCAGGAGAAAAGCTGCAGATACTGGAGAGAAAGCCCCTTTGAAGACACAAGATAATGTAAGAGCTGCTTTTTTTTCCTCACATTACTTTAATGTAACTTTAAACCAATAGAGTTTGAAGAAGAACTGTAGATGATGGAGAGCGTGAAAATAGAACTAGTCGAGGGTGACTCAGTGTTTACAGAAGTCCCTGGTCTTTTCTGCACAGGATGATTCAGAGCCTCAAGGTCAAAGTGGTAAGAACTGAGCAGTTTTATTCATAGCATGCCACCTACAACTGCTGCAAAATTGAAATGAGCAACTCAAGGTTTTTATGTATTTTACCCCTTAGACACACTAACAAGAAGACCCTGGGAGAAATCATCCATGACCAGGTAATCCAAGATTTCTGCTGTCACCAGTGAATCTATCACCCCGATATGTCTGTTTGGACTCACCGCACAGCTAGTTGTTCATCAGTGCGCGTGTGTGTCGTCTTTTATTTTTGTTACCACGTGCACATCTGTCTTCGCCTGAGGACGAGTGCTTCTTGTGTGTGACTGTTGTTCATTTTCATTCTAAGAGGAGAGTGTGTGTGTGTGTGTGTGTGTGTGTGTGTGTTTCACTAACAGGAATAACTCCATCCCCAAGAGCATGGACTCCACTCCCTCATTGTCCCAAGCTTTAAGGTATACATGCTGTCCCACTCCCTCGTAACCTCAGCTCCTCTTGTCTTTCTTTTCCCCTCGCAGGTCAGCACAGCGTTGCCACAGTCTACCTGCTGGTAGCATATAGCACCATCTAATGGATCAGAGAATGGCATACATGTACACCCAAGAGATCTGTAGATGTACCATCTGAGTGTTTCATCTTTGCATACGTATTTTAATGTTCGGTTGCCATGGCTGGGGTTAGTGCTTCAGGATTTAAGGCATGATCAACCAGAATAAAAGTATTTCACAAATATATTATTTTCACAATAGCTGTAGTTGGTTAATTTGGCATAAATTGATATATAATTGACTTATCCATTCATTAAGGCTTTAACTTCATCGCCACTCTGGGTGTACATTTCTGCATTTTCTATTCACTCTGCCTTCATCCCTGTCATACTGCAGTGATGAGCTTGATTAGTTGTTACCCTGACAACACAGAGCCTTTCTATGACATCCGTTAGTGAAATATATTTGTCTTCTTTTTTTTGTTGTCTTCTTACAGGGCAAAGGGGGCTGGCAACAGTAATGACACAGGTGGAGCTGATGACTCAGATTTAGAGAAAATGAAACAGGTGAATGACCAAAACGTTGCAGGACTCAGAGACACACCCCATGCTCACAGCAACTACAGCATTCATGGTTACAGTCACACTTTGTTGGTGCATGAAATGCTTTCTGCCACAGGTGCCACAAGTAGCAGGTGTCTTACATGTAAGCCGTGGATAGCTTTAGCAAACAGCATCATTTACAGACACAGGAATACAGTTAGTTAATGTTATATATGTTTGGGTAAGTTAATCAAAGCAAACGGGTAGCTCATTAGTACATATGGATGTGTTGATAAATCTGAAATTATGAGAACTTAAATTCTGTTTCAATCAGCCTTCAGGGCTACAGGCAAACACCAGGCCTTTCCACACGGCCTGCTTCAAAGTGGGGCTGAGACATCTATGTTGTTTCTCTGTGTCTTGTATGGGGGGGTTGAAGTGGATCTGCCACTGTTGATTTTTAAGCTTGGGTCTGCTGTGGAAAAGACAGGTGTCAATATAGGCAAAGGTCTGCTTAGCGGTGGACTGATACCAGGTGTTAAATAATGACTGTTGTCTGTGCTGCTTTGCAATTTATGGTTTCTCTTGGTTATGAAATTGCCCCCCTGCAGGTCTGGCTAACATTGAACCAGTCAACATTCAATCAACATGTAGAGTCATTTCCAGAGTGCAGACTGCACATCTGTCTGTGTAAAAAAAAAAAAAAAAACTACAGATGGATACCTTCATGAAGGCCTTAGTGACAATCACATTAATGACCACATGTATGTACTGGGTGTGTGTATTTTCATTTTCCAGATTAAAATAATGCCAAATGTTGCTGCTTTTACAGATGTCATCTGGCCCACTTTTGACCTTATGGGTTTTACAACATCCAGGCAGTGCAGAAATGGGGGGAGTCTGTAACTTAACAGACCACTAAAGAGTTCACCAGTGTTTTTGAATGGTCATATTTAATTGAAACCAACTTAAATTTTAAGTGCCAGTTTGTGATGGCAGCAGTGGTTAATGGAACTGTGGACTAATTACATACATCTTTAATGAAAATTGAAGTAAACACATTCTCCAGTTGTCTAAAAAAAAAAAAAAATGCACATTTTTGTAAACTGCCTCTTTATCACCATGATTTCTTTGTCTACAGGAGATCTTGGAGGAAGTACGGAAAGAACTCCAAAAAGTCAAAGAGGAAATCATTGGAGGTTTGTATTTGTAGAAATGATCAAAATTTGAATTTAGCTTGAAGATGAAGTATTTAAGTACTTACTGTCTGTCTCCCTTTCTCCTTTTCACAGCCTTTGTTCAGGAGCTTCAAAAGAGAAGCACATAGTTCTGCTGAGCATCAGGTGTAACAGAGGGGTGTGATCCATGGAGGTGGTTGAGGCACGTTGGGACCTCCTCTCCACTGCGCCCTCTCATGTAGCCCAGGGATTTTCTCTTTTTCTCCTACACCTTTTCTCTTTTCTCTATCTCTCTCTTACACAAACACACATGAGCATTCTTGCTTATTTGTACAACAAACATAATCACTTCATGTAAATGGTAACCCAGGGACCTCCTCGTGTCGCCATCCAGCACTCTGGAAGATCACTCACTAATGTTGCATCATTCTACCATCTCTCCCCTGTTCTGTCGTCCCGTCCCCTTGTGTCCTCTGTGATCTGCTCATCCGAAGCAGGAGCACATGGCTGCAGCCACAGTCGCTCTGTTTGTCATCATAACTCCCATTGCTGCAGAAATCCTGCCACTTGTGTCCTCTACCTTCTGCTGTCAGATTGCATCATTACTCGTATAGCAGTCTTCAGTATTCAGGGACAGTATATTCATTATGTTTTTACTGTAAAGGCAAGATGCTGGGATTTTTTTATTTTATTTTTTTCCTTTTTTGCTCCTTTGGCGAAAGATGTTAAGACATTTGCTTGTTGGTTATTGTCTCTCATGTCAGCTGAAGGTGGAATGTCAGTAATCAAGGATGGATCAAAGAAACCAACTCATTCAATATTGCAGCATGACTCTGTCAAGTGGACTTAGAGCTCCCAGCCACTGCCAAGAACTAAAAACAGTCCAGCACAAGCCTTCGCCGCTGCAACACAGAGATGCAAAGAGGAAGAGGAGACGAGCAAAAGGGAATGTGTCTGATGGACAACCTGAGTGCTGTGAAAGAGGAGTGTAATGTAGTTTTATAATTTGTGAGAACTTTCTCTTTGCATTGCACTTGTTCCAGAGGAAGTGTGTCTGTGTGCCACGCTGCCTTGATGGACTATTCCCTCTCACTCAAAATGAGATATTACCTGTGGGCCGGTGTGGTGATCCTACTGTACACTGTGCTTCCGCCAGTTTTTTTTTTTTTCTTCCATTCTAGATATGTTTTCTAATTTTGAAACGAGAAAAACGGCCATGATGAGGTCAATTGATTTGGCCATGACCAACTGCCTTGAGAATAAATATATAAATATATATATCTATATATAAGGAAATATATATATTTGTTTTGAGGGAAAATGTTAGCAAAAAATGAAATGATGTTTCTATTTTAATTGAAATGACTGGTGAGTGGGAATTTCAGTTTTTTTTTTTTTTTCTTTTCAATGATTGTTTTCATATGAATTGTTATTTTGGGTTTCTTTTTTTTTTCTAATAGTCTAGGCTTTTTACACTGAACTATAAAGAAAACAGCTTAGAGACACTGGATTAGAAATGCCTTTGTAGTCAAATACAGCTGCTTCTTGAAATGCATCACTTTGTCCCGAGTCGTCGTTTGCATACTGTTTTTAAGATTTATTGTAATCAGATTTCATTACTTCCAGGCTAAACGACACAAAATCTCTTGTACTTATAGATTTGTTTTGATAAAAAATATTTCAGTTTGTGTCTAGTTTAGATTATCAGAAAAAACATTATCAATGCAGAAACTGGAGTCCAATTTTTTTCTTTCCTAAGCTTAAATTCTCCAAGAGACAAGAGTAATGGGAAGGAAGCTTGAACTTAGAACAGAAAACTTAAGCACAATAAGATCTGTCCAAAATCCCAGCAGTGATATTCAAATGGCTTACTGGCATTTGTTAGAACTGTTTGCTGTGATGCACGTCACGTGCGAGTATATCTACCTTTAAAGGCAGGTAATGCTGTGTTTCATCACGCTCGGGTAACAGAAGCAGCCGCACACTTTAGTGCTCAAAAAGACATTATTCGTGTTGTGATCTGATAACGTGCTCCTGTAATCTACGTCATTTCTGTCACCGCAGGCTGTTAATCATCGCTGGGTGTTGTGAAGATTCTCTTTTATGGGATGCTCCTGCAGAACCACCTTTTTTTTTTCTTTTTTTTTTTAATGCAAATTGTGTTTGTATTTACAGTGGAATTGTGTAAGTGACAGTGTATACCAATAGAATAAGAAGAAAACAAGATAAAAGCAGGAAAGAAAAAGAAGGGGGAAAGAGAGAAAGCAAGGAAAAAGATAAATGAATGGTAAATCAGTCCAAAACAAAAAATGGCAAGTCTTGAGATTGATGTCACGTTGGGCATCATAACCAAGTTTAGGCATGTAAATAATATTAATTCTTAATCCATAGGTAAAAAAAAACCCACAAAATATTAATTATATTACTAATATTAACAATATTCATAGCAATAATGATAATGTATTACGATAGCCCAAAGTGTATCCACATTGCCATTTTCAGCGGTGCATCCCGAGCCCCACGGGCCCCCAACCCATTCAGGGGACACAGACACGAAAAATTATAATAATGAATGACAATTGCAACAACAGACCTCAATAGTAGAAACTAACGATGAGAGTAATGATACTAACAATATGGATAATGGAATGACACCAATTTATAAAAGAGATTATGAATAACTTGTAGATTAAAATATCTATTGTCATTGTACATTTGTATACACTTTTATTTAATTTTTACAGCAATCTTATATGTAGCTGGAAATGGGGCATACAAGGTCAAGGAATAAAATGACAACACAAGGAATAAAAAGCTCCAGCTCAGGGGAAGAAACCGTTGTTTGGTCTTTCTCTCTGAGCCTGCCAGAGGTGAAGGTGTCAAAAGAAGACCTTGTCCAGGGTGTGTGCAGTCAGACCTGATCTTTTCAGCTCTTTCTCAGCTGGGCAAAGTAGAATTGTTCCAGGGCAGGAACGGGGGCATCGAATGTCTTTTTTTGCAGTCTTGGTGATTCACATCTGGCCCTGGCTGGAGTTGGAGAATTATACCATGCATCCATAACACAGGAAACTTTCCATGATGCACTAGTAGAAGTTGGTCTGGAGTTTCTATATGAACCTAGTTTTTTTGAGGGTTCATAGGAAGAAGAGTCTGCTGGACCTTCTATACAATATTTTCTCTTAATAATCAGTAATCAAAGGCCTACTCAAGTTTGAAAGATTTGCATTTGGGATTCTTTTCTTTATTTTTTCAGAAAATTTTTTGACTGATGCTTACATAGGATGCAATCGGTGAGAGTAAGACTAAATTGGTCATTTTTAAATACATTTTAAAACAAAAACATCGATCATACAAGGCAGAGCCAGTGTCCTTCCAGAGCTCCCTAGATGCTTCCGGATTGGGAAGGCTCTCGGCTCTGAGCTGTTTCCGCCGCCATTGCGGATTTCAGAGAGAAGATCAGCCATAGCCGCTGCTATCCATCGATGCAGTGCAGAAAGCATACACTGGAGGGGGATAAATTGAGCATTTCAACGAGTGCCAGATTTCTGAAACACGATTGATAACACTCCGTATCGCATTTTTGTTTGTCCTTATTCATCGTGCTACCGTTTTCACTGACTGGCACCGACCTACACGTAGAGTGAGGAGGTCGTAGCTAGCGCGGCGCTACTGCCTAGCTAGCTAGCTGTACGGCTAGAATTTCAGGACTCCGGAGAAGCTCAAGAAAACCACAATGGCTCAAATTCTGCCTATTCGCTTCCAGGAGCACCTGCAGGTATGTGAAGTAACATAACAACTATATAAACCCTAACATCTACTCGAATCGATTATTTCTCTGTAAAACAACCGTTTGACAGCTTGCTAGCCAAGCTAACGTTAAACGTCAATACCCGCAGCAAATGAATGACCTCCCCTCCCCCGTTTAGCCAGACACTAATAGCTAGCTTTTCACGCTAGCACCTTCATTCATCACATTGTTTTTTGCACGGTCTACTCGATGTTAGCTGTCAAATACATTGTTCACGAAAATCAGTTCAATATAGTGTTACTCTCTTCAGCAGAAATTCAAGATTCTTTATTATATATATATATAAGGTATAATATATGTGTCACGTTTAGATTAGCTAATAGCTTTTGCATTAGCTCGTTAACGGCTACCGTTTGTGGGATGTTAGTCACGTCATTCAATCACAACTATGCCTCATTTAATCTTAACCATGCTAAAACACTTCAGTCACTGACCCGGATAAATAATAGATTATTGTTAGGAAAGCTGTCACAATGCAGCCTCAATGTTATTGCCATACGGACCTCCGGGTTGATCATGTGTTAAGCGATGCCTTTAAACTCAAAGCTGTGAATCCATGGTCAGCTGCAGTCTGACGGCACTTAATGGCATAACACGTCATACAGAAAGCTTTTGTCACGACACAGTTTTTTTTTTTTTTTTTTTTTTGCAGCTGTAGGGAGGATGAGGTCATTTAATAAGGGTTTGTAACTTCAGTGTCACGTCCTCATTCCTTCGTCTGCAGTGGACTACTATGTCCTTAAATAATTGTGAATACATGTAAAATGGTCACATGATGATATCTTTGTCACCTGTAGAGGACTAAATGTAATCTAATTTAAACTGTGGGTAGGCTAAATCCCAGTTTTTGACTGTATTGGGTTGCTTAATTTCCTTAGGGATTATGCGAACATTTACCAAACGAGTTCATGTTGTCATTGTGTTAACATGCACTCCTAGATTTTGATTTAAGAAGCCAGTATACCAAGTTCTGATTAAGGCTCCTGAAATTTCCTTACGGGCACCATCACTTGAGATCTACTGAAATCTTACTTGTACATAGGGATGTCTTTGTGCACAAGATCAAAAACCTGGGTAATAGAATTAATTATACACCTAAACAACATAACACAAATGTGCTCAAAACCAGGATAAGATTCAAAACAGGGATGCAAACATACCTTGTTTTTTATCCATGTATCTTCTTTCCTTTTTTCCCAAACTGATCTCAGTTGACTTTTATTGAGTACAAATTTTTATTACCACTTTAGAAAAATAACACTTATATTGAATCACAAACCTTTTCAGAATGGCTTAAGACCGTCCTTAACTAACTTTGAATTTGTTTGAAGGACTGTTTGTTTTGCATTTGATGATCCAACTTAATAAACATGCAGCACTGGGAAGTGCAATTACACAATATTTAAAGTTATTATCCAATTAATTTTTTAAATGTCTTATTCAAACAGTATAGGGTGTACCCAATTAACTTGGGTGGTTTTATATGTGTTCTGTTGAAATGAATAATTTGTGCATTTATTCAATTACCGTTAACATTTATTTGCAAACTGTGTCAGTCATGGACTACCGCTAAAACAGGTCTTCCTCTCATTTGACAGCTCCAGAATTTGGGGATCAACCCAGCCAACATTGGCTTCAGCACTCTCACTATGGAGTCTGACAAGTTCATCTGCGTCAGGGAGAAAGTGGGCGAGCAGGCCCAGGTGGTCATCATTGATATGGCCGACCCAAACAATCCTATCCGACGCCCCATCTCTGCCGACAGCGCCATCATGAACCCCGCCAGCAAAGTCATTGCCCTCAAAGGTAAGCTGTAGCTTAAATCCATATAGTACTGTTAGCAGGTAGCGAGCACACTTAGGTTTCTCAAAGCACATCAAATAAAAGTTAAGTTAAAATTTTGGCACTTTCCTTACTATTTTGCTTCTCTTATACACTGGTTCATTTGTGTAGATTTTGTTTGTGTCGTCAGTTATGTAGCCGTCACAGTCTGCTTTTCATTTTGATGTTCATAAGTAGATCACCCCATCTCTGTCAACAACAAAGATTGAAGTATAGTGTAATAAATTTATACGTAAACACAGTAATATTTTTAGCAAGCAGTAGTAGTATTAGTAAAATGTCATGCTGTCATGAATGCTTTGTCTATTTTGCTTGTTTTTGCTCTTTTTTTCATTTCTTACTGCCCTCTTATGTTTGCAGACGGTGAGTTGAATTTTACATATCATGAGTTTTCAAAGTGATTCTGTATGCACTGTCTTGAAATGTTTGCACAATACCTATTGTAATTTTATTTAATGCTTGAAATATGACGTAAGCAAAGCATAACAAATAATTGGAGCTTAAAGGACTTTTTAATTTTTTTTTTATATATATGTGTGTGTGTGTGTGTGTGTGTGTGTGTTTGTCCCCTTTGCTACACAGTACATATATTTCATATTACAGCTGACCATTTTCCTAAACATACTGCACTAAATATTTTTAAGTAACTTAGTTTTTTTAATTAAATATGCATTTAAAGGCTTAAATAAGCTAAAAGATAACGATAAATTGTATCAAAGTTCTGTTTGCATGAATTTTCTGTTATTGTTTTGTAGTAACAAGACTATATATCTGATGTTAATGTGGTTGTAAAATACAAAACCTGGTGATAAAAACACTGAAGAAATATATTTGCAAATGGCAAAACTTTACTGTAACACATGTCTTGTTTGGCTTATCTTCATTTAAAATGACAACAAAAATATACACTGTCATTCAGTAATGTTGTTGTTGTTGTTTCAGTTATTAGCCATTTTTCACAACCTGAAGATATGCAAATATTTGAAAGCACATATGAGCCTGGAAGTAAAAACTGCACATTTTAAAATATGAAATGGCTAAGTTAAGTGAATATTTAGAAATGTTATCAGCCACGGGAAATGGTTGGTAGTAATGTATGGAACATATGTATGTAGTAAAAGGGCTTAAATGTGCAGGTTTTTTAGTTTTTTTTGTTAAGGGCATTGAAACTACAAAATCGAGCATGCTGTGATTTTTATTTAAGCAGTCTCGACAAATCGACAGGACTGCATTTATCTTTAAAATCATCTTTTTCTGGCTTGTGAGGGTATAATTGATTGTATTCTTATTTATGCATAGTCTATACATAAGGGATGGGCGATATGTTATCGTGTACGATATACCGTCAAAGAAATTCCCCATGGTAATAATTTGTCATCTTGCGATTTAAAACGATAAATTCCCGTCAATGACGTAACTGTGCGTAACAACACCGCGGAAGGTGGAGTAGACATGCCGGAGGAGTTCCTTCCCAAAAGAGGCTCCAGCGCTATTACCTGGAAGTGGTTCGGTTTTAACTCACTACAGTTTTTGCAATACAGGTGTACAACTTGACCTAAATTGATGTAGTTTAGAAGCCTCCAGTATTATTTTAGGGCTCTCAAGACAGAATGTAGTGAAAGATTTATAGTACAAAAGATTAGGGTGAATTTGTTTTTGTTTTGTTTTTTATCGTCACTTGTCGTTACTGTGATTTAAAAACCAGAAATTATCGTGATAAACCTTTTAGTCCATATCGCCCATCCGTACTATAAATAAATAATTTTTACCAGCAGAGACCAGTATGATACTGGTTTCAATATGATGTTTGCAAAGTCTGTGCACAGTGCAGGTTTTTACTTTTTTTCTTTCTTTCTTTATATAATTTTTTTTTGCATCCAATATTTGACTGATTTACCAGTAGATTTGTCAAAATAGAGAATATAATGATTCATTAATAAATGATCAATCAATCTAAATTATTTAAACCAAATGCAAAGATGTCTAAGATGTTCTGAAAAAAAAATCTCAGCAATTCAATTTCTGAGAATTATGAGATTTTAAATTATTAATACAAGACAGATGCACATATGGATGAATGTATTCATTATTATTAGTTTTATACAGGATGAATTCATTAATTGCTTGAAAAATATATGTTGAATTATTTGTAATTTGAGCCACCATCCTTTAAACCAAAAAGATGATCAAAAGAAAATGAATATCAGACAAATCACTGATATTCATCCTATCAGCAAAGTACAATAGTTGAGTGTCACTATACTGCTGTTCATGCTATATTGATACTTAATTGAGAGATTATTTAGCTTAAAGCATGCTTGACTCTAAGATGTTCTTCTTGGGGCCAAGCCTCTCTCTCCTCCACTGGAGGAAATAAACAGAAAGGGTGTGAGTGCATCTGTCCATCATCCCTCTCATCATCACATTTGTTTTGTTTTCTTTGTGCTCTTCATTTGTTAATCTGCCTTCACTCACCAACCCAAAGTGGCATTTTCCTTGATTAAGGATTATATTTCATTGTGAATCCCTGTAGAGCTATAACAACATGCTTGGAGTTTCATTTCTCTGGTAGATAATGGGGTTTGAGGGCTTGACACGGTTCACAAAGTCCTTATTTTGATTTGCCCTGTGCACCATGTTTGTTTTTTCTTTAGACATCACTTCCTGATTTATCTGCTTTTGGTTGAAAAGGTTTATGGAAATTTTTTTTATGGTATATACTGAAACAGCGTAGAAATTATTGAAAACCCTGATAAGCATAAATAATGATGTTGTGCTAATATCGTAAAGAGTCTCCTACTAGGGCTGGGTATCACCACTAATTCAAAAATTGCCTGATTCGATTCACAACAGCCTGATTTTGATTTGCATTAAATCCAATTCGATATTGATTAATTTATAGATATTTATGTAACGACGCCCATTTTCCTCGGATATTAAAGAAATTCTCAAATAATAGTTTTTATAAAACACTGACCCTGTTTATGTGACCATCAAAATTGGAGGTCTGGCATAATCAATTTGATCTGACATTTACCAGCCCATTATCGGATTTATTATGATGTACGTACGTGCATGGTGAGGTAACTTCCTGTTTATTTTCAAAGCATTCAGTGTTTGGTTAAATCCGTGGTGTTAGCATTAGCTGCTAATGTGAGAGGTAACGAGCTGCTAAATAGTTTACAAGTGAATGTGATCCAATGTTGCATGAAAAAAAAACTATTCTCGCATTATTTTGGCGAGAGAAACATATTTTTGTTTATAAAGGCGCCTTGTCACAGCTGTGAACATAATCCACCAAAAAACCATAACATAAACTGTAACTTTTCGATCTTAAAACTCAGTGTCACAGTGGCATCTATTGTGTGCAGTGTCCCGCGGCTGAGTAACCACACTATACAACTTTTTCATCCGGGACGCATGTGCGACGTAGCAGCCATGTTTTGCTTTGCATATGCGTCACACACTAGCAAGCAGATGTAAACAGACCGGCCGTTTTGAACACTCACCGGGACTGATTCAGGAAAGAAACGTTACCGGAGACATTACCGGAGGACGAGATGGAAACAAAAGAGAAACAAAGCAAGAGATAAGACAAGTCCTGTACTGTGAGCTCTCTCCAGACAGTTTTTTTTTTTTTACTGTCTGGAGAGAGCTCACAGTACAGTTAGGATGCAAGATGGATGCTGAATTAGCTGTTGATGGAGGGCGCATCACTGAGAAAATGCCAAAAGTTAAATAGCGCATCTTTACAAATCCAAATTTGGCATTATCTCGACGAAAGAAGCTGATTTGGACAAAAGTGACACAGGCAACCTTTGAATTGTCTATAATATGCTGAGATCTCGTTACTGTTGTCAGTGGAAAAAGGAAACGTATAAAAAAATCGATCTCAGAGTTTTGTGAATCAATATTAGATTACGTTTGAACTGATTCAAATTGATTCATCGTTTTTTTTTTTTTTTATTATTTTTATTTGATTTATTTTTCTTTCTTTTATTCATTGATTAATTTTTTTAACCCAGCTCTATCTCCTACGCTGCATTAAAAAAAATGCTGAATGCTCTATTGTTATAGACACATATCCACATGTACTTGTTACGACCTCAGCTGAGTTTTTGTCTAGAGCAACAAGGAGGTGGCAACATTAACAAAACTGACCGAAAAACTGATTAAGATTAGAAAAACGTATAATTCCCTGAGTTTGATCGTTTACCAGAGAGTAGCGCTTCAGATTAATTGAGACACACACGCACAAAAAAAACTTTACGTCATTGATGCATATTGTAATTGTTTAAAGTCCAATAGTTGAACAAATCCTCCTGGACTCAGCTCTCAGTTATTTCAGCCTCAGCTTATGGTGCTGCTTTCCACTAAGAGAGAAAACTACTTTGTTCAGCATTTTTGTGACCCTCTTAATACCGTTTCAACATGGTGATGTCAGTGCTCTTTTCTTTTTTTTTTTTTTGCAGTGTGAACGTCAGTCTGAGCACAGTCTGTTTTTCAATTTTGCAACCCCACTTCCAAAAAGGTGATGCTGTATGAAGATATAAAAACAGAATGTAGTTATTGGTTAAACTAATTCACATTTTCTTTCATAGAATATTGAAAAGGTATCAAAGGTTGAATGTGAGACATCTTTTTGCTTTTTTAATGAAAAATATTAGCTCACCACAGCAGTATGTCTCAAAAGTTGGAACAGAGGAATGTTTGCCACAGTGTCACATCCCCCCCTCTTCTTTTAATAACACTGGAACTAACTAAACAAGGACCTAAGACCAGTTGCTGGGCCTTGGAGAGAAACAAGTGTTGTCCCTTTTTTGTCTGATAATCTAGCTGCTCAACAGTCCTGGGTAGGCTTTGTTATATTTTGTGTTTCATGATTGATCAGCATTTTTCCAATTATTAATGAAAGCTTTGAACCATAGGCAGGACAGTCCAGCATCTGGAGTCTTGTACTATGAAGCCATGCTGTTACAATAAATGTAATGTCCAATATTTCCACAAAGAATTTCTAATTCCTTTTAGTCTGATCACTTAACAACAGTTGTCCACTATTCCCCAGTCCAAGCCTGCATTTGTGGATGGCATAGCCAAACCTCCTTCACAGACAATGATTTCTGGACGCGTTCCTGAGCCCATGCAGTGATATCTATTTCAGAAGGATGCCTGTTTTTAATACAGGGCTGCCTGGTTTACGTTGATAACCACTATTCTGAAATTGTGCTACAATTTGTAGAAGCTGTTTTTAAAATTAATTAATTAATCTATTAGCAAATTGCTGACACTCAGCTTTCACTTCTGAGGCTCTACCTCTCTAAAGTGCCCATATTTTGCCCAGTCATTACCTGAGGTCTGAGGTGCTCTTTTGCATGCCCAGTCATATTGCTCACCTTTAACTTCATTACCTCTGTCCCAACTTTATTGTGACGTCAAAATGAGCTGATGTTTTTATTGAAAAAAATCTAACTTTTTTTACTATGCTCTACATCAAATAAAAATGTTGATTTTATTAAATTTGTAAGTCATTTAGTTCTTGTTAACATTTTACACAGCATCCCAACTTTTTTCGAGTTGGAGTTGAAGTCTGTTTTTTTATAGTTGAATGCGCAGAATAAGTTTTCTTATTCATTTTACTGGTTGCCCTTTATGTTTGGCCTCTGGTGCTGACTTTTCTGTTTTGTCCAATTGTGTAACCCAATGAAAACCCCAACTACCAGTGTCTCTCCAGCAGTTGGAATAGATTTGCCCAAAATGTTTTGTTTAACCCCAAAGTCTGCTGTCCATTGTGTGTTGTAGCTTTTAGTCACCAAACAGATTTTTTTTTGAGTAATTTTGCTATTTTTATCTGAATGTTTTAAAAGGGTGGGGGTGTAAGTTGGTCATGGCATTCACCTCTGTCACTGTACGTTAACCTCCAGCTCTTCATGTTTGCAGCTGCAAAGACCCTGCAGATCTTTAACATTGAGATGAAGAGCAAGATGAAGGCACACACAATGACCGATGACGTGACCTTTTGGAAGTGGATCTCCCTCAACACCGTTGCCCTGGTCACAGACAACGCAGTGTACCACTGGAGCATGGAGGGTGACTCTCAACCAATCAAAGTCTTCGACCGTCACTCCAGCCTGGCGGGCTGCCAGATCATCAACTACCGTACCGATGCCAAACAGAAGTGGCTACTGCTCATTGGCATTTCAGCACAGGTAGAGTAACACCGTGAAGAATCGATTCAACCTCAATGTGAAGGGAGTTGTTTAAGAATGGGGTCAGAAAATAGAATGTCACACTGAATCATACACAGTTTTTTCCTGTAGCTTTTATTTGTGGCTTTTGTCTCTGCAGCAAAACCGTGTTGTCGGAGCCATGCAGTTGTACTCAGTGGACAGGAAGGTGTCTCAGCCTATTGAGGGGCATGCCGCTGGATTTGCGCAGTTCAAGATGGAAGGCAACACTGAAGAGTCGACCCTGTTCTGCTTTGCTGTGCGAGGACAGGCTGGAGGAAAAGTATGAGCCAGCAGTGTAAAGCCTAGATAAGGAGATCAAGTAGGAAATAGTAGGAATAACAAAAAAAAACATTAAACAGTGTTTGGATACACGCAGAATCCAGATTTAATGTGTATATTAAGCTTTGTAAAGACCCAAAAAAGCCTAATTTAGTCTGTCTTTGCCTTAATTTCTTTTCCTTTTTTTTTCTAGCTTCATATCATTGAAGTGGGGACTCCGCCAACTGGGAACCAACCGTTTCCAAAGAAAGCTGTGGATGTTTTCTTTCCTCCAGAAGCCCAGAATGACTTCCCTGTAGCCATGCAGGTATAAGACCGATTTTTAGTTTAGTTTAGTTTAGGATGTTGCAATCATCGGGTGATTGAGTGAACTGGAGAATCCAGCCGCGGCAGAGACGCTCTGCTCTGAAGCGCTCCTGGTGGAATAGGTGGCCGGGTGGAATAGGTTGCCAGGCACACCACAGCGCTTCTGCATTCGGTGGGACCGAGGGGTTAATAACAAATTGTTAGCAACGTTAACATTTAACATGAATGATGGGAAGTTTTGCCTTAAATAGTTGTTTCTGATGACATTACAGTTACGATAAACAGAACAATGTCTGGTAGTTTTCTGTAATGACTCTGGTGAAGACAGACCTGAGGACCCGGCTGCAGGGGGACCATCTGGCTGCATGCATGCTACTCAGCATCAAAGGGCCACCCGTGGACCACTTCCTGTACCGTTGTCTATTTGCCGCCACAACTCTCGAGTGAACCGCAGTGCAACCGGACAGGAAGTTGAGGCTCCAGTGTTTGTTTTTCAAAGGAAATTATTTTCAGAACATCATCATATTTCTTAAATACAATTTCACACTCTTATCGTTGTCCGTAAATGTGCAAGCATTAACTTTACATTTAGATGGAATTCTTTATAAATATATGTTACATTTGTAACATCTAAACATAAAAGATGATTCTGAAAGCTTTTATTTTGCCGTGGCGAAGCGCCACGACCATTTACACGGAGCGGAAACCCTGCATTGTGAACAAGCCATTCTGAACTTCCCCCTTAACTTTTAGTAGAGTCTCTTGCTGAGAGGGATTTAAGTAATGATTTGTATTTATAACCACATGTCTCTTTTTGTACATTTTAGATCAGTTCCAAGCAAGATGTCGTCTTTCTCATCACCAAATATGGCTACATCCACCTGTATGATCTGGAGACTGGAACTTGCATCTACATGAACAGAATCAGTGGAGAGACCATTTTTGTCACCGCCCCCCACGAGCCCACTGCTGGTATCATTGGAGTTAACAGGAAAGGACAGGTACTGTGTTGTACTCTCTATTATTTTTAGTATTTCTCTCTCTTTTTTTTTTTTTTTCCTTTTCAGAGAAAATGCTGTTTTATTATCTGTGTTAAATGTTAGAATGCATTTATGCAGAGCTCTGAAGTAAAACATAATATTGAATGTTAGAAATGAAAATGACGTTATTTAACCCAGAGGAACATTTCAATGTTGTAGTACTTCTTTTTTTTTTTTTTCAATAAAAATAATAAGTAATGTATGACAAATAAAATTGGGAACTAACAGATGCAATACAATAAGTACTGAAAATCAAACATACTGTTCAGTATGTGTCCCTGTGCAGAAGCTAAATTCTTGTGTAGGTCTGTTACTGCTGATAGTTGTTTTTGATTCACTTTGCCTGTGGTATGTTAGCTGCTTTCTGTATCCGTGTGGGTCCTTGGGTGTGACCTTGACAAAGCAAATCTCTGGAAAAAAAATCACACTGCAGCAGCATCTCCAGTGTTAGGCAGCATGTGACAGCCACAGTGGGGAGACTAAGCTTGGCAAGGCAGGCTGCACAACCTAATCCTGTTATTTCTCTTGGCTCTCACCTGCGGGTCCTCTATACACAGCTCAGTGTGTTGCACTCACACACAGAAGCATGTAATGTAACACTGTACGTGTAACTTGGGTACTTAACAAGTACATGTCTTAGGGTGTAAGTCTATTTTTGAATACAGAGGTGTGTGTGTAGAGAGCTTGAACTCAACATTTTAGTGGAAATTACATGTTCACTGTTCATTCAAACAGTTTACACGTATCTGCATGGAAAAGCACATATGGTGCCCGGCTTAAGAAGAAGAAATTCTCACGCTCTGCTTCATGATGGCACCTTTTAGGTGTTTGTATCACTGATCCCATGAGCACTTTTAAATCCTTCATTCGACTGGTTTGAAAGTGTTTGACTTTTTCAAAGTGAGCAGTTTAACCGGACACCTTTTGACATTGAAGAAGAAAAATGACTGTTTGTTACATTTTAGGAAACCTACAGCCTGTTGAATAATTTATTTCGATAAAAAATGCAGACACAGCACTGAACTCCTGGAATGAATCCCATCCGCTAAATATCTGTTTCTGTACATATAAGAAGGCATGCCAATGTTCTTTCCCAGGTCCTATCAGTGTGTGTTGAAGAGGAAAACATCATTCCCTACATCACCAATGTGCTCCAGAATCCAGACCTGGCTCTACGCATGGCTGTGCGCAACAATCTGGCCGGTGCCGAGGAGCTCTTCGCTCGCAAATTCAACACCCTCTTTGCAGCAGGGAATTACTCAGAAGCTGCCAAGGTGGCGGCTAATGCACCTAAGGTACTGCACCATGCCACCATCCACTAACAACATGCATGATATTCAAGCTCAGTTTGTTCATAGAAAGCAGATTTCTGTGGTTTACTTTGACATTTACAATAAATGTGTCATTCATTTATTAGTTTAAAAAATTGTTAAGATAACTTACCCATCCATCTTGGTACTCCAGGGCATCTTGCGGACTCCAGACACCATTCGTAGGTTTCAAAGTGTTCCAGCCCAACCAGGCCAGACGTCTCCTCTGCTCCAGTACTTTGGCATCCTACTGGACCAAGGCCAGCTCAACAAGTTTGAATCTCTGGAGCTGTGCAGGCCTGTTCTTCAGCAGGGCCGCAAGCAGCTCCTCGAGAAATGGCTAAAGGAAGACAAGGTAGATCTCCAGTGTTTGTTTATATTGGGGGAAAAAACATTATCACAAGGAGCGGGGTGTATATCTGGCCTGAAAAACTTGGTGTCAACATGGGAAATTTTCAGGGAACAAACATTTATTTCTTTTTGTAGAGCCTAGTCTTCTGATTACACAAATAGTTATATTTCTCTGTTTTGTCTTTTCTGCGCTTTGTCTCTCTTTTTATTCTTTTTTTTGTAATGAACTGATCGATGGGTACATTTTGAAACATTTAACTTCAAAGGCATATTTCTATTAATTTAATGTCACTAATTTTGACAGGATGCAGGTTTTTTGAGACTGATGTACAAATGTTAGTTTGGTTTGAAATTGTTTCAAAGCCTACTTTTTCTTAGATACGCGTCTCTTCTAAACTCGGAGATTTGTTTTTAACATCTATTTCTGTATGCTTCCAGCTGGAATGTTCTGAGGAACTCGGTGACTTGGTGAAGTCTGTAGATCCTACCCTCGCCCTCAGTGTCTACCTCAGAGCCAACGTCCCCAACAAAGTTATTCAGTGCTTTGCAGAAACCGGACAGTTCCAGAAGATTGTCCTCTACGCCAAGAAGGTTTGTGATGGCTGAACTTGAGTTACGTGCTTATAGTACACAACAACATAACTAAGGTGGAGGGGTTGTAATGTGAATATGAATATTTATTTGTATTATGTGGTTCAATCATAGCCAGTGCTGAGGATCTGTTATTCCTACAGGTGGGCTACACTCCAGACTGGATCTTTCTGCTAAGGAATGTAATGCGGATCAGTCCAGAACAGGGACTCCAGTTCTCCCAGATGCTGGTTCAAGATGAAGAGCCTCTTGCTGACATAACACAGGTATAAACACTTATTGTTGCATTTCTGTTGACAGTGGTAGCTCGAAGATTAGAAAAATCACTAGGGATGCACCAATCCAAACTTTTCATTTCCAATATCGATACCAATATCTGAGGTTTAGTATCGGCCAATACTGATACAGAAAAACAGCGCTGAATTACCTAACAAACTATGTCTTATTGAGTGGAAAAGATTGAGATCATTCTTTTGTGTAAGGCAGCATAATCCATCTATCATATCTATCATCTCGTCATCTAATTGCGGATTAATTTACCATAAATGGCTGAAATGCGGTGATCAAAAGAAAAACACTCAGGACAGAAAAAAGTTAAACCTTTTAAATGTCCTGATGAAAACCATTTCATCCATAAAACCTACAAAGAATAGCTAATGGATCCATTTTAAGCCGTAATACAAAATATTGAATAACTTTGTCAAATAAAAACATGAAGCCTTGCTGGTCCCTGACTTTTCCTAAAACTATGTGAATTTTCATTAAAACAAGTTTTATTATTTAGTATGTAAAAAGAAGAGGAAATAATATTATTTCTACCTATTTCAGCTCCAGGAGGTCATTCTGACCACACAGAATTTTACGTTGTTCTATTTTTAGATTCCCAATGTTCTGGATCAAATATTTCAAATGAAAAATACTTTATTTATCCCTCTTAGAGGGAAATTATTGAATAAAAAACTATTAATATAATAAACTATTGTCTCCAACAAATGAATCAAATGAACGACTTATTGCCAGGCCTCTGAAGAACTGAATGACTAGCAGATGAGCCATTTGATTAAGGTGTCTTGAAGAAGTTTAAAATCTGGGAGAAATATAAATGTTGCAGGATAGTAGCTCTCGGGGACTGAACTTGAGCACCCATGCTGTAAAGGGTGATATGCAGAGATGGATCCATGCTGTATTTAGGACCTTAAAGGAATAAATGTCCACATCATCTTCAAGAATTGCACTGAAACCCACACCGGTGAAAGGGGTTTCTGCATTTGGCAGATGAACATCTAGCAGTGTTTATGAAGGGAAACAGCCAGCAAGGCAGGTGCAACAACATGGACTGCAGCACAATCCAAAACTATAGCAGACTCCTGAAGGCGGTGCTAGGTATGGAGAAGCTGGGAAAAAAACCTCCAACACCAGCTGCACGTGAGGCAAAGCTGTGTGTGAAAATAGTGCAGATGATTATGACCGTATAAATATTCTTGCCTTTCTATAGCCAAGTCCTTAGTTTAGTCATGTTGTCAGGATCTTCCTCATGCTCCCCCTGAATTATGTCAAATTCTTTCGTGAAGCTGCTGCTCTTTCTTCTATTTGGGGCTGCTTCCATCCTTAGATCATTCACTGCGCAGGTGTTGCTTGTAGCCATTGAACATGTTGGCTGAGTTTGTGTGAAAAAGTTCCAGATGGCTAATCCTTTCTCTCGCTCCATTTAAAAAAAGAAATGTGAGCATCCGTGGCGTGTCACCGTATGACGTCACTCAAATCGCTTATTGTCACCGATACCCGATCTAGAGTTTTCTTCATTATCAGAACAAATATTGGAACTAATACCAAGATCAGATCTTTAAAAAACTCTCTGTAAACAGAAACTGCACTGAAGGACAACAATAACCATGAATTTGTTCTTTTTCACCAGATTGTTGATGTATTCATGGAGTACAACCTGATCCAGCAGTGCACATCCTTCCTACTAGATGCCCTGAAGAACAACAGACCCATGGAAGGACCACTGCAGACACGTTTGCTGGAAATGAATTTGGTTCATGCACCGCAGGTACGTACACATTATCAATAACTTCCATCCACACGTGCTAATGATTTAATTTTAAGCAATACAGGACGTCAGTGGCCAGTTGGAGTTACCTGAAATCATATTGGACTCCCAGAGATGAGATTTGTTTTAAATGCACGAATGATCCTGTTTTTCTTTTGCTTGTCATTTTTTGGCTTAATGTTTTTTAAGATAGTTTTTATCATCTGTTTCTCCTAAATTATAACATTTTCTGCTACTGTTGAAAACGTTCCCCTTCAAACATGGATGAAAATGTCTTTGTCTCTGTTCTACGTCTTGAAGGTGGCAGATGCCATCCTGGGTAATCAGATGTTCACCCACTATGACCGTGCTCATGTGGCACAGCTCTGTGAGAAGGCCGGTCTCCTGCAGAGGGCTCTGGAGCATTATACTGATTTGTATGACATAAAACGGGCCGTGGTGCACACACACCTTCTCAACCCAGAGGTACAACACAGAAAGGAGATTCAAAAACTGGAATTATTGATGCTGTGAAAGATTCTTATTTTATCATTTGCTGAAGTTGAATTGATGTTTTGTTTTTGTTTTATCTTTGTCTTTGCAGTGGTTGGTGAATTTCTTTGGCTCTCTCTCAGTGGAGGATTCTCTGGAGTGTCTGAGGGCCATGCTGTCTGCCAACATTCGCCAGAACCTGCAGATCTGTGTGCAAGTTGCCTCCAAATACCATGAACAGCTGACAACTCAGTCCCTCACTGAGCTTTTTGAGTCATTCAAAAGCTTTGAGGGTAAGTTTTGAATATGTTAAAAGTTTTAGTTATCTCTCTCACTGGACCTCGTGTAGCATCTAACCCATCACCTCCACAGTTCAAAGTCAGAATTGGGTTTGTGTAAGACATGTGAATAAAGCAGATAATTGTCAAGAAGGGAGACAATTTAGAGTAGAGCAAATGTTCATGCTGATGAGATTAACTACTTCACACCCTTTTTAACTCTACTGTAATATTTTGTTGCTGTAAACAGCATTACATGTAAACACAGGCTGAGAAATGAATAGTTTGGTGAAAGTTAAGGTTGTTTCATGCAATCCAGTCTTCAGTATACTGAAATTGCTCGGTCCACAATTCTGAACGTGCTGTAAACAAAACAAAGCAAAAATAGCCTTTTTCCAGCCCTGTTTGCATCATACTGTGTGTCTGGTGAGCTCTACCGAGACTTACATACTATTAAGGAAGCTTTTCCAGTAATTTGAATGCATGTAGACGCCTCCTGCTATCAAATGCTTGTATAAAATGGCAATTATCCCAAATCTATGATTGAAAACAGAAAGATAAAAGCAGTTTGTTCACATGCTTATTTTTGTCTTTTAGGTTTGTTCTACTTCTTGGGTTCCATTGTGAACTTCAGTCAGGATCCAGAGGTCCACTTCAAATATATCCAGGCGGCTTGCAAAACGGGGCAGATCAAAGAGGTGGAGAGAATCTGCAGAGAAAGCAACTGCTACGACCCTGACCGTGTGAAGAACTTCCTCAAGGTTAGAAACGGGCGTTGTGAAAAAGCACACTTACCTTACAGATAAACCTTTATCCAGCGATGAATTTATTATACAAATACAAAAGTTAAACATTTCTGATTTATTTTCTCAACAGGAGGCCAAGCTTACTGACCAGCTGCCTTTAATCATCGTCTGTGACCGCTTTGATTTTGTTCACGATCTGGTCCTGTACCTTTATCGCAACAGCCTGCAGAAGTACATCGAGATCTACGTGCAAAAGGTACGATGCAGCTCTCTAAGGGCTGCCTCTGTTACCTAAAATTAATCCATGATTGTGTATTTGCTCTGTCACAGCGAAAACATGATTCGTTGATCATTTCTTCCAGGTGAATCCGAGCCGTCTGCCGGTAGTCATTGGAGGTTTATTGGATGTGGACTGTGCAGAGGACGTTATCAAGAACCTGATCTTGGTGGTGAGAGGACAGTTCTCCACGGATGAACTTGTTGCTGAAGTGGAAAAAAGAAATCGGTAAGAATGAAGAGCTAAGTTACGAGGCGGAGGAGAAGCATAGTGTTGTACACTGAAACATTTGTGGCGTGGGTTTCTGTCCAGACTGAAGTTGTTGCTGCCCTGGTTGGAGGCTCGTATTCATGAAGGTTGTGAGGAGCCTGCGACCCACAACGCTTTGGCCAAGATCTACATTGACAGCAACAACAACCCTGAGCGCTTCTTAAGGGAGAACCCCTTCTACGACAGCCGTGTTGTGGGCAAGTATTGTGAGAAGAGAGACCCCCACCTGGCCTGTGTGGCTTATGAAAGAGGACAGTGTGACCAGGAACTTATTCATGTAAGTTAAACTTAAAGACATTTCAGTGAAGGCTAAATTTAGCTTAGTTGTAATGAAACAAGACGAATGCCTTGTGCTTAATTTTCTTTTTTTGAATTTATGTATTATATTATATTGTCGGACAGCTGTTTTTGTCTCATAATAACTCTCTTTTTGTATGTCATGCTTTAGGTGTGTAATGAGAACTCGCTGTTCAAGAGTCTGTCCCGTTACCTTGTACGTCGCAAGAACCCCGAACTGTGGGCAAGTGTGCTGCTGGAGACCAACAACTACAGGAGGCCACTCATTGACCAGGTCAGATCTCTTGGTGCATTTTATGTTAAAGTCTCCCACATGAAATCTTAAATTAAGATTTTTAACCTAAAAACAAACAAAAACACTCCCAGCAGCTACAGTGATTCAAGCTTTTGTTTCTTCTCTGCTGCAGGTGGTCCAGACAGCCTTGTCTGAGACCCAGGATCCAGAAGAAGTGTCTGTCACAGTCAAGGCCTTCATGACTGCCGACCTTCCCAATGAGCTCATTGAGCTTCTGGAGAAGATTGTGTTGGATAATTCTGTCTTTAGCGAGCACAGGTGACGCATTTAAGATCTAAACACCAGACAGATTCGATTAAAGTGCTATTTTAGCCTCTTCTCCAAGTTATATACATGATATTATTTCATTGATGAACTCCTTCACTCGTGGTAGATATCGTCATGTGCAAGATGCTTACTGAAAGCTGTCTCGGTTACAGAAACCTCCAGAATTTGCTCATTCTGACGGCCATCAAAGCTGATCGAACACGTGTTATGGAGTACATTAATCGTCTGGATAACTACGACGCCCCAGACATTGCAAACATCGCCATCAGTAATGAGCTGTTTGAGGAGGCCTTTGCTATTTTTAGGAAATTCGATGTCAACACCTCTGCTGTACAGGTGAGTGCGATCCTGATTTGACTGTAATGTTTTTTAAAGTGTACCAAGTTGGAATGTTTGATTTAAAAATGTTATTTTGAGTCTAACTTGTTACACTGTCCAGTGGAGCTGTGTTTATAGATGTTGATCTTCATTGATTTGAATTTTGTCCTATGTCCAGGTTCTGATTGAGCACATTGGCAACCTCGACAGAGCTTATGAATTTGCTGAGCGCTGCAATGAGCCGCCAGTGTGGAGCCAGCTGGCAAAGGCCCAGCTTCAAAAGGGCCTGGTCAAAGAAGCAATTGACTCCTACATCAAGGCTGATGACCCCTCTGCTTACATGGAGGTGGGACAGGCTGCAGCCCAAAGCGGTAAGAAGATTTTTTTATCATATTGGCTCATTGGTCACTTCCATGTGAAACACATGAGCTCCATAGTTATTGTTTTGTTAATGGCATTTGGTAAATAGACTGTTGATATGGCGTTTGCATGAAACTTAAGGAAGCTAATGTTTGTCTGCAGGAAACTGGGAGGACCTGGTGAAGTTTCTGCAGATGGCCCGTAAGAAGGCCCGCGAGTCGTATGTAGAGACCGAGCTGATCTTTGCCCTGGCCAAGACCAACCGCCTGGCTGAGCTGGAAGAGTTCATCAATGGTCCCAATAATGCTCACATTCAGCAAGTAGGTCCTGAGCGTTGATCGCCCACACTGATGGATCATTTGTGGTTACCACTCATTTGATTTTTATCTTTTCGCACTATCATTAACTGATCTCATCTTCACTCTCTGTCCATCCCTTTTCAGGTTGGTGATCGTTGCTACGACGACAAGATGTATGAGGCAGCCAAACTGCTTTACAACAACGTATCCAACTTTGGCCGTCTGGCTTCCACTCTGGTGCACCTGGGAGAATACCAGGCGGCTGTGGATGGAGCCCGCAAGGCCAACAGCACCCGCACTTGGAAGGAGGTGAAGAATTTCAAAAGGTTTCAATGTACCATAGCTCTCTGCAAAGGAAGAAGTGCTTTCAGATTAGAGTCCTCTCGTCTCTTCAGACTGACCCTAGACATTCTGTAACCACAGTGTACCATCTGCTCACATGTCTGATTACCTGCTCTTCCAGGTGTGTTTTGCTTGTGTGGATGGGAAGGAATTCCGACTAGCCCAAATGTGTGGCCTGCATATTGTCGTCCATGCTGATGAATTGGAGGAACTAATCAACTATTACCAGGTATGCTGGGCTTGTGTTAAACAAGGTAGATGCTATGATTGATGAGGAAGTACGGAGCGTATACATTGTCAGAAATCTTTGTTTCCTTTTAAAGAAATGGGGGGGGGACACTTATCATTACTACTAAGAGGGAAGTGTATGACTAAAGTTTAAATTTTTCTCTGATGTAAGATCTGTAGCAGTTTTGGTAAGTCCATGTGTTTGTATCCTGCAGGACCGTGGTTATTTTGAAGAGCTGATCACCATGCTCGAGGCTGCTCTGGGGCTAGAGCGAGCTCATATGGGTATGTTCACTGAGCTGGCCATCCTCTACTCCAAATTTAAACCCCAGAAGATGAGGGAGCATCTGGAGCTCTTCTGGTCCCGTGTCAACATTCCAAAGGTAGGCGTGGTGATAACCTCTCTGAGAACTTCTGCACAGGTCCGACAAATTCATGAAATAATCTTTGTGTGTTTTCAGGTTCTCCGAGCAGCTGAGCAAGCCCACCTGTGGGGAGAGCTGGTGTTCCTCTACGACAAGTATGAGGAATACGACAATGCCATCATCACCATGATGAGCCATCCAGCAGATGCCTGGAAGGAGGGTCAGTTCAAAGACATTGTCACCAAGGTAACAAAACATGAAGCTGCATGCAATTTAAAAAAAAAATTTGTTGCCTTTTATTCCCGAGGTAAAAATGATCTGTGGATGATGAGTTGATCATCTTTCTCATTGTAGGTGGCAAATGTAGAGCTCTACTACAAGGCCGTCCATTATTACCTGGAATACAAACCATTGTTACTGAACGACCTGCTCATTGTCCTCTCTCCAAGGCTGGACCACACACGTGCTGTCAACTTCTTCTCCAAGGTTTAAGGCTACTATTACCTTTTTTTTTTTTTTTTATTGTTTTAAAGACTTAAGCTTCAAATTAAATGACTAAAGAATACTTTTGAGAAAGTTACGAGACAGTCACCGTATGAAAGACAGAATAACAGAATAGAAAGTGCGGTGACGCTGATGTCTTTTACCGTCTTGTATGTTTTAGGTGAAACAGTTGCCTCTGGTTAAACCTTACCTCAGATCCGTCCAGAATCACAACAACAAGTCCGTCAACGAGGCACTTAACAACCTCTTCATCAATGAGGAAGACTATGCGGTATGATGTGGAGATCATTTTTGTGCTTTGTTACACAAAATAAAATTGTCAGCTGTTTTTAAATGACGGACAAAACCCTTTTTTATTGAAATTGAGTGCAGTTTTTTAAATTAATTTTTTATTGTCTTTTTATAGTTGCTCAATGAATTTTCACATCTGTCTTGTAATCTTTTCTGTCTGATATAGGCGCTGCGCACGTCCATTGACGCATATGATAACTTTGACAACATCTCACTGGCCCAGGGCCTGGAGAAGCACGAGCTGATAGAGTTCAGGAGGATTGCAGCTTACCTTTTTAAGGGCAACAACCGCTGGAAACAGAGTGTGGAGCTCTGCAAGAAGGACAAGCTCTATAAGGTGCAGTGTCATTGGAAAAAGAAGAGATAAATCAATAGTAATAAGTAACAGTAGTTAGTTTACTGATCTTTTTTTTTTTTTCATTGCTTTCATTCTCACAGGATGCCATGCAGTATGCATCGGAGTCCAAAGATATAGAGCTGGCAGAGGAGCTCCTGGCTTGGTTCCTGAAAGAAGACAAGAAGGAGTGTTTTGCCGCCTGCCTGTTCACCTGCTACGACCTGCTGCGGCCAGATGTGGTGCTGGAAACCGCCTGGCGACACAATATCATGGACTTCTCCATGCCATACTTCATCCAGGTCATGAGGGAGTATCTCACTAAGGTGGGTTGGCCAGAGATAACAAACCAGTATGATGGTGTTTCATGCAAAAGTAGATTTTGTGGTGAAGACTCTAAATGGAGAAATGATATCGACTGTTCTAGATAGAAACTGTGGTAAGAGAAGGTTGATGAAATTCTACATGAGAAAGATAAGTTGCAAGCTGGCAGTGGGCTTTTTTCCCTCCTGCTGAAGGTGGGAACAGTAATCAAATAGTTTACAACCCTGTGGAGACCAAGATGTCTGAGGCAGCCTCAAATAGGAATTCCTGTTTAACTGTTTGCAAATATTTGGCAGCAAGAAGTTTTGAGTTTTCCCAACACCGTATAAAAATAAGTTCCCCTCCCAACCGCCACTTCTTTCCTCCATTCATGCCCATCTTCCTATGCTTCTGTCAGTCATCATGTGTCATCACAGGTGTTTCCTCTTCATTTGGGTTTCCATCCATTCAAGCTACTTTTCCATACAAATGTGTTAGAAGAGATTCACAACTGCTGTCTTGCTCATCACGCCATTTTATTTCTGTTACACAACAAAAAAGTATGCGCCGCTCTCAGCGGCTGGCAGAAAAAATCTCTTTAGTATTTGTACTTTGTTTAACATTGTACATTATTCAAAGATCAAATTTAAAGTATGTAGCTGCGTAGCCCCTCTCAGTCAGCACCTCTGTTTTGAGTTTTTACATTTGTGTAAGGCAAAAAAATTATTAAAAGAATAACATTAGCAGATAAATCTCAAAGCCTGCATTTGTATCAAAAGTGGCATTAATTACCCGCATCACTCTGAGGGTTTTTGTGTTTCTTCTTTGAGTGACAAGTCCTCTGTTTGGTCTTTTCTCTCTGTCAATTTTCTGTTTTGGGAGACTCCCGTTTGTTTTTTCCTCCTTAAGTTGCTTCTCTGAATTTCCTTTCCAGGTTGATGCGATAAAGGAAAAGGTGAAAGTCGAATCCATTTTCTAATCATTCTTTTTGACCCCCCCCCCCCCTTGTCCCTGTAGTTTGTAGTTTGCAGGAGTGAAATTAGGGGAAACTGCATGCCCACCCACCCCCTCCCCCCTCCTCATGTTACTCTGCTGCTTCTGACTGTAAACTCCACATTTCCTCTAGACCACCTACCAACCTGTAAAACTCCAGAGCGGGGCTCTTCACCCCCATCCCTCAAGGCCCTGCTGTGTTTGCTGGTGCTAGTGATTACTCAGGACAGGACGTGAAGAGTGAATGTAGTTGAATAACTAGTTTTCAAGCAGGAGGAGTTTATCATACTCATCCGAAATGATTTTATGAGATATCAGGAACCCAGTATATTGCTCTAAATGTTATTAGTCATTACGTTAATAGCATATTGCTGCTAGTTTCCCCAGATCTGTGCTCTATCTATTAAATCACATGCAAAGTTAAACTAGCCAACACTGGTTTAGCTATGTTTTATTAATTGTGTAATATATATATATATTTAATTAAATTTTTTATGGATGGTGAACTTCTTCTTTTAGTACACTTTTTCTGCATTCTGAAACTTCACTATGGAATCCAATGGTAATTGCTGTTTTGAATGATTGTTAATGTTTTTCTCCTCTATTAAAAACCATTGGATGGAGGAAACGCCCATTACCCACATAATACTTTTGGCTACACATGAGTAGAAGAAAACTAAGATATGATCACCATTTTATGGTAAACTAGGGCATTTCTTCTGAAAGCATCTGCCTCCTGCAGCAGCTACAGCAAACTGAAACACTAAGTCTTGAGCTGGAAGCTTGAACAATGTGATTAGTCAATATGGTTAATGTAATTTACCTGCTCTGGGCTGAGGTTAACTCCAGGGTTTCCTGTTTCTGTCACATTTGAATGTTGAGCCACACACCTGAGCCAGCATGCCCTTAGCTGAGGGTGAAGAGTGCCACTCTGGGTTGCATCCTTACCTGCTGTGGTCAGGTCCTCTTCTCACAGTCTTCTATAACCCCTGGTTGAAATGACTAAATCTCCACACTTGGAGGATCATTCCACTTTTTTCCTCTTTTCTTTCTTTTTTTGTAAAGAATAAAAGTAACGAATATGACACAAACCAAATGTGTTTCCAAGCGGAACATCCAGGCTTTGTAAAACGTATTTAAAAAAAAGCTGTAACATTTCTATAATATCATGGAAAGAATCATGGAATCACCTTCTAGTTTCCCTTTTTTTTTTTTTTTTTTAATGCATTTAAAACTAAATATGTAAATGAGTGCATTTAAAGGGTGTTGCTTGCAGCCAGTTGTACCTGACTGATTGGCAGGAAATTTTATAATCAACTATGTGTTTAGATTTGGAGCAAGTGCAAACAAAATCAGGGAAACATACAGGCAGGCCAGGGAAGACATTAAAGTATCAGGATAAAAGACTCAAAGCAATATGCCTTAACAGGAAATGCACAGAAAATGTAAAGAAATGAATATAAATACAAGAACAAGATTGTTTGTGTCCAAACTGTATGAAACCGGCTGAAGGAAATGAGATTTACCTAAAAAGAAAGCCAAAGGTAACCCACCACTAAACAAAGTTGGGGGGAAGTCGAGGACCTGCTGATGGGATGAAAATGACATCTACCGGTGAATCACTAATCTGCCTCAGATGAGATGATGTTAGAGTGACTTCCGGAAGGATGAACTAGTGTGTAACGTAGGTCAAGGATGGGAAATGGCAACATTACCTCTGCAGTAAATGCACAAGTGGAAATTGAGATTTTGGGCACTTTTATCATTCCATTAATTGAAAGGTTTTGGTGCTGGTCATTTTTTCAGACTGATCATAAATCGTGTCACAGAGCAATGAGCGTTCAAACTTCACTTCAGGAAAATATATTAATTCCATCCGGTTACAAACTTCTGCTGAAACTAGGAGAGAGTTAATAGAGAAAAGAAAATGGGCATGTTTTACAAAGCCGGAAGGTTCCGCTGTTTAATAAAATAGTTTTGTGTCGTATCGGTGTTGTTACTAAAAGAAAAAAAGAAATAGAAAAGCTGAACGTCTTCCAGGTGTGGTGACTCCATCATTTCTGCCAGGGTCTGTCTATGGCTCCTGATGGTAAACTGACTTGTTAACATCACTCGGCTGCAGTCTGCTGCTACTTCTCATTCTGACGTGGTGAAGCAAAATTCCAGAAAGCACGTTTTCAGACTTTAGACATTGTAAATGTGCTGGGGTGGGGGGGGTGGGTGGCTAAGACGTGTAGTGGATTAGTTTATATATCACATATTTTAAGTTAAATGAGTCGGTGGGAGCAGTATTATATCTGCATTTGGAGACTGCAGCCAGGTGCAAGACAGAATGTGAGTAACCGAGCAGCCACAGAGGCATTATTTTAAACAAGTGACATTCTTTCAGACCTTTTACTCTCCTCTATCTGTGGTGTGTTCAATTTATCTCACTACTACAAAACAATACCTGCTTCTACATAGTATGTCGGAGTATTTTGCTACTACAAATTACGGTCTCCCTAAACAAAACCTGAGTATATAATAATGAATTTGAGTGCGTTGTTTGGGGAAAAAGAAAACGTCAAGTAGCACAACAAGCATGCGCTCCCCCCCCCCCCGTTAGCCTCCGCAGCGCTCAGGCCAGGCTAGGAGATGTCGTTGTTGGCTGTGCCTGCTTCTGGAAACCTTGAACTGGCTGAAGAAAAGCATCCCCTCCACCCCTCGCTCACACTCCCCTTCACTCTAGCTCTTTGCCTCTCCGTCTATCTTTCTCATGCGCTCGTCGAGAAGAAAAATAACTCGGCTGCTGCTTCAGCATGTCTCTCGACCCTTCTCTTCTCCAACGACACAAAAGCCTTTCTTTTCTTGACACGGCCTGCTTAACCAGATTGTTCTGTAGTGCATTAGACGGTATGTAGAGAACTGAACCCAGAACCACTTTAAGAGGAGAGCACGGCCTTCAGCTGGTCTCACCGGCATCTCACTCTGCCATGTCTGAGGCTAATATGAGTCGTATCCAAAGCTTTTTCGCTGGCTGCTTAATACTGTCAATTATTCTGGCTCTGTTGTGTGTTTTTTTTTTTTTTCCCCTGCCATCGTCTGTCTCTGAGCTGCTTTGCAAATTCTTCAGCACCAGAGGAAAAAATGGAAAGCTGAATCCAGCTGATTTTTCTCATTGAGACTATTTTGACTGGATGAATGCCTCTCAAAAAAAAAAAGTGTGAACACAAATGAGATGATGGATGTTTTGTGCAAACATTCATGCATTTTTAACACATAATTACAGTTAAAACAAGGATCAGTTTATTTATTTTTTTCCAATACTTAATTAGATAACACTAAACATTCATCCTAAGCGAGTGTTGCAGGTTTGGATTATTGGTTATTAATTGCCTGATAATCTGAATGATAAGTTCTTCTTACCAGACATGATGTGTGTTCTGAACATGATAAATCTCCTGATCTTCTGCGGAGAAATGAACAAAGAAAACTATGAAGGAAAACTAAATGCTTTTTTTTTTTTTTTTTTTCTTCTAATGGTGAGGAGTTGGTTCTCTACATACTCGTACATGTCCAATATGTTAGAGTAAATGTTTTGGGTGGCTGGATGGTGGGACCATTATTGCCCAGTAGCCGTCTTGTCTTTTTCTCCCCTCCTAATTCCCTAATTCTCTCCACAAATACGTGGATTTCTATCTAATACACTGCTGTAGTCAAGTTTGATAGAATAGCCAGTAGCTCTATACTTGTAGTTCTTCCGCTTGCCTTATGGGGGGCCTCCAACACATTAGTAGGGCTTGCCTCCTGCAGCCTGTTTTTTTTTATTTAAATCTGGACTGTATTCGTCTTCGCCTGTCAGGAATGGTCCCATCCGTCAGCCAGTGAAATAACCCCGAGGTCAGTTTTTACAAACCCGGCTTCTCAGCCCTTGCTCATCTAGAAGCCCCATCGCCGACAGTTTAACTCAAGTCTGACATGTTTGTCCTTGTGTTTTCTGCAGGTGGACAAACTCGAAGCCTCTGAATCTCTGAGGAAACAGGAGGAGCAGGCGACAGAGTCTCAGCCCATTGTTTACGGTAAAAAGATCTGAACTGCGTTGGAGTCATCTCGTACATTTTGACCTCGCGACTGCTGATTCTTCGTCCGTTTCCAATTGCAGGCACACCCCAGCTGATGCTCACCGCGGGACCCAACGTGGCCGTGCCCCCTCAGCAGGCATACAACTACGGCTACACGGCAGCACCAGGTTACGGCCAGCCGCCACAGGCCAGCTTCGGTTACGGCATGTGAACACCCGGCCCACCCTAACCTCCCACAACGATCTGACCCAGCTCCTTCCTCCCATCTGTCCTCTATTTGTGTTCCTCACCAGCTTCCCATAGTCTTCTACTCACAAAAGGGGCCACAAGCAAGCAACAGCCCACTCTTGATTTTTGAGTACTATTTTTTTATTATGTTGTCCTGTTATACGAGAAAACAGTTAACAGCATCGAAGGACTTTTGTTTGTATTGTTTGAAAGATATTGGACCACATGTTTGTTTTTTCACATTCCATATTTATGACTACTTATTTAGATTTTTGTGGTTACGTTAATGTCATGTTTTTGTTTGGATTTTTTTTTTTTTTTTTATTGGTTTGTGCAGAAGTGGACTTGCTAAAGCTCAGCAATGAACCTTTGAAGTAGGTGGAGGAGCATCGGATTTTGCACTCATGAAGATATTAATGTAGAGAAGCTCTTACTTTTGATGTAATGAACATGTGAACAGCTTCCATTGTCTCGTTTGTCTGTAAAATGCATTTCATCATTGTATATTCTGAGGAGAAAAAAAAGGTTACATATAATATTGAACATATATTGCCATTTCAATGGCTATAGCTAGCAACACTAAGTAATGATAGTATATTCTGCACAGGCGTGTAGCTTTATGGAGTTTTAAATGCATACAGATGTATGTCACTGTGTGACTGAGGGTGTGTTATGTGTGTGTGCGTGTGATTGTGCGCCTGCGAGTGTGACCTAAGGGTCTAAATAAGAATTTTAACCCTCCTTCCAGCCTATACAGGGCTGTTCACTCCATTCTCCTAGATATTAGCTCTTCTTCATTGGCTCCATGTATTAAGGTGACCTCTCGTGCCGTGTACAGTGCTTGTGTGAGACTGTATCTGTGTATGTGCAAGGACGGGACCACGGCTACCAAACCCCAGGGCCCTTATCTGTACCGTGTGTGTGTGTGTATTTACTCTGAACCCTCCTCTTGCTGAGGTCCTTGTATGCCAGGTGTTGTGATGTTTCCCTCGGTCACCATTACCTTTTTTTTTTTTTTTTTTCTTTTTTTTTTCTTTTTTGTGTGTACAGATGTGAACATGAAGAATTGAAAACTTCTAGATGAAGATCCCACCTATCTGTCCTCCACCCGCTCCCCATGTCCTGTTTCCTCCTTTGTTTATGCTTTGCAGCAGGAACAAATGAGGCAGAAGAAGGCGGGCTGGTGGAAACTTGGGTGTGCTTATGACAGCTCGATAAAGATCCATACACTCCTGTAGGTTGTGTTTAGATGGTTATGATAAAGAAATTAGGTCTCTGTTCATCCAGTTCTCTGTCAAGAATGTTCTGGAATAAGAGCCTGTTATTTACCTTGATGTACTTAACTTCCTTACATGCTTTAAGCTGTGTGTGTAAAGTGTCATCCTGACCCTAACCTAAGTTCAATTCCTTTCTGTTGTCATGCATATTAATAATAAAGGGGATCTGTCATTGAAACATGAAAGAATACGACTTAACTGAAAGGGAAATACTAGCCTGAATAAAAAAGAAAAATAGTCTCCGGTCTCCTGTGTGATATGAAATAGTAATGATTTCATCTTGATTTGGTTCATATATTTGCAGACAAAAAGCTGTTCTAAAATACTTTTTACTTATAAAGTATGTCAACAAATAGGAGTTTAGGACGTGTAATTGAAGTCTTTATTGCATTCTTTTGTAATAGACTTTCAGTACTTTGAAACTTTATTCTTTCTTAAATGACAGTCAGATCACAGTATTTCAATCCTGGACGTTCTTCTGGGCCTTTCTCTCCACTTCAACACAGTATTTTTCTGGGATCCCCGTAGCCCTGCACAGTGAAAGCACAGGTCGGGTTTAGAAAATGAATATACATACAGCAGCGCTAGCAGTTCCAACAGGAAAATGATGATAAAGTGAATCTCCTTGTACGCTGGCTTGTTTGTACTTACTGGAGTTCTTTGAGCTTCTTCTCTTTGATTCTGTTGAGGCGTGCACGTCTCTGCCGGGCGTCCTCCATCAGCTGATCCGCCTCCTGGAAGGTTTCTCTGCGCTTGGCGACAGCTGAGAGCTCACGCTCCTTTATCTGCTGGCGAATGGCCTGTGCATGGAGCCGAGCTTTCTGACGGTGCTTCTCCTCTTGCTCCTTCTGCTTGATCGTGGCTTCCTGCTGAGCCCTGTGACGAGAGGCCGGAGTAATGGAGAAAAAGTGAGAAGTATAAAAGGATAGGGATTTTTTTTAAAACAATTATTTCAGTTTTCTTACTTCAGCACCCTCTCAAACATTGCTTTCTCCCGGCCAACTTCAATGGACTGGCAATACTCCTTGTTTTTAACCTGCTCCAAACGAGCCGCCTTCAGCATGGCTTCCTCGCGCGCCTTCTTTGCAGCCTGCTGCTGCTCCTTCATCCTCCATTTTCTCTCTGCTATATCTTGGTTCCTCCGAGCACGGATCTCATCCTTCCAAATCCAAGAACAAGCATGTGTGCGACTGCTGCATTTACATCTGCAAACGCGGTCTCCAGGAGCAGATGCAACATGACATCACTGACCTGCTCTGCCTTGAAGTCTTTCACTTTCTCTTGCTGGGCCCTCAGCCGAGCAATCTCCAGCTCCTTCTCCTTTTTAAGTTGTATTTGCTCTTCCTCATATTCTGCCTCCCGCTCCTGCAGAGTTTAAATGTCGAGATAAAACTGAACATGTAGAATAACTAAAAGAATGTTTGTCTGTATGAAACACTGATCACCTTTGTATGAAATATTTTGCTCTTCTCACCATTTTATTTTTCATGTATTCCATAGCTTTCAGGTCAGCCAGCTTCTCCTGTTCGATCCTTCTCTCCTTGGCCTGCATAGTCTCAGTATTGATGCGCATAACTTCTTCGTGTAGAAGCTGTTGCTCCATCCGTTTCTTCTCTAGAGCCTGGAGGAAGACATCAGAGTTGAAACTGACTCAAATATGTGGCTAAACATGTGTTGAAGCATGCTCATGTGCTCTCTCTCTCTCTCTCTTTCTCTCTCTGCGTCTCCTTCTGGTATCTGCACCTTGAGATCTTCCAGGTTCATTCTCTCCTGCCTCTCACGAATCTGAATTTTCTCCATCTCTTTCAGCTCATCTTCGATTAGTTTTTCCTCTTGGCGCTGATGTATCTGGTTGCAAATTTCCTGCATTCCCCTTAAATATAAAACAGATTTAAGTGGTGACCATTCATCTTCATTATCAGCAGCCTAATGGTAATTATGAAAAGATCTCAAGGCAAGTGTATTACATTTACTCTCAACCCTAAAACAATATGCAATCAGGTTAACACGAACACATTTGTAGCATCATTCCTGTGACTTTAACTGCGAGAGGAATGTGCTCCTTTTACTTGATTCTCTGCTCTTTCCGCAGCTTGTCAATCTTCTCAACAGTCTCCAAGGCCTTGCAGCGCTCCAACTCCATCAAGGTGTCCAGACGCTTCTCCTCCTCTGCAAATTCATCTTGCATCTGTTTCTTCTCCTGGATTTGCTCATCCCGTATGGCTTGACACTGAGCCCCAAGAATCAGCTGAGAGGGATGCAGATACACAGAATTACTGATGATCGCATGAAATACACAACTTTTTGTTTTACTTCTGTCGTCCATTTGGATACACTTGCATCATACCTGGTTAAGTTTTTTGATCTCCTGCTCTTGCTCTAGCCTTAAAGCATCAGCCCGCTCCATCAGGTGCTGTGCACACTCTTGGGCCTCCAAGTCTAGGTCGGTCAGTACATGGTTGTTGTTGCGGTTGAAGTCTGCCTCCACAATTTGACGCTTCCTTTCCTCTGCAGCTTTCTAAATCAGAAATAGACAAAAACAAGAGTAAAGCTGGATTATCTAGTACCAAGCCTGAAGAATTATATTCTTTTAAGTAATGTTTCCTACCCTTGTCTCCTCTTGTTTTAAGGCCTGACTGTTCTCCCTGTTGAGCCACTGGGCTGTTGAGGCGATCGGCTCAAACTCAGCTGATTTAAGAATGATTGACTCTCTTGAAGAAACTTTTCGTCGTATCCTGCCAGAATGATTTCAGGGTTTCAGCTCAGCATTATCACAGTATTGTTTTACGCCTTTACAAAAATCACAACATTCATTTCACATGCTGAAACACTACACGTAGCTCCTTAAATCATGAGCAATCAAAATATGTATTTTGAACCCAAAAATAAAATTGGAGTTGACCTACCTGACAGTGCGGATATGATCTGGGGCAATTATTTGAATTAACTTTCCGTCATCGTTCTTCTGGGAACAGTCTTTGGCCAATGAAGCAGAGTTCTTCTGTTTGTCCAACTGAAAATGTGTGGATGGGTTAAGTTAACTAGGAACAAGCAAACCACCTTCATGTTTTGTGATCTTCTGTCCTCCTCTACCCCGATTTCAGAATTATATGATGGAAATCAATCTAAATGTTAATTAAAACCCAAGAAATCAGTCAACTCATATTGACCTTAAAATGGTAAGAATTGTAATAAATATATATATACTTTTTTTTTTCAACAAATCCTTGTTTTTGTGTTCAGCTTTACCATTATCTTCTGATTTGTTTTATGAGAGACTGACGTGTCTTTGGGTGGACAAAAGTGGGATATGTACCAAACTAACCAGTTCTGGGCTCCCAAACAGGGTTTCTTCTACCCGAGATATGGGGGCCAGGATGCGGTATCTGCCCTGATGAGATCTGGTCCTGGAAGATGTGGAGCTGGACCCACGTTTCTGCTGAGAAAAACATTAATTTGCTATTAAAGAACCGCTATTAGAGGTAATTACGATGGATAGGTGGAGTTGTAGCCACTATAGCCCCACACCTGCACCTGAAACGAGGAACAGCAAACTTACCATGGTCTCAAGGTAATTTATCTACGAATTAATCTTTAAATCTTGATAAACTTGTATTCATTGTTGTCTGATAGTAAAGACTGGATACAAGCTACGCCTTTGTATTATGTTCATATATGAATCTAGCCTATTTACGTGCAAATTTGAAATCCAATAGCGTCTATTTCGATGTTTGTTGTCGGTTGTCATGGAAACAAAGGTGGTGGTGGGTAAAAGGGAGGTGTTAGCTCTGTGAGTGACAGCTTCGTGTCAGGTTTCTCAACAAGCTTTTATTGAATTATCAACATAATTTTTAATACTCCACAAAATATCATTTCACATTAGACTCAGGACACCTCAGTTTAATCAGATGTGGTGGCTATAACTTCGCTACGAGGAACGTGGGGGATTAATTATGACGCTAAATTGAGTTAACTGGAAATACAATTATAAAACTATAAACACCACAAAATGATGAGTAGAACTCAGAGCAATACATTTATAAACATTTGAAATGTTAATATTTTTAATTTACTCAAACAATTGTTATGACTGAAATCCTTATGCAAATTCGGTGTAAAGGTGCCGGGGTGTGATTGGCTCAACCTCCAGCAGCTTCAAAAATAAAACAAAATAACATTCCCTCCTGTTTTGCTTAGATGGTTTTAGTACCTTCCATAGACTATATCCACGGGTCTGGGTGGTTTAGTTTTGCTTGGCATTTTGGCATTGGCCCATCCTGAAGTCACCTTGAACTCAATTTAGACATTTGCGATCCCTTATTCACTTATGATTGAAATAGTATTTAATCTTAACAATTTCTCTACGGCTGCTTGAGCCCACTGGCATGGATACACGTGGGTACATGATAGATGGGGTATTCGATCAAGTAAAAAGTAGGGAATAGGACCTTTTTACCAGCTTTCTAAATTCATTGTTTTTGTGGCCGGTCGCCCCCTACTGGCCAATGGAGAGAAAACACGTGTAAGGCATTTATTAAACCTGTTCTGTTCACAGGGTATATTTTTAAAAATGAGTGATTATTTACAAATTTGAAAAGTGCAAATAATCACTTAAATTATGAAAGACTGAATTGTTTTATCAAGTTCACTGTACAGCTGTATCATCTTGCTGGTTTGCATGATTTGTGATTTTTGGCAAGTGGGTGGGGCCAGCCTTCCCACGTGACGCGGAAACTTCCCATTCTCCAGTCAGCTTCGATATGAGCTGCACTTGTCATGTTAAACTACTTTATTATAAATTTATGCGAAGTTGTTTCATGAGACACTTCAGGCAGATAATCTCGCTTCACAGTAAATTAAACCTTTTTTAAAAAATCGTTGGCTTTTTTCCCTTTTGCACTGATGTGCAGAACATTTTACACAGAGCCTAATGGTGTGAATGATTATAAGTTAGTATTTTGTATCACTTCAGTTTGATATTGATTTTATCTGGGTATACGGTGGTATTTATTTATTTAATTTCATTTTTTTTTGCCTTATCTGGTTTATTTGCCTTTCATTTAAATTTGGAATTAAGTACATATTTGTAGTCAATGGTATATGTCTATTTATAATCAGCTGTATTTCTGTTGTATTCCTAATGTGGCTCATCAGTTCACACACCCCTTGACTTGGACAGGAGCCTCCCCCTGTTGTGTGGTAACTATTGGACTCTTTTAGTAAATCATTGAACGAATCAGTCCGGGGATTCCTTCAATAACATCCACTTATGAACAAACTGCATCAAAGGATTCAAACAGCTCGGTCGTTGCTAAAAGAGAGGGACTGTTTCCTAAAGGACACCACAGCAAATCCAGCGACGTCTCAAACCGATGCTTTCCTGTCCCAGCCCCTTTCTGGCTGTGTTGCAGCACAACCGAATCGGCTTCAGGGCAGATAAGTTGACCATTAACCCCACACACTGATTGCAAACACAACCTCACTTTTAAGCAGCTGCTTCTGCAGAGCAGATCCTGAAGCAAAGTTCACTGTCACAGGCAGGGCCGGTCTGTCAGAAGGCAAGAGCTTGCTTCCCTCTCTGGAATCTCTTTGTTTTTCTCTGCTTTTGTGAGGACTAGAGCTGCAATCATGGCTACTGCAAGTTATGGATACTACAGAAGCACGATATTTCTGGCCATGTTTGTGGGCTACACACTGTATTACTTTAACAGAAAGACTTTCTCCTTCGTGATGCCCTCACTAATGCAGGAGATTGAGCTGGATAAGGATGACCTGGGTATGAGACACTGTTTGCAGTAACTTAACATTTGCTTTGTGCATTCTGTGCTGTTATATAGGTTGTACATGTCTTCTTTGAAAAGTCTCAAATCTTCTTTATTTATGACTCTTGCAACTAGTTTCATCTGCTGTGTGATCTCTTCTGTTCAGGCATGATCACCAGCAGTCAGTCTTTGGCCTATGCTATCAGTAAGTTCATCAGTGGCGTGCTTTCGGACACAATCAGTGCCCGCTGGCTTTTCTCCATTGGCTTGTTCATGGTGGGAGGCATCAACGTGGTCTTCTCATGGTCCTCCACTGTTGCCGTCTTCTCTGCTCTGTGGTTTCTTAACGGCCTGGGCCAAGGCCTTGGCTGGCCTCCCTGTGGTAGAGTGCTACGTAAGGTATATTCCCTACACCTCCATAAATCAATGCACAGATCAATGCATTTTCTTTTTTCTTATAAAGGACTAACCGGTAGAGGAACTTGCTATAATTTAGGGAACATAAAGTGGGAACTGGGTTTAATGGAAGGCAGAAACATGGTTCAAAAAGACGTGAAAAATAGTAAAAGATAGACTTTCAACAGAAATATGTTATCGACAACTTATCAAATTATAGTTACTAAGGCAACACATTATAGATTCACTACACTGTCATTATACCATGATTAGTACGATACACAATCAAAGTGATTTTCATGTATAGATATTGGAATGTTATCCACCTTTTTTTTTAAAAAGGCAAATGTACACATCTAAAACTACAATTCATGACTCACAGCTAACAAAGTAAAACCGATACAATTACTTCAAATGCAGATGATGCTTCTTTAAAACATAGCTGAGTACAATAAGTCAAAGACGAACCAATAAAAGTGGAGAGCATCTGCAGCTAAAGAAAAGTGATTTGGACGTTTTGGTCTCATATGGTGTGTATTTTAGATGAAACATGGATACAGCTAATCTGAAAGTGTTTAATATGCATATCTGCCAATAACTGATGTTGCTTAGTTGTATGATAAATCATGTGTTTATCAATTAACTGTCAGAAATTAAATGAAAAATATTTCATTCATCCCAGAGGGAAATTTAAGTGTTATTCAGTTCAATTTTATTAGGTGTTTGACTCGATAAATGTTGTATTTTTTATTAGAAAGATAAATAATGAGTAACCAAAGCTATCCAAATGAAGCAATCAGTTCAGACCGCTGCGTTGATTCTGTTCATTCCTCCTCTCTGCAACCTTAAAACAAGATTTGGACCCTTCCTGTCAGTGCCATCATGATTTCAGGTTATTGCTCCTCTCTCTGTGTTGTCAGTGGTTTGAGCCATCTCAGTTTGGGACATGGTGGGCCATTCTCTCCTGCAGCATGAATCTGGCCGGCAGCTTGGGCCCCATTATTGCCACAGTGCTGGCCCAGAGTTACAGCTGGAGGGCGATACTGTCCGTCTCTGGAATGATCTGTGTGGCCACCTCCTTTGTCTGCTTGCTGGTAATCAAGAATGAGCCAAAGGACGTGGGGCTGCCCAATATAGAGACGGCAACCAAGAAAAGCAAAGGAGGTGAGACTTTTAGTTAGGAGTGAATTTCAGCTGCTGCTTTACTCAGACACATTTCTGCGTCAACAGAGGCATTTCTTAGATAACAACTAAAGTGAAGATTGTGGAAGATGTGTGTGTTGTCATGCAACATGAGCCTCTAGTGCTGTGACTAAAGGTCACGACTGGGTGGACTCTGTACTCGATGTCCCCCTAGCTTCGCATGCAACTCATTTTGATGCTGTAACTCATAAACACAGGCTGAGATGGACTCACCATGTGATGTGAAGAGATATTTAATGCACCACACTGATGGGATCTAATGTTACAAAACTGCAAAAGTAACAAACAATAAAAGATCATCTGTCTGTTTCCTGCTCAGGATCCTCCAGAAATGAAAGTACCCTGTCTGAGTTCCTGCTGTCACCTTACCTGTGGTTGCTGTCTGTGTCCTATCTGGTGGTGTTCGGAGTGAAGACGGTCTGTACCGACTGGGGCCAGCTTTTTCTCATTCAGGACAAGGGCCAGTCAACACTCATGGGTACGGGTGAGGGATAGAGCCAGATATCTGCAGGGTGTGTAGAGAAAGAGGCTGAGAGTGTGTCTTATTATTTCCTAGGAATAACTGTGTTTCCCCTACATAGGTAGCTCATACATGAGTGCCCTGGAGGTTGGAGGTCTGTTAGGCAGTCTTGCAGCAGGTTACTTCTCTGACAAGGCTGTAGCTAAAGTAAGTTTTTGCTTGTTTTGTTTTTTTCCTTTCCTTTTTTTTTTCTTATGAAGAAGCAGCACTGCTTTAAAGTTTGGGACCTGCTTAAATTGTGTGTGTTTCTGCATAAATATGACATAAAACATGGTCTGGTTTCCATACTGGTCCAAAAAGGCCACACTGTTATACCCTCTCATTTATAATATATATGTAGCATTTTTTGCTACATATTTTGGTTACTAACTATGTGATTTGCAGATAATTATTCAGATTTATTTAATCCCTCAGGTCTGCGTGGGTGTTCTTCACACTTTGCACACACAAAATAGATTTTTTGAAGAGTTCAGAAAAGGTTTGATTGATGGCTATCAGTTTTGGGGTGAAAAATGGCATAACCATGTCTGAAGAAGTTAGACTCCTCAAATCCAGCCAGTCAGCCAGACAGTGTGCAAATGTCTTCTGTTCAATACAACTTGAAAGATTGAAACCATGCAGCAGCCCCTTTGAATTATTCCAATAAATGTACGTAGTTGTGAACGACCACCGCAGAGAGCTGAGAGACTCAATATGAACAGCCATCATTCAATTTCATTTCCTTTCATTTCATTACATTTCATGTTCACTCTCAGTTTCTACAAAGAGACTAAGAATGTGGCAAGACTAAAACTCTATCACATCACCTTCATTTTCCCCAAACTAAAAAATGTCTCACAGCACTAAAACAATACTTTTTAACCCGTGTTGTGTTCATTTCATTCAACATTTACAATGATTAAACTTCCTCTCCACTGAAATTCAAGTTTTCAACATGTAGATGTTCTTTGTCTTGCTTGTTTTTTTTTTGTCTGTTAGAAGACTTTCATTACTGAGGATTTCACCTTTGAATCTGCACCAGCTCCGTTCTTAGACATGTGAGGTGAAACAACCTGTTTGCTCTGTGTAAAACAGTGGGGAAAACTAATCCTGACAGATTACCAGGTGTGGGGGATTTATACTTTGAAGAACTGATGAAATGAGAAATTTGCACAAAATAGGTGGAAAATAAAGTAAAAGCAAGACCAAACGTTCCCCGGTCACTTGGCTGCAATCTGAGAGCCACAGGCTGCAAGAGCCACCAGCCGGAAGAGCAGCAGGCAGGGAGACACAGCTAAGC
>JAOXYM010000009.1:24794953-24807719 GCA_028567055.1 Leptatherina wallacei | reverse complement strand
CTTGGCTGCAATCTGAGAGCCACAGGCTGCAAGAGCCACCAGCCGGAAGAGCAGCAGGCAGGGAGACACAGCTAAGCCCGGGTCAGGCTAAGCTAGATGAGAGCGAGCTCACCGGCAAGCACTACGTTTGTAATATTGTAGAAACCATTAGCATAAGACCTTATATTATTTTTGCTTCCTATTCAGGAGAATCATCCTCTGGTTCAAACACTAAACAGGTGAATTTCCCCAAAATTAGAAATGCTAAATAGACCATAAAATCTGAGTAAACAAGGTAGGGAGTGTCATCTCTTAGATTGGGTCAGATTAGCTTTATTAAATTAATCAAGGAAAAAAGATAGACTTGTATCTCAAGCCATGTGAAACCATTAGAGTATTTCTCATGGCAAAAATGTTGAAACATGGAAATCTGATTATTTCTTAGGTGATTAATAACTTTGTTTTTTTTTGTTTTTTACAAGATCCTTCCTATTTCAGGAAGACTGCCTTCTCACCATGTCCTTATTTTGTACAGCAAGGGATGAAAGTCTATGGCAACCCACGTCATTTCATCCTGATCTGCATGATGGCAGGAATGTTTGTATCCATGTACCTCTTCAGACTCACAGTCACACCTGACAGCCCAAAGGTAACTCTGGCATCCTAATAAAAAGGACTTGTGTTTCAACTTTAAATGCAGCACAGTAAATATCATCCGGTCATTTCCGTACATTCAGGTGTGGATTCTCAGCTTGGGTGCTGCTTTTGGCTTCTCATCCTATGGACCAATAGCCTTGTTTGGAGTAATAGCTAACGAGAGTGCACCGTCTAACTACTGTGGGACATCACATGCTATTGTTGCCCTGATGGCCAACAGTAAGTTTATTGATTTTCACTCCTAATGCAAGTTCATGCACCTGCAGCAAAAGCTGTTGCTATTTGATTGAACAAAAGTTTTGCAAACTATAGTTTTATATTCCTCCTGTATGTTTGTTCCTTAGTTGGTGGCTTCCTCTCTGGATTACCATTCAGCACCATCGCCAAGCACCACGGCTGGGAAAAGGCCTTCTGGATAGCAGAGATCCTCTGTTTGGTCACCACCATTGCATTCGTCCTGTTGCGCAACATCCGAACCAAGATGGGACACGTGTCCAAGAAGGCAGACTAACTCCATCTCACCTCAATCTTTATGTCCAGAGTAAAACCAAACACTCTGAGGCATCACTGCATTTTCATAGATCTTTTTTTTATACCACAGTATTTCCACTTTTACTCTTACCTGACGAAAACATGAATAAACCTCAGAAGTTGTTTTGACTTTTTTTTTTTATATTTCTCCATAAACCTGTTGTGCCAGTAACTCAACAAGCAAATGTCAATGACTGCATATTATTTCTTAATGTGGCCAAAAAAACAAAGGAAAGGCAGAGTTTTCTCCAATAGTAGTAGTAGTAGTAATAGTTTATTCGGTCCAGCAGATAAAAGAAATAACAATGATCTTAATTATATCCACAAGAAAAATCTAATCCTTCCAATTTGCGACCGAAAAGGTTTAGGCTGAAGTTAAACTTATTATGCCTAACCAATACAATATAAGCCAGCATAAAGCTTCTACATTAAAACTAAATTAATGATAAAAATAATAATAACAATAATAAAGTGAAAAACAAAGAAGAAAAAAAAATTGAATATAGTCTGAAATCAATGTCAATGATATTATAGCATTACAGAGGAGAATTTCTATACGGTTTTTGATGGATTAGAATAAGCGTCTTCTTTAGAACTGTTCATTCCTGAGCATATTTCCCAAGAATATGAGTTTTGATCTGCTTTGTAAAGATATGCAGTGTTTTGTTTTCTTTTAAATTATCATCCAGGTTGTTCCATAATGTGACCCCCCTAACAGAGACACATTTACCTTTTTTATTTGTTCTGGCCTTGTTTTGTTTTTTTAAAGAACCCAATACCCCTGAGGCTGTAATGACTCTTTCTGAGTTCAAACTGCTTCTGAAAACAGGCTGGGAGATTATGGTTATATGCCTTTTACATAAATACCAGCAAGTTAAAGTTAACTATATCTTAAAATTTTTGGGTGCTTGAGTAGAAAAACATCAGACTAGTTGGTACGTAGAAGTCTGCATGATTTACAATCCAATGGCCTTCTTTTGGAGCAAGAAAATGGGGTCAACATTTACTTTGTAATTGTCCCTCATATTTCCACGCCATAACTCAAATATGGAAAAACAAGAGAAGTATATAATAGTTTAAGTGATTTATGGCCTATTACTGATCTCATTTTTCATTTATTTTTTGCCAATTTAGACTTAATAATATCAATGTGTGGCTTCCAACTAAGTTTTTCATCAACAGTGATTCCGAGAAATTTGTTTGTTTCCACACGCTCAATTACTTCATTGTTAATTTTGATATTCAAGAGAAGTTAACCTTTCACTAGCAATAAAAAGACTAATATCCAAATATCTGTAGTGATCAAGTTTTAAAACATTGATTAGACTGATATAAAGCTGCCCCCCTTGCTTTTTAACTGAAAGGGATTCAATTTCCTTTATGTTCTGAGCTGTGTAAATCATCATTGAAGAGCTGAATGGGAGCACCTTGAAAGCATGCATAAGGAAACATAAATCATTTAACTTCAATAATCAGGCCTCTGGTTAATGTGCATGAAACCTCTGGCACCCTTCAATCAGGCTCTGAGGTTCTAAGTGGTACAAGGAGCAACTGTGAAGGATAAGATTCTATGAGAGCTGCTTCAGTGCACAGACTATTTAGTGTGATTAAGTGTGTATGTGTTCATCTATTTATTTGGCTTTAAATAGATGGATCTATTTATTTATTTGCCACCCTAACAGTGGATGGCATGGGTCTTCCATCCTCTTTGTATTTTGGTCCTGTTTCCTGCAGGAAATAGAAGATGCCTAAACCCTCCAGAGAGATAAAGTGACAGAAACTAACAGCTAAACTGGCAAATGAAAAGCAGCTATAATGAATGGCTTGAATCCTTGGAATCACTTGCTAAATGTTATGTAATGAAACATTTGCCTAAAAATATAAAATAAACATTTACTTTGCTAAAGTTCCTATAGCTAACATACTCATAAAGAGGGATTTTGCCACAGAAAGCTCTGAATTCAAACATGATTTTGAATATATTTTGTATCAATTTAGTATAGTCATAAGATTTGGATATGAAGAACAAAAGAAAGTTCTTCATGTAGGCTATAGTAAAATATGCTAAGGCTTGAAAGTTTGAAGATGCTGGTTTTCACAGCAGACCCTGTTGCATTTTGTATTCATATGAGCTCTTTTTTCACAGGGAAAGAAATGAATCACGGTTTATAATTTATTGAGGTTTGCAGAAAGCAACTACCTGCTGATTGCAACATTATTTAGGTGACATTAGAGCTACAAGAGAAAAGAGTTTCTCCCATCCACTGGTAATTTATCTTAAAGGCTTTAGAAAGACACTGATTGCTAATACACTATTTTTACATTTTATGGAGGAAGTCTAAGACCACCTGGAATCCATGACTACTTTAATTAGCTGTATATAAGGTTCCTGAATAGTCAGAGGACTCTCGAAGGCATCAAAATAGATTCAAGGCTCAAGCCGGTTTGTTGCTCCATATACCCATGTGCAGATATTCTTAGTCCATTTTTGGCTGCTCTCACATAGCACTACTGATAACACAAGGTGTTCATCATTTGCTGGATCGGCCACTGTAAAAAAAAAGAAGAAGAAAGAATGGGGCAGAAATTAAGTTTAATGAAAAAGGACTACTACACCACTACATGTTATACCATGAATATGACTACTTCGCTGACACACTGTTAGTGACTGAGCCATTTAAAAACAATGCAAAATTGAGATGTGATTAAGCTCTAGAGTCTGCTTTAATCCACATATAATAAACAGCTCGGCACTGATGATTTTTAAGGTGTTAAATATGCATACTTCAGCCACAATGACGGTTAGAATATTTTTTTCTCATATTAGTAATTCACAAAGGCTACACAATGGTGACTACAACGGATGTGACATAAAATACTGGAGTAAAATGACATCCAGACATCCAAATGTATGAGTACAATTGTTGCTCAACAAGAAAAAATTGCATCTTTAAATATCACAAATGTGATGACAATGAAGTCGATCTCCACTCACTGATAAATACAGCCATTGACAAATTCATTAACAATTATATCAGATCAATAGTTGTTGTGAAAATACATGCCATGTGGTATCATGATGTTAAAAAAAGAAAAAATATGTTGATGTTGACCTCTGGAGAGGGATGACATCTGTCATTGCCAAATGGATAACTGCAAACTTATAAGAGCTTTTCCCACTACAACTCACCCAGCTCACATTGATGAGTAATTTCCAGGCTTGTACAGAACATGATAACAAGCTGTTAACGAGAACCATTTAATTTGAATCAGTTGTGTAAGAGCAGGGAACCGACTAAAATCTTACAGAACAGTATCCCCAGGGGACCCAAATCAAAGAACTCTGCTTTTATGCATTATGAATTTGTCTTAAAAAGTGCTTCAGAAAAGCCATTAGGAAAGTTTTAAATGAAATACATTATGTGATTTTTGTTTTTAAAATTCTTGTTTAAAAAAAGCTTTTTAGCTTCATTGTGCTATATTCTGATATGGTTGCCTATTAATGGCTTTAGGCAACAGACATGCAAAAACATTACATATGGTTCTCTGCACTTGTGTCTAATCTTTTGGATTATACAGAAGTCATTTTTTAATAGAAGAGTTATGAATGATTGGGATCTTTCAAAACAAATAACATGATCAAGCAGAAATTCTAATTGTGTATCATTTCATAAGTCTTGCTCCCTTTTCGACTAAAATAACATCATCAAAACGTATCTAAAACTGTCAGTGAAAAAGAATTTAATATGTTATACAGGTAAAGTGTCCTTTGCCTTTTAGATTTCTCTTTTGAAGCAACGCGCTAGCACTAGTGCATGTGATGCCTTTGTCTCAACTTGAGAAATCATGATTCTCACTGGTGCAAAGGTCCAGGTTTTGTTCTCTACCAACAATAAAATGTATGCATGTAATATGTATACTTGTAAGATGCATGAACTTGATACCTGCAGCTTAATTTGTTAAACAAATGTCCTGTAATGAAGTGCTTTTGTGCGTGTTTTTTGGTCTATCTTGAAATGTTTTATTCAGTATGGCAGGTTTTTATTAGCCTGTCATACTGAAAATCATATTAAGTTGGGCAGATTTACATTTAGGGCCAACATGACCATGTTAATTAAAGTGCATTGCCCTTTCTGGGGATATACTCTAATTCCACGGTGGGTTGCTAAATATGTTCCAAGAGTGATGATTGATTCTTTAAATACAGCATGATGGCTACAGATATTTAGAGCTCAATCTTGAGAGAGAAATGTAAGGAAAAATATCATTGTCACACTCACTTTGCTGCTTGTTATAGCTTGACAGCTTTCAAATGACCTGGGTCATGGCAGCTTCACGAATGAGACCATAGAAGCAAAGAAACTCTCAAGTCTTTCACTCAATACACAGCTTGTTTCTCTGCTTGTTATCTGGTAAAAAAAGATATGTTTGAAATGCTTCAAGTTCTTGGCACTAAAGTTCATGATTTGTCAGTAGAGGTGGTGACTCAGTGGTACATATGAGGCTCACTACGTACAGTTTGACAGCAGCACAAAACAAAAGTGTCTTGTGGTAATTTTATATAAAACATTTCTGCATACAATTTTATCTGAATTTGACATATAGTCATAGCTCTCATGAAACTGAAACTGGTGTCCTGTGGGGTTTTACTCTGCATTGTTTGCTTTTACTTTGCAAACATGAAGGGCAGCAAAACTGCAAACTGGGTTTCTCTGGTTTATTCTGTCATGGCTATTTCATACCATGATATAAAAACATTTTCCCCATGTCACCACCTATAACTTTGATATTTGAAAAAAAATATTTGCACACATGCTGTGTTCGACAAATGCCACAGCTGCAATGGAAAATGGGGGAGGAAAAATGACTGATTCAAGGTCAAGAAAGACTAATTAATCTTTTAGTCTTTATAACAGATATGTGTTAAGGTCAAATCTTATAAATTTCAAATATTAAATTAAAACAGAAGGAAAGATTAACTTCATCCATTTACTGAGTTAAATTCAACAATATCATACTTTATTATTATATTGCAAATGTAATCTGCATATGAATAATTCAATACATTGTAAGGGAAACAAAAATGGAATATAGATATTTTACATTGAGTGCAAAAAAACAGGGTTATGGACATGTATTGAACGGAAAACTATGAAAATTATGAATAAAGTCACAATAGTAAATAGTAAAACAGACTTTCTAACATAGGAGACACATTTGTTAGAACCATTAGTTCATACATAAATCCATTTACTAGAAGCAGGTTTTTACACATCTTTATTGGTTTTGAGCATGACCAGTTGTAAACAGTGTGGTTATTATTTGCCCTTTTTGACAATTTTGATGTTTTAGTATTTTAGCATATTTTACATTTATTCTATTTTCAGAGCATTTCTCTGTCAGTGGAAAGGGTGATGAGATTCATATTAAATCTAAAGATAAATACTGCATCACATCATTTTTGAGAGACTTTTAGGCAGTTGAGCTGTATAAACACTGGTTAGTAAAATTGTTGTGTCTCTAACTGAAAAACAATTCAAGTATATTATTCTAATGGAACAATATCATTCATAATAACAACAGGTAAATCTGCTACAATGGTGGAGGTGTGAAGGCATGGTGTTCTGTGGGATGCTGTTAGGATGCTTGAACCTTGACTTCTGTCCTTCCCTTTTTCTCTTCTCCGTGAAAGGAAGTGCAGACACAAGTATGACAAGAATTTATCGTGCAATGAGGTGTAAATAAAGGGGTTGTAGCAAGTCGAGCTCATTGCAAGCAGGTGAGCAGACACCTGTACAACATTGACATAATTCTTCCCCAAGATGGAGAAGTCTGTGTCCAGGTCGCGGATCAGGTTCACCACCTGTGAAGTAAATAAAGTTATTTCAAGCACTGCTTAGTGTAAAAATTACAAATATTTAGTATCTTGCCACATAAATATATTTTTTTAAGTTATTTTATTTATTTGTTTTCTTATTTGGTTTTTGTTGAGAGCAGAAGGATAGCTACCATTTCCATGCTAATGTCAGCAAATGTTAAGCCTAGCTTAGCATACAGACTGGAAGTTGTGTGCTTATTACCTTTGTTCTAAAAACAAGAATTTCTTAATCTAACACTTACTTGCTTCTTGTTATATGTTAAATATAAGATGCAAGTGCTGACAGCTGGATTTTGCTGACCAAATTTATAGCAAGTTGGCCAGACCGGTTTTACCTTCTTCTTTTTTTTTATTTTAAGCTTATTTGCTAGTCCTTTACGGTGCTACATTTATAATTCCATTTTGTTTTATATTCAGTTCACATATCATCCTATTTAGTTTATATGGAAATAAGTTGCAACAACAGATCTGAAAGTGGCTTTAATCTCAGTCTCAAGAGAAGCCTTAGTACGAAAGGGTATTGTTATATTCAAAATATAGCCATAAATCAATTAATCAAACAATAAATCAAACAATGACTGTAGTTTCACCTGTAAGGGGAGCCAAGAGAAGGCAAAACAGAGAACAGACACAAGCAGCAGGCAGAAGGTCTTCCTCCTCCGCTTTCTCCAGGCAGTCCGCGCAGATCTCAGCTCTTGGCATGCAGTTAAACCTGACGTGGTCCTCCGCTTCAAGTGATAGGATATTGCACAGTAGGAAATTGACACAGCAGCCAAAGGGACAAAGTAGGAGAAGAAGAGGATGAAGCAGGAGTAAATGAGGCGGCCTTGCTCATGGCCATCCCAGAACTCTTCACAAACAGCCATTTCCACGCCTGCAATATGAAGGTCCAGGTAGATGGTATGCAGTGCTACAGGTGTGGATAAAGCCAAGGATGACAGCCAAATCAGGACTACCAAACCCCAGCAGAACTGACAGCCTGCTCTCTTTCGGATGGGATAAGCCACAACTACGTAACGATCCACTGCAATAGCCATGAGGGATAAGACTGCTGCATAGACAGCTGCAGACTGCATGATAGTGACAAAATGACACATGTGGTATCCAAACACCCATCCACGCCTGTCAAAAGCATAGGATGCTGTCAAAGGGACGCAGAAAATGCACATTACCAGGTCAACAAGCGCAAGGTTGCTGATGAGAAAATTTGTAGTGTTGTGTCTTTTTTTGTTGTGCCAAATAAGAAAGAGGAGAAGGAGATTCCCGGAGCATGCAATCAAGACCACAGCAGAGTAGAGGGGGATGAAGAGGAGCTTTAGACTGAACAGTAGGTCAAAGCCGGAGAAGGAAGAGACTGAGAGCAAGGTGGGTGACAGGATGAGGTGGGAAGAGTTGCAGCAGGAGGAGGAGGAAATGGACGACATGTTAGTGGCTGAATCAGAAGAATTCATCCTGGTTTGATTCAGTGACTTCTCCCAATCCATAGCTGTAGAGATAAGAATGAATGAGGAAGTTAATTATACTGTCAGACAGAATTAGCTAAATATTCCTTATGTAACATTTACTCATGTGAATTTACATATGAATTATTTATTGGCTGACGTTATGAATGAAAACTGTATGATCACATATGAACAGTAATGGCGTGAGTCACATCTGAACTGAATAGTTAGGGACCACTTCAGAACTCTCCGACAGTTTCATTAAAAAAGCTGCTGCAAAGCTTTTTTGTTCCCCTCAGCAACACGAACACATTTGCTTACTGCACCTTTTATATTCCCTGCTTTTTTCATCTTTTCTTTGCTTTTTAGATTTAATAACCAGCCAAAAAATCCTACATCAACCCATGTTATCCAACTCTTTGTGACTTCAGCTCCTTGTCCACCAAATCTAATCAATGGTCAAAGATTGTTATACTGAACCATCTTTAGAAGTAATCTATATCAGATACAGGGATCCATAAAGAGCTGAGCAATAAGGAATACTCTGCTGCTGCACAAAAAGGATGTGAATGAGGATTTCTTTTCCATTTTGTGGCTGCAGAATGAGGCTGTGACTTGATTAGGCTGTGATTTGGTTTCCACAAAAGACACTTGATCAGCTTTTCTTTCATCTCTATAATTCATTTCACTCAATTTGATGAAGAAGAATGAAGTCATTTTGACAGTAGAACTGGATATGGTTCATTCTGTCTTTCTCTGTGTTGAGATGAATTAAAAAACAATGAGGATCAACTATCAAACACAAATGCAAAGCAAATTTTGTCAGATAGCTGATTCTAAAATGCACCCAAGCATATGGAGCAGCTGCCTCATTAGGTTAATCATATTATAGAACATGAATAAGTGCTCATTTGTGACCTATTTAAGCTGAACAATATTTGTCAGGTTGTGTTGTATTCCTGAAATGGAATCCAGTACTCCTGACATGCTTAATGAGCTCTTTGCCTTGACTACTTGACCTGATCAGTGATATCAGACCACACACACAACTATAACATAAATATACAAGATACATACAACTGATGACCTGCCTGATTTTAATCTTGTCATGAAGCAACTATTTATTGTGTTAATGAAGAAAAATATACACAAATTCTCAATTCTCATTGCATGAAGTCCATATTAAAGTGAAAAGTACCTGTTGGAGATGTTTGATGTCAATCAGGTGTCAAATGGATGGTTCAGCACCTGTTTGAGTCCTCTTTCTCTGCTGAGAGTCCAGCTGTTGTGCAGCCTCACCTCTCCACTGCAGCTCGCTCTGCTTCAGATAGAATAGGTGTGCTGCTTCGCTCTATCTCTCTCTATCAAACAAGCCACACGGCACACATTTGTGAGAGTGCGACACCTCTGATAGAGAAGGGGGAGGAACAGATGATATCCTGTAAATACATCTCATTTGTTCATTTAAAATGAACAAAGAGACTTATAACACATGAGTGACATTGTGTAGTGAACAAATGTTATTTTATCCCTCTAATATTGTCACAATTTATCCTGAAACAGATTAAACCGAGTGGAAGACTTGACTTCACCACAACTTAAAGTCTTGAACTGCCTTTGTCCTTACCTACCCTGAATTATGTTTGAATTATCTCACATTTCCAGCTGTCCAGTTCTTCACAAAACTGCCACTTTACAGACAAACACACTGAGATACCAACATTAGGGAAATGGTTTGCAAATTGAACTATTAAGAGACAAACCACGATATTTCTCTGGCAGCACTCACTGAATATTCATGAACTAATTTGAAATTTGTGAATCTTGTTGTCAGAGTTACATGAAAACAGCATGATGTGATGGAATAAGTGAATGTCGGAGGGTGATCGAGGGCAGATTTCATTCATGTTGGACTACACAGAGTGCTGATTATGAAATTACTGAATTATCCATTTTAGGCTAAAGTAATAAAGTGTAACAGTTTTAAAATACCAGCTTGTATTAGTCTGTAACAATACATTGATGTAAATTGATTAAATAATCAAAGATCCAACAGCATTGATCCAAATTGAAAATGTTGTTCAAACAACAATACAGTAATCATTTGTAAGACCTTTAGAAAATGGAACTGTTTCCATTTACTTTATTCTAACAACCAAAATTCCTTATTGTGATGATAAAAATGCAGATATCCAAAAGTGTGACTATCATAAAGTCAGACTGTACGACCTTGGTTATTATAAGTTCTGAAAATATTTAGTTTGAGACTCTAAATAGGAATAAGGTTTACACCATTCCTATTACAGAAATGAATTCTTTCAGGTTTCTTTTAGATTGCATGAAAATCTAAAAGCTCAGTAAACACATTGTAGCACAGTCTGTTTCTGTTAAAAGAGCAGATTAATTTTCACTTTTTTAAATTGAACTGAAATCCTATTGTGATCAAGTTTGTGCTTTTCACCTCTACTATAATGATAATGACATGTAATAATAACAATATGACAATGACAATGATGACTTTATGACTTATAGGGCCAATAATCATAAGTATTTGAGGTACATTTTTACCAACAGCTGGAGCATTTTTTTCTAATACCTTACATAATTTCTAATGTTGCATATTTCCTTTTAGATAAATTCAATATGAAAAAATTCAAGGATGTTTTTGCATGAAATCTGGTCTGTTTGAATGTATATGCTACAGTACGGTGGCGAGACATTTTGATAGCTTTGAGACAAGAAGAATGAATTTAGAATTGTATCACTACCCAAATGTCTACCTTCTTCACAAATGTACCATCAGAGATATAATGTACCAGCATATCTCTGTGGAACATTTTTTACCAAGAGTCTTGATAAGAAGGAAAATCTTATACATAAGGAGAGATCACACAGTGTCACAGGACATCAGAATGAAAGTAACTCAACAGACAATGTGTCTACCACATATGTAAATGAATAAAACATTTCTATTACATAGGACACCAAACTATTTGTCTTTTTCATATTTGTGGTGTGATTTTCTTCTTCTTCTTCTTAAATAGTCACAACCAACATAAAAATGTTTGCATCCCACAAAGCCCACCTTTCCACCCCTTCCCTTGTGTGCTTTTGTATTGGATTCTGTGCACTGGTGGAGACAAGACTTTTGTCTTCAGAAGCTATTTTTGGTGGCATTAGTAGACTAGTGTGCTGTGAATTTTCACCAAAAAGTCCAGGTGAGCTATTCTTTATTCTGTATAATCACTTCTTTTTGCAATGTAACTTTTTATTGCTGCAATATCCACAAAATAATACAACTGCGTGCAGTGCCACCTCATGGTCTTACGGTGGATGCCATAGTACAGGATAAGGTGGTCTGGAAAACTCTCCTCCTCATTGTGTAGCATGTGACAGCCAAAGCAGACTTCCGGATCTTTCACCTTCCCTTTTATTGTACATCCAGTGTGTGTCTCATGCAGAGCAGACAACCTCTTGTGTGGCAGTCCAATCATTCTTGTTTTAGCATCGAATTTTACAAGTCCTTAAATTCATGGCCAAACACTTCTGAATTATCTCAGATACATGGTTTTCAGTTACTTTTCAGGCTTTTCAGGCTTTGCCATCGATCGACAGTTCAGTGCCTGAAAGTAAAGTTATCTAAAGTCAGTTGTGTGACCACATTCTCCGTCCAATGTATTTTTCCTCTCAGAAATGTCTTTTCTTCAGGATTTCCTGTTTACCAAGACTTCATTCAGCAGGAACACGTGAAGCAGGCTGTTTCTGCTGCTGGGATTTTGTTTATTAACAGGGGACCTGGCTGGGAGGAATTTTCTTGAGTTTTTCTGATGAGGTGATGGCATCTGACCTCATTGCAGATTATGTTGTGGGTCTGGAGATATGTGGGTTGTAGGTCCCCTGTGACCTTGGAGGGGCAGTTCATTGAGAACTGAAGCGGAAGAACAAACTTGACAGCTATAAACAATTTAATTTGTGCAATCACAACAGCAATATTGGGTGTTAAAGTGGTTTTACTTTCATTCATCATTTCACACACTGCAGCATTTGTTATTGGAATTTCCTTGCAAGAGTGTTAACAATAGAGGTCTTGTTTTAAATGGTTTACTAACTAATAATTATGTACGCTTTTGAACACATTTGGAAAAAATACAGATATAAAGATGATTTGGTGTCAGCCCCAGGGTTCTGAAAACCTGCTCAGGACAACTATGTTGGATTCTTCAACACCTTTTCAACACCAGCCTGAGTCAGAAAAGAGTTCCTGTGCTGTGGAAAACAT
>JAOXYM010000009.1:24775303-24794853 GCA_028567055.1 Leptatherina wallacei | reverse complement strand
TAGGAATAACTTTTGCTGTTTTCATTTTACTTGGAAAAATTCCAGTAAGAAATGACTGGTTGCAAATGTATGTAAACAGTGTAGCAATAAACTTTAGAATGTCTTTTACCAGCATCATGTCAATATTAAAACAATCTGTTGATCTGTTGTTCTTGAATTTATTGACAATGCCAATAACTTTAATTTCCTCCGTACCCTTTAGAAAAAAAGAGTTAGAGTTCCGATTGTTAGATCTACAACCCGGTAAACCCGGTACATCTCGGGCCTCTATAATTTTTTTAGCTGAAGAAGGTCCAACATTTGCAAAAAAAGTCACTGAAAGCATTAGCTATTTCATAAGTGTTTGTTATCTCTTGACCATTATCAACAAATTAATTAGGAAATAAATTTATATGTGCTTTCTTTCCATTCTTAATTATGCGATTTAAAATTTTCCATGTTCCTTGGGTATTATTATGATGCTGTTCCAATAATCTGTGATAGTAATTTTTTTTTTGTTTTCTCTCACTATATTGGTTAACTTATTTTTGTATATTTTATATCTCTGTTGTGCTGCTTTAGTTCTAGATTTTATGTACAATCGGTAAAGATCATTTTTCTTTTTACAAGCGTTTGCTATGCCATGTGTGATCCATGGCTTGTTTTGTAGATTTTTATTTCTAATGCTAATATGTTTTAAAGGACAGTGCTTATCATACAGTTTGACAACAGTACACAAAAAGGCATTATAGGCCTGTTCAGGGTCTGAAGTGGCATAGACCTCATCCCACGTCTGTGCATGCAAATCCGCCTTTAAGGCAGCCATAGTTTCTGGCGTTCTGTGTCGGATCACTTGTTGAGAGACTGTTTCTGGAGTAGGAATATTTTGTAGGATTTGATGAAAGACACTGAAATCAGGGAGATGATCACTTATATTAATAAGTAGACCTGCTGTTTTATCTCTACCCATTTCATTTATAAATATATTATCTATCAGTGTGGCTGTTTGTTGTGATTCGACTGGGTTTGAGGATTTTCATCCAGGTTACTCCTCAGGTTTATATCCACATACAATGCAACTCCACCACCCTTTTTCTTGTTGCCATTTACTGTATTCATATCCTTCCATTTCCACATCAGAACCCTTATCATCATCATCTAGCCTTGTCTCAGACACCGCAATAACACTGAATTTATTAAATTGACTCAGATATTCCTTTATATTGTTAAAGTTTTTGTACAGACTCCTATTAAAATGTATAACTGTAAAGGCCCCGTCTGTGTTAATCTCTTTAAATTGTTTATCAGTATAATATTCACAGCAATTCTCTACACTATTAAAGAAATGGTCATCAGGATCAATGTCTCTACCAAACTCGTTAATTTTATAATTCACAGGATCATGCGTATCTAAAATTAAATTTTCTCATACATTGTATACAAATCCTCAACATTGTTATCATCTTGGAACTCAATATTACTGCAAGCACCAAATACATGTTAATTAATCCTCACTGAGAGACACCATTAAATTTGAACACAATATAATTTCTAATTCCTTATATAATTCATGTTACAAGAATTACACTTACACACCTTCACCTACACACAGATGTAATGTCCAAAACTCAGAAGTCATTTCTTCCATTGTAAGGACATCTTCAGAGGCAGTAGCCGATATTCCACATAACCAGACATAAGTATTCCAAGAACTTGCCTGTTCTAGCTTCATCCAACAAAAGGCAACAGCAACGCTTCTCTACAAGGTCACAAAGCTGAAGCCTGGATCAGAAAACATTATATATAATTTGTGTTGTTTAAAAATGATGCAGGGACCAGTCATGAATGGCTGTATAATACTTGCACAATCTTTACTAGAAGTGAGGTATGATCCTGTCTAAGAGTCTAGTTTAAATCATTCAACATTCAGTCATTCACACATGCAGTCAAAAAACAAATGTGATGCGGGACATTTTCAAACAGTTTGGAATTTAATCTTATAAGTATTTACAAAATATGATGTATTTACAAAGTTTTAATTAGCAACAAAGAAAAACAAATAAGTAAAAAAGATAAAGAAAAAAAGCACTTTTTTGTTTCCAGTTTCTGAACATCTGGTTTAAGAGCCAGCTCCAAAGTTGCCAGCTTTCTCTGCGACCTCCAGTGCACCTTTCAGATTCTGATCAAACAGCTCACATCTGAAAATCAAAAGGGGGGGAGGCATCAGATGCAAAACATGTCATTTTTCATTGTAGAACCACACCAATCCTAAAGTGAAGCTTTACTATCACTAAGCAGAAGGCGAGATAATCTCAACACTCTCCCTTACCTGATTGGCATCTCCAGGGAGTAGAACGGGTTCTTGAGAGCAAAATCGGAATAGATCTCGTAAATTTTCCTCAACAGTGCGTCAATGCCAGACTGTCGAGGGTCTGCCAGCACAATAAACTTTATCCCTTTGAGAACAGAGACAGAACAGCGATAAACAAAACTGTAGTGCTTCAGAAGAAAGGGTACTGACAAGGCAGATATTTAATAGGCTAATACAACAGACACTCAAAACATTAACAGCCCTCTCAAGGGAAATAAGTAACAGATCATTTTGTTATACTGCTGATGGAAGATGTACATTGAAGTAAACTTTCCCTTTTTGCAGACTAAGCCTACCCCTCCCTATGGCCAAGGACTACCTCTGCAGAATATTGAACATTCACCAATACCTTCTTAAATTTGTTCTTCAGTTGTAATTAAAAGAGCTTTTATAAAAAAACAAAAAAACATAGCCTACTGCTTTGTTATTCCTAAATCATGCAAACGCCCAGGTGTTTGGATTCAGTGTTGTCCATTGTGTGCAGCACTGACCTGTGAGAGTCTGAAAGCAGTGGAGTTTGAAGACATCAGTTTCCAGCATCTCAATCCCTGAGCTGCCGACTTCAGGAGAAAGCTGTGAACCTATGGCAAATAACCTAGGAAAGGAGGGAAGGAATGACAAGTGGGTATAACAAACTGCATTCAGGGGAGAGTTATTTCTGTCTAGTCCCACTACACCATCGTACATTTCCAGACTTACGAGTGGAACATGGACGCCAGCATCAGCTTTTCATTGGAACTCAGGCGAGCCCGTCCGAAACGAATCGATACTGGATAATTTGCTGGGTCTTTTAAATATTCAAGGATGTCCTTTCCGTCTCCTGTGCTCTTTCCGATCACATCGACTCCGTTGATGGATAGTACTGCGTGTCCCACTGACAGATAACAAGACAAGTTTCAAACGAATATAATTTTAATTTAAATCTCATTCAGCATAATGGATATGATAGCCTGGATAGGTAGATAGAAATGGATAGCCTAATAGGTTTTGCGAAACCTGTCATGCAAGCGAAATAAAAAAGGAGAGATGTTTAAGCCAATAAGAAACATTCCAAATTACTACAGTCTTGTTTTTGCACACATTACATAGATAACTTAACCATGCAATGTACTGAATCTTCTTGTAGTTATCCAGCTAGCATTGGGGAGGTTCAGTGTCGCTAGCTAACGATAAACTGTAAACTTTACCTTTAATTCCGTCTCGCTGCCCAAACGATACGATTACTTTTTCGTCGTGATGCTTTAACACCAAATCTAAAGGATAGCTGAAAGTCTTCTCGACTTCGCTTCTCGGGACATAATTGTCATACTGGTAAATTAAACCACCAGCTTTATTCACCACATATACACTGAATATCACCATCTTTGCAACGTCTTCCCCTGCTGACGGAACAGTCACATGACCTCGACGTGTGGCAAGTCCTCAGCCAGTCGGAATGTGTTCTTTAATATGTTTAAGTAATAGTATTTTTTCCTCTTAATCCTTTCCAATTCACCAATGAATATACAATAGTTTAGCGAGCCGATATTATTGAACAAAAATAAAGCCAGACTACAAAACAGTGGAAAACTCAAGTTCCCAGAGTTCCTCATGTCACTTCCGCATACACGGGTTGTCTAAGGGGTTCTTGCACGGGTGAACTTCCTTTCGCTCCGACATCTTGACGAGGAAACATGGTGAGGACAATTATTACACGTTTAGTATGACAAAATAAGTTTTTCCCCCCTTAAATTTAAGTTAGTTTGTTAGACGTTGTAAAAATTCGGATCGTCATTGGATGGAAATGCCTTTTTCCTAATCCAGTAAAGGAGTTTAACGATGTCGAACAGTTATATTTTACGCAGTTAGCAGCATTCTTGCTAGCTAGGTAGCAAGTATGCTAATTCTCCCATGCTCTCTGATACGTTGTGCTCACAGATGCGAAGCTGAAGATAGCTGCCACAAATGATTGCCCTCGAATTAAACATGTACACGTTTAACTAATAAAAATGATGATAAAGAAATTAATCAAAGCATGCTAATGTACACGACGATTAAGCACCAACTATGATTCCAAGACACGAAAAGGCCGTACATGCCGGTCTAACACACTGTATAAATACTGTGGTCCATTAAATTTGTGTTTGAATCTTTAATGTTGCATCTATTTTTATGCTTTTTTTTTTTCAAATAAGGTACGAATATGAGTGCTGAAGCCAAACTGACCATTTTAATCAGTATTTGTAGGACATGTGAGCTGTCAATTTGTGCTGTTAAAAACTATCAAGGGAAGTAATTGAATACACATAGAGATCAATGTTGAAGGGTACATTATAACTAAACATCTGTGTCCATATCAACTTCTTGTCTGCTTCTTTTACAATGTGTATTATAAATGTATTGCAAGTCACATGATCTCAACTTTTAATGACTTGCTTTCCTGAGAAGTAGTAATACATTTAATTTCTCAGAAGCATCCTCATCCTTGTGTGTATTGTGTTGTACTAAACCACAATGCCATCCCAGGTGCATTTTAAGTGAGGTAGAAGGGCTATAATTTCATGTCCTCTTTTTCCAGCCTCCTAAGCAGGACAAGAAGAAGGACACTGGGAAGTCCAAAAAGGACAAGGACCCAGTCAACAAGTCTGGAGGCAAAGCCAAAAAGAAGGTATAAAGTGGTTAATAATCATCTGGAACTGACCCTTTTATAATAAGCACTTGCTGAATTATTGTCTCATAAATAATGTCTGATTTTGAGCAGAAGTGGTCCAAGGGAAAAGTGAGGGATAAGCTCAACAACCTGGTCCTGTTCGACAAGGCAACCTACGACAAGTTGTACAAAGAAGTTCCCAACTACAAGCTCATCACCCCTGCTGTTGTATCAGAAAGGCTGAAGATCCGTGGGTCGCTGGCCAGAAACGCTCTCCAGGAACTGCTTGGCAAAGGTGAGCCGTACAGTTTCAGTTCAAAGCCTTAAAATGGATCATGTTAGAACACACATGGCATCATCCAAATGCATTGTGCTTGTATGTATGGGGATTGTTGTTCCAGTAGTTGTTTGCTTGTGTTTACCATGATAATCTTTTAACGAGAGAATGGGTGACTGGTTGCTTTTACTTTTGCTTGTTCACTAGAATAAATATGTTTCGCATTTAGTGGGAAAGTGGGTAGGGTTCTGGATCTAGCTTTAAAAACAATAGCATCACTTGTCTAAAATATTGCAATGCAGCTTAAAGCGAAGATGCCCCCGAGTCATCAACATCACTCATTGTCTAAGTCCATAAATGCTCATACTGCATGTATCCAGCCCAGAGTGGTTCCACAGTAGTTCTTCACTTGTTTCACATTGACACTGATATGCATGGGTAATCTAAAGCGTGACTCCTTTTCACCACATTTGAGATCATTTAGCTTCTTTGAAATTATTCAAATTCAAAATAATAGATCAAAGCAAGACACACGATAACAAATGCTATTTACAAACTTATAGATGAAGTATGTTCTTTCATTCCATCATGTCAGCAAATGGTTATCTAATGGTGGTGCTGATTCTGTTTGAAAACAGCTGCCAGCTGGAATAAAAATGTCTTATTCAAAATGAATCATCTAACTCTTTTTGTTAGCTTTATGAATGAATGTTTACAGCTTTGGTAAAATATCTTTAAGCAAAAGAGAACTGCAATAACAATCTGACAAGAATAACAGTTCTACAATTCCTGGTGCAAAAATTAATTTTAAATTAAATTTTGGTATAATTTCAAAACTTTGGTTTCAGGCTGTCTTAGATGCTACGGCTACATCAGCTGCATAACCCCTAATACAACTTGTGTTTGCATCTCTCACTGCTTTGGAACTTGGGTGTCTGCACACTTGACATTTTCCTGTTGCTTTGTTGTTCAGACTGACTGAAGAGTGAAAACATTGATGTAGATGTGTATAAGTGAGAATGTGCTGATTGAGGATTGTCCTGATTTGTCTTCCAGGCATGATCAAACTGGTGTCCAAACACAGAGCACAGCTGATTTACACACGTAACACCAAGGGTGGAGATGAGGAGGCAGCAGCAGAGAAAGCATAATCAGGTACAGCTTTAGCCTGTGCTTACTCATGCATTTCACCACATTGTGTTTTCAGGACTGCACTCTGATCAGCATTTCTTTTTTCTCGTTGCAGGTTCTCCTGTTGGTTTCCTCTGAGCTGTTTGTAATGAAAGGTGTAATAAAAACGTAAAGACAAAACATGAGCTTTGTTTTTATTTAGTTAATCATGTCTCATAAATCAGTCTTCTGACCAGGTAAATTAGATATACTAGTTGATTTATCACTTTTGAAGAGGTGACGTAAACCCAGTGGCTGACCTATACTCTGCTTCCTGCTGTCCCGAGTCTGCTGATCTTTCCTTGTTCTTCATTCACTCCCCATATTCACTCATTTTTGAATACATGGTTTCCTTTCTCATGAAAAGCAGTGTGGAGTAGAAATATAATTAAACTGCTGTTTTTGCACAAGACTAAGTCATTAGTATCGCGTTTGTAGCTGAATCCTGGGGGATTAACTGGCAAATGCACCTGAAAGGTGGGATTAGTTGAAAGAAAAATATTTTATGTTTTGACAGCAATTTCTAAGGGGGAGATCTCTTGGCTGGATCTAACGGTGACAAATGCAGCACTATGTAATGTATGATGGACTAAATGAGAGTTGACTCAAAAACATGCAGGAAAATTAAATCTAAAGAACAAACGACAGTAATGTACTGCTGCCGGATACATTCATAGCTCATTGAATGTGTTCTCTTGCTATGGATATGCTGATGATTGTATTCATTTTACTACGTAGAATTAACATACACTACTCAAAATAGATTTTTGAGTAAAAGTGCACATGACATATTACCCTTAAATGTCTTAGAAAACTGGAAGTCGTGTGTTTTTTAGGTTCAGTTTCTTATGCCTAGTTAGTTTTTTAATTAGTGCTGGGGAACGTGTGACTGAGTCCCGATTAAACACATTGTTACACAAAATTGAATGGAGATTCAAAACTGGTTTATTGAACACTTGCGGGCTGATTAAAAGTCCCTTTCTATAAACTAAAGTGCCAACATTTTTGGTTTAAAAACAATTGTAAGAACTGATGATTTGCTTTCTATCAACACTAGCCTATTTGTGGCTCAAACATTTCTTGTAAATCTCAAATATGTCATAATTATGACAGAGAAGGATGACATTTTAGGATTTATTCATTAAAAGGCAACAAGTCAGTAGGATGAACTTCAAAACTGCGTGAAGCCGCTTTCTGTCTAAACAGTAATCATGCTATGGTGTGGCACATTATAGAAAAATGAAGTTAAGATAAATGAAACCATATCTGATGGTGTATTATAGCCACTAAGTTTGTTTCTCTGTTGATACTGACGAAAAGCAGGATTCAAATCTCTGATCTTCTATAATGTGAGGGAGGAGGGGATGTTTCAAGAGAAAAATAAAGATAAAGATCTCAAACCTGTGTAGCCTAAATATTTAGGTAATCAACTTTCTCTTAAAATTCCTGTTCTGACATAGCTATAAGCAGAAGGCCATAAAGTGACATCTGATCAGGAGCAAGGCATGACATGGTTAGCCCGTAGAAAAGTTATTAAACAAATCTTTAAAACTTAACATAAAAGGATTTTAACTTTGCAAAGTAATTCTGTGAAACGATCACAGAACGTCAGTAGCAGAAGTAGCAGTAAGAGAGAGATAAGAGATGGAAGTGAAGGTTGCTCTGAATGGTAGTGAGGAGTTTGAGGAAAAATATATGTGAAAACTATTTATCAAGTGAAGGCCCACTAAGACCATTTGTACATTAGGCCCAGGATTTTGTGCTACGCCCCTGACAATGCCAATAAATATCTGACCGTAAGCCTGGGCGGACCAGCAAGCGGCAACTTTGTATAATCCGTGTTTCATTTTCAGTCTGGGTGCGGCACAGAGGTAAACATGTCCTGCCACGACTGCAGCTAAAAGAAGAAAACGACTTGTCACTAGTTGCTTTTTTTTTTTTAAAACTTGCTAGAGGGGTTCTGCTAAATATAGCAGCAGGGTCACTAAGTTGGCAACACAGCAAGTTACCATCTCTTTCCATACTTGCACAGGTGCATGCACTATACTGTCAAAATTCCGTGCACCGCTCCAGTTTTATGTGCACAAACCTGCTCATACAAAGTGGTATTTCATGCCCCTCCATGCCATAAATATTGAACCTTGACCTGGCTCATGTTTTCAGGGTTTAGATGGATCACTTTTTTCTTAGTTTAGATGATGAATCATTTATCTTGTCCATTTGTCTTTAAAAAGCCGCTGGCAATGAAAGGTTATGAGATATTGATAGGAATGGCCTGAAATAAAGAAGCTATCTTCTTTGTCAAATATTTGCTCTGGGCACAAGCTACAAAAGAGTTTTCTGATGGATGCCGGTAGCCATCCCTTTGTCACTACACAGCACCTCCTCAAGCACCAAAAAAAAAAACCAACAAAACAAACTGCAAGTGTTCATGCACTGATGTATGTACCGCACGTCTTTAGAGAAAACTAACAGGATGGTGTGTTGGTCTTTACACTGGTGTCTCCATCAGTGGCTCTTAAGCACCCCAACTGAAGTATCTGAGTGTTATTTCAAGGTTTACTTAATTTAAAATTCACTTGTGTGGCTATATATATATATATATATATATATAAAAAAAAAAACAGAACATGGGAGACATTGCTAAAAATTGTGGATAACACAATCAGTGTCTGGATTTTCCAAATGTAATTAAGTATCAGAAATAATTGCTTTGATGTTTGAGTGTGCTGACTTTTCTTCATCTTCACTAATACAGTATACCAAGTCCTGCTCCTCTACAACCGGATGAGCGGTGTTTGTTCTTCTACTTTTGATATTTGACTAAAAATAAATGTGCCAGCTCTGTGAATTCCTTTGTTTGCTTATTTATGAATGCATCAACGCTTTGCAGCTTTCTGTCATCTCCATAAGCTGAAGGTGGGTGGGGTTTTAATGCAATATACACCACCAGACGGCATTTAAAGGTGCTATCAAAGTCCACACCGTGAAACCAATCAGCAGTCATCTGCACCCAAACGCGATGCGATGTCCAAACTGTTGTGCTTCTCTCTTGCAGTTGCACCACATGGACGCATATGACCTGACGTATCTTACTCTGCAGCTTCAGGATTGTGCTCACTGTTTCCTTTGAGCTTTTTTTCTAATGTTTAACAAAATATGTTCAATGTGTCCAAACAGGAAAAGCTAAAGTGTTGCAATAATATTAACAAAGGCTGAATTCCAATTCCATGCTTTATTTTTCAGCTCCTGGTTTTGCACATACAGGTCGGAGTTTACACCTCAGCAGAATGAACCACAGTTAATGTTATCAGTAACTTCTAGTTTTCCTGCAGTGCTAAGTCTGAATGTCTGCAGTGAAAACAAGCTGTGTGTGTGTGTGTGTGCTTATAATTTAAATCTGTGCATCAGGATTCAAGAGTAAAGCTCTGTATCCCATTTTCAAATTTGCACATCCTCAAATCCTCTCCTCACATCTCAGTTCCTCCCCCCTGGGATCTGAGGAGGAGACTCAAGGAGAGAGGAGTTGAGGAAATTGGTTTTTGATAATATGTGGCTTTCTTTTTGAACAGACTTGAGGAAAAGCTGCTTTTCTTCATGACTTTGTTGTATCTCACTGTTCTATTTGTTCTTTTACAAAGAATACCTTTGTATCCTCGCTCTGAGCTCCTCCTGCGGCCTCCTTCATCCTTGATCCTCTCTTGAAGGTTGATTTTAGAAACTGAGACTCAGGTCTTGGTTGAATGTTCATTTTTGTTCGGGAAGGTTTCTAATACTGAAATGATCTGGAAGTATTTGAGTGGCAGCTATGAAAACAGTTGGTTATAAGGATATAAGCTTCAACACTTCTTTTTTCTTTAGCACAGGAAACATTGGGCCGTCCTTCATGAAGGGAAAGGAGATGATTCCGTCTCACATCTGTACCTGCATCTCTACTTTTCTCCAGTCGCTTTCATTTGGGATTTAAGTTAATATGAGGACAGGAAGGCGAGTTTGAGCAGCATGTGTGTGACAGCATCTTTAACTTTTAATGCTTGTTTGAACATTTAGGGAAAAAAAGTTGATTGTGTATTTATTTTTGTGGATTATTGTTTAAACTGCCGAAGTTTCGCTATTGCGGGGCAACACAGCTGAGCATGTGGTCGTTTATCTCAAATTTTTCCTTCATCTTGTCTTAACCTCCTCACGTTTTCCAACAAGGTGAAGGAAAAGGGCTTAGGAAACAACTGCAGGAGGGGATATTCTCACAAGTAGGAATACAGAAATGTGCAAATTAGGGCAATTTCTGCTTCATATAAGTGTCACAATTGATTTCTACCTTTTAGTGTTTAGAATAATAAGGAATAATGTGTAGATATTTCATACCTTAATGGATCACCTGTTATATGAAAACTCTCACTAGGATGGAATATGATCGGTCTTGATGATTCATATATATTCTAATGATACCAAAGGATATTCTTGAAGTTTGTGATAGTTCTCTATACAGCCAGGAAAAGAAAGATTTAGATACTGCTTATTTAAAATGGCCCCCAAATCAATTTCTCCTTCTTTGACTTTTCTATGCCTGCTGACTGTTACCTGGCAGAGCTGCCTAAAGACCGCTTCATGCATCAAAACCTGGGCTGGACCATGAAAGAGAGACAGTGCATGACAAACATCTGCCTCTGTTCTGTGTGGATGGGAGAGCAACCCCCCCCCCCCCCTCTCTTTCCTTTTTCCATCTCTCACACACACTCTGAATATCATGTTCAAATGTGTGCAGAAGGCAGAGGGAGTCAGAGAGACGGAGTCAGAGAGGGCATGGCGGGGAGTGGGAGCGCCTTCTCGTGGTGATCAGTCAGGGCACTTCCAGCGTTAGATTTATGGCACGCAGCTGTTGAGTGGCTGACAGACATGTGAGGAGCTGAAGCGCTGCTGACTCTCAAGCTGCTCGCACCAGCACGAGCTGTAGTCACTGTTGCTTTGGAAAGAGGACTGCCGTGCCTCAACACACAACGGTGAGTACTTTGCCTTTTTTTTCCCCCCAGGAAGATTCACGTGGTCATTTGTGTCTCACACAGCCTCATTTTAGGACAAACTTTAAGGGTTTTAAAGTGGCAACCTTTCACCTACTGTGTATGTTTTTCAGTTTTTCTCCTCCTTTATGTTTTATGTTGTGCTGTGACTACTTTCCAGTCCTCACAGAGGTAGCTGCTTGGGATTTGGAAAATATGCTTTAAGTCAGCCAGCTGTCATCAGTTTTACCATACATGGCCAACAGTGCAGAAATACTAAAATAACAGCAGAAGAAGTGCACTGTGATGTTTTGTGTTTGTTGTGATGCATACTTTGCTGTCTAATCGTTGTTCATTAGTTGTAACTAGGTAGGGCTTGGGTCTGCTTCTTTACTCTTGTGCTTTTTTAAATTTAGTTCACACCACTGTGTCCTATTTTTAGAGGTTAAGGCATCACAGCAGAGTGGAGACATGACGCCGGTCACTTACAATACAGAGACAGAAACTTCAGCTGAGTGCTCACAGCTCCTCTGAGTATTTCTTTGTGAACGTCCTCCATCTAAAAACAAATTCAAAGTTCTTTTGGCCGGAGGAAACTTCTGGCATACCATCAGTTCAAGCTCTGGCTTAATAGGAAAACTGGATTCTCAATTACAACCGGGCTCTAACCCGTCCAGTTGGGCATTCACTATCACCCAGAGGTCATAGATAGACACATAGACAAGGGGGACAACAGCTTGTTGGAGGTCAGGGTGCCTCAGGACAAACAGTCAGCTTAAGTTTGCTGAACCAGTTTTCCTTTTTGACCCATCTCTCGTGCAAAAGGAAACATTTTTTGTCAGGATATTGAATCTCATTGAAAACAACCACATTTCAGTTGGAAGGAAGCCTATAAAAAGGCACAGACTTCATGAAAAAACAATTATAACAACCCATAAACTGAGCATTCCTGGCTTACTTGTAGTGAAGCTGTTCGGGGAGTGTTTATTTGGGTTGCTATGGAAGGATCAGTCTGTGGCTGAAGGGCTGCTGGTAAGGCTGAAACCGGATCCAAAAGGCACCTTAAAAGATCTAGCCTCAAAGCCAACTCCTCCTCACTGTGCAGCTGAGGTACTGAGGCCTCTTAATGCGTTTAATTTAAAATAATTAGACTGGGTTACAGCAAATTCATTAACATCACAATGAACAAAGCACGAGCTCTGTCATGCTCACTGCTCTGTTGCCCAAAGTGTGTGAACTGATCAACATGTTAGCACACAAATGTCAGCGTGATCAGATGGAGTGTGGGGATATTAGAGGCGGTTTAATTGAAACAGACACTTTTGCTCCTCTTTCAAGCCTCAGTGGAGGACTTGCTTGAAAAAAGACAGCAAACATTGAAACTTCCAGTGAATCTGTGTTCACACATCGTTGTGAAAAGTTGCTGCTGCTCTGCTGCATTGCTGTGGCTCCATTTCTCATTGTGACTCGCACACATGATTGATAAATAGAAATGAAACGAGATATAGGCAAGAAAAATGAGCATTTCCACATAACTTATTCCTTATCAAGCTTCACTCTCCTCTCCGCCTGTGGAGATATCGCGGTAATTTCTCCCTCATATTTGCAGGCAACATTCATTTGCTTGTTTGTGAAATAGGGGCTATTCATCACAGCCGGACTTGCAGGCCATGTGACAGGTCCTGTGGAGAGGCAGATTTGGTCATAGAGGCACCCTCAGCTTTTTATGCCAACACGCCTGCTCTCATCGTTTCCTGTAAACAGCAAGAAGCGAGCCATGCGCCTTCTTCTTCTGGACCTCAGAGAGCTCAGAGCGCAGCAGTGAGCACGTTTGCTTTTATGCAGCATCCCTTGGTGTGTGGGTGAAACAGTGTTTACCTTCATTGTTTACTAAAAAAATTATTTTAGATTGTTTATACGGTTTGCCTCTGCATGCAGATCCTGTCAGCTTCCTTCTACCTGTGTTCATCATCATCTGCTCTTGGGAGCGACTACAGGACGATGTGCTCAGTTGAACATCTGTTCATGCCATAGAAGAATTACCATTTGGTTTGAGAAGTGTCTCCTTTAACATGATGGAAAACCCCTTTACTGTGCAACGAGGATGCAACATCTGGTCTGTGTGTAAATCAGTGTAGCTTCTCCAGATTGGGCTTTAAGATAATACCGCTGAGGAAAGATAGGTACGTCTTTGTTTACTTTTCTTTTTTTTTTAAAGTTCATGAGGGGGCTTGAAAGAGAAAATGAAAATCTGGAGCTTTTTTTGTTTTCATTCCTCTGTCTTTTCTGGGTGTTTTGTGGACTCAATAATCTAAAAACCTCAAGGTTCCCTGTTGTCACTGTGTCAGATGATCCTAATGTGCTGACCTGAGGGCTAACTTGCAGGTTCTGCGGTTGGATCTTTTTCCTCCTTCATGTGATAAGAACTTAGAAAAAAGACTCTTATACCATAACACAATACTCACTGTGATTTGTAATGGGCTGACATTCATCCATTTGGCTTGAGTCTGTGATAGCCTGCTGCTGCGCAACCAGAAATACCGCCCCTGCTCTTTAATAAGTGGCATTTTCCTTTGCCATTTTGAAAAACTGCTGGAAATTCTGTCAAGGTTTCCATTGGCTCAACGATCCACGTTTTCACTGAATGTGTGCATGAGCTCTGAGCTCATGAGTCATAGACTGCACACTGTGTGAGCAGGGCATTATGTGGAGGTACCATTAGACAGGTTATATTTATAAGATGAAGCTGAAAAGCTGGGTATATATCTAAAAGAGGTATTATTTACTTGGATCTACTAAATGACTTTATTTAGTAACCAGAAAGAAAACAAAAAAAAAGCACAAAAGATTTTAATGAATCTTTTATATAGCAACGTCACATTTATTCAGATGTTCCCATCTTAATTCAAACTTAGCTTTGCTATATGCCAGCATTCATTCTGATGATATAGATGGTAGCAGATGCTCCTCTATGAAAAAAAAGACTTGTTTCAAACAAGAATCTAAGATATAAATGAAAAGAAAATTACCTTTTTGAAAATGGGAACTTGTGCTCTGAATATATGTATGTGTGCTATTAATCACTATGATTGCAGGCTTAAAGCGGCTACAATGATCAGTGGAAAAGCCATTTGTTGCTAAAGTGTCATGCACCTCACTGTAAACATGTAGAAAAATTGCTTTCTTTTACCTTTTATGTATGCTCTTGTAGTTCATCAATGCCGGCTTTGCGTTTCAGATTATTATAAAGAAAGTCTGAAGACAGCCTCATTCTGCAGTTATACTTATAAGTATAAATGAACTGATGTATGAAAAAACATAGTTCTCCTTATTTTCACCTTTTTGTTCTCTACTACTCTATAAAGACACCTTAAAAGACACTTTTTAGATTAAAGAGACTATATTCAGCTAATATATGTATATGTTCATGATTTGATTTTAAAAGTCTGCTTGAGGATGTTTACATGCTTTAATGTGAATGTATGTGTATTTTTCTCATGTTGAAAATATGTATCAGTATCTCTGGTCATCTTCAATTTGAAACACTCAGTTTTAGCCTCTGTCTCTCAAGAGCCACATCTGAAAGACCCCGTCTTCACTGATTGGTCGAAAGTGTTTGAGTGAAGAGCAGATACTTATTTTGTGTTTAGTGAGTCTGACTGTTTACTTGGCAGGACATATGCAGGAATGATGATAAGTAAAGAAATTATGTATCTTGTACCAGACAGTGGGGAAAAAAAAATTGATTAAATTGCATTTTTCCAGCTGTGCTGTTCCATGTAATGATTTTCTAGATTTGTTGCAAATTCCTTTACAGTGTTCTGAGAACTTGGACTGCATACTGAGTGCCCAGAAGTTCTCTGGGAAGTTGACTGCACAGGGTGTTCAGCCATGTTAAGTAAGACTCCGAACCACAGGGGAGCAGAAACACTCGGTTCAAAGGGAATTGGGAACTGTGTGGGGGGAAGAACTGAATGGTTCATCACTTCACAGCGAGCCGGATGGCAAAATTACACATCAGTCAGTGCGTCTCACTTGAGTTGAGAAAAAGAGAACAAAGAATAGAATAAAATAGTGTAACATAAAAATGTATTATTCCCCAAAAGAATATTATGATATACAGTTGAAATGATCAAATGAAAAGATAAATTGTCCAAGAGTTTATGTTTGCAATGGTTAAGTAATTATTTACTTCCAGTGGCAAAAGAATGATAATTTTCCCCCTTTTTTTTTTGCTTTACATCTTGTAATTTTTGTGGATTTTCTTTTAAGGATTTTATCAAAAAAAAAGAAAAAAGAAATAAGTAATAACAAAAAATTAAAGAGAAAAGATCGTTCAAATAAAATAGTAAAAAACAAATAAAATTCCTAACGTGTTTGCATAACTATTGACACAAAAGTTGGTACTTTCTCGAGCCACTTTGGACAGCAACAGCAGATCTCTTAGGGTATGTCAGCTCATGGAGCCACTGGGTTTTCTTGCCCCATTCTTCAAAGCAAATCTGCTCCACTGCTCCTTCAAGTTGGAAGGGTTCTGCTGCTGTTCAGCAATCTTTAAATCATGCCACAGATTCTGCGGGCCACTCTATCTCGAGGGAAACAAACTGCTGACATTAAAACTAGCTCGTCTGCAAGCTCAGCTAACATTTGTCCGTATAGTTTTGTAACTGACAAATTACAGGATTAACTGCATCAGCAACACATTTCTGAAGTTATTGTGTTACTGGAGCAAAACATTGATGGAGGGCTGTCTGGTGATATTGTAGGGTCTTCTCGTTCAAGGAAGTTTTCTTAGCTGATATTCCCAGACTAGTTAGCAAGGGATGTGGATTTTTGTTCAACTGTACTGTGAAATGTAACATCCCATTCACTTAAGGTCCGGCTAAAGAGTCTGAAATTTGTTGGTAAAGACCAAATACTGAAATGAAATGATAATATCTTAAAGGTTTCCCAGCAGTTTCACTAAACTGATTTAAAAGGTGCATTAGAGTCAGCGGTTTGACCTATAGATACTATGATAAAGTCACTTTCTATGGCCTTTTCTCTCTGATCCTTAATACACACCAACTATGTGGTACTCCATGTCCTATCTCACAGAGAACCCCCAGTTTCTGTTGCCTGCATATCTGTCAGCATGTGTTGTGCTCAGCCAACAGATGGTGCGGGAGCAGTATGTCACCACCACCCAGGGGAGCAGCTCGCCCAGGTCAGTGCTTGACCATGTCTACAAGATCGGCATCTACGGCTGGAGGAAGCGCTGCCTCTACCTCTTTGTGCTGCTGCTCATCGTCATCCTGGTTGTAAACTTTGCCCTCACCATCTGGATCCTCCGGGTGATGTGGTTCAACACGGTACGCATGGCTTACATTTCAGATGAGATTACTGTTTTCTTTCATGGTTTTCTTTACGTTTGGTATAAACTCTCAATGATCCGTAGCATCCCTATAATACAGTAACGCCCAGTAACCTGCTTATTATGATTAATGTTTGTTGTAGAAATTGTATCATCCATCTTGAGCTGGCACTTGGTGTATAAACAGGACAGTTGAACTGTTATTTCAGGGAGTCTTGTTAGCTTTCTGTCTCAAATCCAGATGGTAACAGTGGATTTATGCAGAAGCAGAGATGCAACAAACAAGCATGCACACTCATACAGACACCCAATCCAATAAAGCGCCTTCAAAAGACCGTAATGCAACTGTTTTATGATAGGATAGTCACAAAGTGCTGCCAGGAACATTACAAGATGAGTATTCCTGACTTGCATACTATAGTGCTTTAGACCTTTTTTTTCTGTCTTCATTTGTGTCTTTGTCTGGTTGTAGGAAGGGATGGGACTCCTGCAAGTACACCCTGATGGGGTCAAGCTGGAGGAGGGCGAGTCTGAGTTTCTTTTCCCCATCTATGCTGAGGAGATCCATTCCAGAGAAGTAGGATAATCATAAACACTGTCTCTGTCCTCTTTCCACATTCTTGCTTGTTGTCTTATCCCTTTTTTTTTTTACCATCCTCTCTACCTTCTGCTTTCCAGTTCATTTTCAAACTGCTGATGCTCCGTGTTGCTTTACTTTAATCTCATGCGTGACTTGGATATGTGCAGGCAGCATGTGCTGTTATCATTTTAACCTAATTTGTTGTCGACACTCGAGCAGATTTGGTCCGACTTAGTGTGCTGCATATTTCTGACTTTATTTGTTCTTCTTTTTATTTTGGAGGGATCTGTTAGAACAAACTGGATTTGGCAGTCCCACACAGTGTACGTGGTGGAGCGCTCAGCTCCCCATTAACCTCAGGGATATTTGTGGTGGGGAGTAGTTTATGGCCTGCCTGCTAGCAGCAGATGGGAACACTTTGCTGCAGTTGTTTACATGTTATGGCTTTTCTTGCTCATAGCAGCAATTTTTAAAAGCACATTATTTTAACTTCATGGTCCTCATTAAAGAGGTAATGTAATCCTCATTTATGGATGGACATATTCTGTAATGTATTGTATGGCTTTCTAATGAGATTCTCTAAAATCACATGTAAGTCCATCTTTTATCCTTATAGCTAAATGTTGAAAATATCTGTCCACTTCAGATTTAAAAAAAACACATTTTAATGAGTTTCTATATTAAAACATTCACATGTGACTCCATTACATGTGACTCAATAAGATAAACACATTGCTTAATGGCAGTATTATAATGGTAGAATTATGATTTGTTTACTTTGATAAATTTGTAAAAAAAATAGAATGGGGTTGTATTCTGTGCAGGATCAGATTACACAAGACTAACTTGTTAAATAATTCTAAATAACAATTCTTATAAGATGGCAAAGAGTTTTACGTATTAAAAAATAAAGTCAGGAAAAAAAAAAACTCAATGTAAAAACAGGAGTTCAGAAAAGTAACCAAAACACAATGAGATAAAGATCCACACAGGGATTGGTGAGCAGCAGGTTGAATAGTCCAACCAGCAGAGGGAGGGAGGCGCACTCAGACCATCCAGCCAATCATGGAACACACATCCAAACCGGCGAATCACTTGTCTGTAATCACACATAATCTGGGTACAAAAAGCAAACAAGGTTGGGCCTAGGGTCGCTACACAGAGGGTCGTGATCTCCTTGGAATTGGAACAATTCCCATTCATCTTTTTGAGTGATTGGTAAAGTTAACTTATCATCTCTGTTTTATATCTTGGATCTGCCAAACAAAACATGCTGATCACTGCTTTCTGCTCCCTAGCACCACACACACCTCAGTCTGTTTTATGTGCCAGTACTTCAAACCAGTGCTTCAGTCTTATTAGTTTATTCCTACATCAGGATATTAATAATCAGCCAAGTTCACTGTGAAATGTAATGTTAGTCAATAATGAAACAGGTGGAAAATTCTTAATTAACTAAACGACAAACAAATGTTAATGCCAGCTAAAATGATTCGTGTCAACTCAGACAGACTGCATACTCTTTTTTTATAAGTTTTTAAAACAACTCTTATCAGAAGGTGAACGAACACAAATCATAGTTAGCAAGTTAGCAGCTTGGTGTGAAACTTGCACAGACTTCAGTGACACAGCACGCATGTTAGCATTAGCAAAGGTAAATGTCATAGACCTCTAATTTGAGATAAAGTTAAACACATACAGAGGAGATTCCTTCATTTATTTGTGAGATGCTGATGTTGAACAGGCTCATATGAACAAAGCAAAGAACAGTTGATGGGAATGTCATGAATTTCCAGGATTTGTCCATGATCCAACATGACTTGATATGTCAGCAAACATCAAAGGATATCACCCTCATGGGCGATGCTAGCGGGAAAGTCAGTGAACCCTGAAAATCATCAGGAGTCATCTTCTGGGAACCACAAATGTTCTGACAGTCCTGAAATGTGCTGTTTTGGCGTTACAGTCTAAACCAAATAAGTCAGCGTGTAGTGTTGCCTGCAGAGCAACGCTGTCAGCTGTGGGATCAAGTTTTAAATATGGCTTCGCCTGATCAGAATAATTTACATTTTTGTCATTTATCTGTAGCAGATTCACATCAGGAAAATTTGAACCCGACACTAGGCAAGGCAAGGCAAGGCAAGTTTATTTGTATAGCACATTTCATGTACAGGACAATTCAAGGTGCTTTACA
>JAOXYM010000009.1:24751654-24775110 GCA_028567055.1 Leptatherina wallacei | reverse complement strand
CTCTCCGTGTTTAGTTCTGACTCTGGGAACTGAAAGTAGACTTGACCCTGATGACCTGAGGGATCTGGTCGGTTCATTAATGTTCACTAATGTGTCCGTTTTTTGTTTTTTCTCCCCCCAACAGGACTCCTCGCTTGTAGCCAGCTCGTCGGAAAATGTGTCCCTTAATGCCCGGAATGAGAATGGCGATGTTACCGGGAGGATATCCGTGGGTAAGAAGACACATGTCCACACGGACACATAACGACGCTCACACCTAACATCCATTTGATGTATGAGGGCGATAGATAAGACATTCATGTAGTTGTCCTGCGGGGATTCCCCATCCGACATTAACAGTGACAAGGGGCCATATTTCAATTTATAATCTCTTTCATTTCCATTTAAAATCCATCACATGCAGCTTTCCTTAATCTGCCGCTGCTTCTGTAACACTCTGTCTGACCCAGAGGCCCCGAGGCCTGTGGAAGGTCATATTTGTACATCTTTTATGGCTCACCAATGGCTCACACCAGGGTATTTCGTCATAATTAAAAGGCCAGCAAATGACCCAACTAATTACCATGTTTCACAATGCCATTATGTGTCCTTATCATTAAGCTGTAAAAAGCAGAGCTTGTACAATCTTGGCCCTCTAAGCATAAAACTGAAACGCTTGTTCCGGAAGACTGTGCTGGCTCATAGTAGGTACAGACGTGGCTTAATATCACGCTGAGGGATCTACCAGTTGTAGATTTGTGTGGAGATGTAGTGAAGGGCAAGGTCAGATAACCTGACATGAGGTATAATTCAGTGTAAGCACTGAATTTCCTACAGTTTTAATTCACCCATTTCTCCTCAGCAGGTGACTGTTTACTCGCCTTTTATAGCTAAATGCTGCTGCAAAGTCTGACCGTGTTTCGTGTTTTCTGAGAGCTTTAGAATGAAAAGACTCATAGGGAGAGGAAAAATGTAGATTTTCATGAAGACAGCTTATTTATTTTTCCTTTTGTTTTTGTTGCTGTAATTGCAGGTCCAAAAGAGGCTCAGGGACACACTCAAAATCTGCTCATTAACTCTCACAATGGCGACATGCTGTTCAGCGCAGATGGCGACCAGACTGTGATCGGACCAGACAAACTAAGAGTCACAGGTACATCAGTGGATGTTACGTGCTGTTTGCTTGGATACGGCGCACACCTGTCTGTTTTTGCAAAAAGATAACTTTGACAACAGATGTGAAATCAACAGGAGTAGTCTGGCTTGAAGGCTCATACCTGTGCAGCAATCCAGAAACCAAGGACAAAGACAGATTCAGTCATTTTAAAAATTACTTGTGTCATATGGTTGAGAGCACAGATCCTGCACATCAATATTACAGGAGATATTTTGCTTTTGGTGATGAACTAGTCTTTTTCAGGGTCAGAAAGGTTGTACAACATGCTTTTGTAAAAGAAAAATGAGAATTTTGATTGCAAGCTGTCATTTATTTCTTTACAGTACATCAACAAATGACACATGCAGGGTCAAAAACTAACACTAGGAAGCTTCTGGCAAATTTCTGTTTGGGTATATAACCACTCTTTTTGGAATATTTGATTTTAAGTATTGTTTTTCTTTTAAACAGAGTCCACCTATTTTCAAAAGAGTGAATGTGCAGATTCTGTGTAGGTCAGCGTTCCCAATCTAGTCCACAACCTGATTTAATGTGTGTGTTGAACGCCAGCATCCATGACAAACCTGTCCAGTTATGGTTTTGTTCCAGTTGTTTTGCTGCAGAATTATTTTTCCAAACACATCTAATAGAACTTGAAGATGTTGATTTTGGATCAATGACTTCTTTTATCTATGCATGTGAGCATTAACCCCACAGATAGATGGATAGATGGATAGATGGATAGATGGATAGATGGATAGATGGATAGATGGATAGATGGATAGATGGATAGATAGATAGATGGATAGATGGATAGATGGATAGATGGATAGATAGATAAATAGATAGATAGATAGATGGATGGATGGATGGATGGATAGATAGATTCAACATTGGGCAATGAGATCAATCACAGGGACAGTTTCCAATTTTTGAGCCAACAAGTGACACATTATATTACATATACCACACACACATATTTCTGTCCTGTATTCTGATTCTCTCAGTTTGCTCGTTGATGGTGGCAAGCGCAACTGACCACACACTGTGATGACTGATTAATGTTGAACAGAAGTCAGCTGATCGCGTCATATCGCCTGGGGTCAGTTTGATACACAGAGCACGGCACGCAGCAGCTTTAAATGAGCTGTTTTCTCAAATTCTTGAACCAAAAGCTCCTATACTCTGTTTGTGTTTACATTCATCACACATGCCTCCAAATAATGTTGTATGGCATTCATCCTCATCTGTATCCATGTCTTTTTTGGGGATTACTTGAATTAGAAAGGTCAAACTGAGCAGACAAGGCTGCCTCTCCTTTTGAAAAATAAGCTTTAAACATGGATGTCTACAGCCTTGTTTACACCTCTGTTGTCCTGAGCAACACAGTCCAGCAGGCATTATCCTCCAAATTTTGATGCCTTAAAAATGCCGTCGGAGCGCAGTGTGTTTGGACGGCTAGATAGCAGATGAGTGAAATGTTGGAAATCACCATTAAAATGTTAAGCCTATGTTTGCAAGGTCAGTCTGCAAATGAGAGACCTCACACTGTTGTTCAATAAGAGATCAGTTGAAAAGATGTAGGGAAATTTAATGATGTACAAGACTTGAATTTAAAACTGTTTTGATAGGTGATTAGACTCTGGAACATCATCTCTGTAGAGCAGCGACATGAACAAAGGAAGAGGGTTGCAAAGAGCTCCTCTCGATATTAGGGGTGCATGAGTAGAGATAGAAGGTAGTAGACGCGCTTTGTGTGTTTTGAATGTGTATGTGTTTGTCACCTTCTGACAGGGAGGAAACGACGTGAGCACATGAGTCCGGTGCTGGCGTCACTTCACTGGCTTTTTTTTTTTTTTTTGGCTTTTAATGTGTCTATGTTCTTATTTGTATTTATAGTTTTTTAGATATTATTTGATCTATTCTTATCATAATGCTGTTTTATTCTTGTATTTAGTTTTATTAGATTTGTTTATTCAGTTTTTATTGTTGTATTTTTTCTTGGTCAACTGAGGTTGTTTTTTAAATGTGCTTTATAAATAAACTTGACTTGACTTGATTTGTCCATCAGGTCCTGAGGGAGCTCTGTTCCAGCATTCGGTGGAGGTGCCCCTGCTGAAATCTGAAGTTTTAAAAGACCTGAAGTGAGCATTTCACCAGCTTATATTTTATTGGATAAGTTCATCAATACCCACTGAAAATGTTCAAACTTACAGCACACTTCAACCTTTTTTTTTACCTAAAATGAATATTAGATTCATCACATTTTTCAAGTTATGAATGAGATTTTGTTAAAAGAACACACAGACGTGTCTTTAAAGCTGAGATGTGTTTCTGTAGGCTGGAGTGCCCCACCCGCTCTCTGAGTATGAACGCACCAAAAGGAGTTCATATCAAAGCCCTTGCAGGAAACATTGAAGCAGCTTCCAACATGGATGTTATCCTGGAGTCAAGTGTGGGACTAGTAAGAAAACCACTTCACGCTTTCTGCTGTCTGCTACTTGCCATCTCCAGGCTTTTTCTCTCTTTAGCTTACCCTGGGAATATACACAGTATGCTTTTGTCAGAAAGCATGCTGCTTTACGCATCTATAATCTCTTGTGGTCACACTTTGGAGCTGTAGTGGAGGAGCTCAGCTTTTTACATTCATTGAACATTTATGTCCAAAATACACAAGAGATTGACCTCAGAGAGCTTGTTGGACCACTTATACTTTATATTGTGCTTTATTTAAGTATATTTGTGGACTTCCACTGATACTATTATGTATTTGCCATTAAAAGAGCAGTTAGATCCTTATCTAACGGCTGCGGTAAGTTCATTGCCATTAGACTTTACAAAACAGTGGCTTGGACTCTGTTGTTTCCATGCAACTGTTTAGAGCCAATTTTAGTAATTGACTGGCTGAATTAAGGCAGGATAGCTGCTGTAGTGCAGCACTCTGGATGAACTGCAGTCTTTGTATCTCAAGCACTCATCTGACCTTTTTAAACTTACTCACAGCAGAGCAGAGCATTAATATCAGAACGTAGTTTCAGGGTATAACACTTCCCCATCGCTCTTTTTCTTTCTGTCTTGTGAGGAGATGTGTGTTAATCTAAATAGAACATGTCCTAAGTAAATGCAAGTTATCTGAATTTCTTATTCTCTGTTGTTTTACTTGATTTTCTGCCACATTCTGTTCACATCATCCATATGAAGTAATGCATTGTTTAGGTATTAATATGGACATCAACCCCTGTTGCAAACTTCATATTTATCCTAATGCACGAGTAGCCTGCTTAATGATTGATGTTTCCTTGCTGATCCCTGGAAACTTTAATCATTCTTGTTCTCCATGATGTCCAATGTGCAGTTGGTGTTGGATGCTGAGACGGTGCGCATGCCGAGCCTGCCCCTGAGCGAGGAAGGGGTTTCTGGAAATGCTCAGGGTCTCTACGAGGTCTGCGTTTGTCCCAGCGGAAAGCTCTTTCTGTCCAAGGCTGGAAGAACTTCTACTTGCAGTGATAATCAGGAGTGTTAGATAGACTCTGACAAGGTCATCGACTTTCCATCTCTCTGAGGATGCATCTTTGCTGTTTATATGGAGCACAAGTTTTTTGTCTTTTCTCTTTTTAATCTCTATAGCACAGTGGATCTGGCACATCAAGGCTTATGAAAATACAAAAGCCCACAGGCATACATGTCTGAGTGTCTGGAAAAACATCTTTTTAAGGTTGCATTTATGGAGTTCTGACTATTCGACTGAAACAAATTGGCTCTCAGTTGTAAATTTGTCAGCATCAGAGTTTTGTGAAGGATTTTTTACACACACAGTGTTATGGCTGGGCAACGAGGAGCTGGTAACGGCTTACATCCTATGCAATATTATCTTGTGGTGCAATAAATTGAATAAACACATATCAAGGACTTGGAAAATTGGAAAATGCATCTCTCATATGGGAACAGAATTTTGTTAACAATATTCATTTTGGTTTTTGCAAGCCTCTCTGGCTCCAAGCCCTTGGTATGTGATGATTTTTTTTTATAGCGTTTAGTGTGTCCTTATTTGACTAGAGGGGAAAACTGGAATATATTGGTATATTTTGTCTTCGTTGTAGTTGATTTATTTTGACCTCAACTCAAACTCAGATACAGTACAAGCAACAAAATTAATTCTTGCCTCAACTTCAACTGCTTTACAGTTTTGTTCATAAAATGCCACTAATCTGGTCTCACACTTGGTGTGTCCTTTTTCTAGTTTAAAAACCTGTGCATGCTTGGTGGTGATATTTCAGAGCCCTTCATAAGCGAGAACTTATGCAGAGGCAAGAAGGTGTTATCTTTGGAAGAAAGCTGGTCTGTTTTTTTTATAACCTCACTTACAGCATGTGGACTGAGAAAACACAACCTTTGACAACAGCAACATGAAAGCAAAAATAAAACAAGTCTGATAAAGAGAGTCATGGATCCTTGAGTAAAGAAATTAATGGAATTATTTTAAAACTGCTTTTGCCTTTTTGTATCAGATTTGCTTTATTCTTTCAGAACAATATGCATGTCAGGTGCTTATCATTTGCCTTTATTGTATGACTGAGATTCCAAGTTAAAAGTCTGAAAGGACAATATTTTGTAATGACTGTTTTTGTGAGTTTTGCATCATCTTATAAAATTGTTTTTAACATTATTATAAAGTTGTGACGTTGTGATAACAATGTAACAGTTAATAAAAATGATATATGGTTCTCACCTCAGGTCTGGCGAAGTGTATTTGATGGTGTGTAATGTATATTTATTCATTTTTGTATGTTTGATAAAACTTGCACTAAAAAGACTTGTTATGCTTCTATTGTCTGAGTTCAGTTTTCTGAAAAAAACTCATATATTTTCCGATTAAATCCCATGCAGTGCAACAAAACATTGGAAGGCTCTTCCGTATTTAGATTGTTAATTTTCATGTTCCACTGTTTATTTTGTGTTGAACGTTTAATGTTCAAGTTGGATAGTTTTGGTCTCTGCATCATCTGTGACCTTGATGACTCTGATGCACTCTAGTGGAGAAGCTCTGTAATTGCATGAACCAACCTCCTACTGAGAAGAGGGATGGTTCATGCAACTGTTAAGTTTTTGTGCAAATCCACACACATTGTTATTGGCGTCTGCTTGCCTGACCTAAACCTTTTGTCCATAGATAAGATCACTCGGATAAAAGAAATAATCTCACGTTTGTATTAAAATGAAGACTAAAAGTAACATAATTCCCATCATTAATGGGTCTTTTAGAAACACATTGGATTTTGTTGATGTAAGATCCTAAAATTAATAATTGTTTGAATCCTTCAGGTAATATACGAACAGCCTTATTCTCTAAAATATGTCCAATATTATAATTTAGAAAAAAAACTGATCCAGATCATTTAAGGGGAATTTATTAGGCCTTGCTATGGCACAGTGTACATCAACATGTATGATTCCCAACATTCATTCTAGGAGATAAACTCCTGATGGTGGAATAAAACACAGATACCAAGAAGCACATTTGGAGTCTATAAATGGCATGTACAGTATGTGGTCAGAGTGTGTATGGTTGTTAGAATAAGCCAAAATATGTTGGGTAAAGCAGTAAAAACACACAAGCACCACAGCCAGGTGCTGTCATATGTTCCTTAGACCAGAAAATTCAAATCACAGAAAATGTATGGACGTGGTTTAAAGCTGGCAAAAGTTACATGTTGCAGTTGTGCCCACAATTATAACATCTACAGTATATGGCTCTTCATCACAATATCCTACTGAGTACCCTTGAACATGGAAAAAAAGAAAGAAAGAAAGGAAGAAAGAAAGTCTCTTAAGCTACAGCAATAATCGCTCCACTTGCTCCCCAGCTTTGTCTGCATGTACATGTGCCAAAATAAAACAAACAAAACAACAAACTGTTGACAGCTGGCTTTAAATGAATATAAAGTGTCTCTATTCACAGTTGGATTTTCCCTAGTTGTTGGAGAAACTAACGCTACATGAGTGCAAATGCAACTAGGTGAGGAGTTTCCAAAAAGTGCTTTGTCCATTAACAAGTGACTGGCTATGTTACAGGAAAATTTACAACTTTTACAGAAATAAAATGAAAAAAAAAAAAACTAAAAAATACACAAGAAAAATTTACAAAGATGATTGTATTTCCTTGACTTACTGAGATTTTGCAAATAGGACATGTTGCATGAGAGTATTTGAAAGAGTTGAACTATTTCATGATAAGCACATCCTTTAAATACTCTCAACTGGTTTTCTGTAGCAAGAAAATATATGCATTCATTTTTATAAAAGATAAAGTAAAAAAGCAGCATTTTTTAAATCTAACACAGAGCAAATATAGTCAACATAGGAACTTTGGTAAACAAAACATATTACTGAGGCATCTGTATGTACAGCATATGCAGAATTGCGGCCTTAGAGGTTATGGGAGCCATACATGTATTTACTGTGAGAGGGCCACAGCCCCACTATCACAGAAAAAAACTGCATATGTACCATAAGCTGCCAGCTGGATACTTCATGATCTGTATTGCACACAGCCACTGTTCTCCATTCCACTCAAGATCTACTCATACTTAACAGGATCAAATTTTATGCTGCACAAATGTTTCAAGCTTTATGATAATCCGTGCAGTACACTCCATCACTCTCATTGCCACCTCCGAAGTATACCTATCATTGGGGATCTGTGGAAACGGCAGGAGATCAGGGTAGCGAGTCCTTAGGCTGTCTACACCATATCCCTCTAGGATCTGAACATCGCTAGTGAGACCTTTTAACTGGGAGTTGTACTCTTCCACTTTCTGAGCCAGAGCAGTTGGTTTTACATCTTTGTCAGACTTTCCTCTGACTGCATAGTCTGCAGCAATGAGTGCAAGCTTTGTGGCCAGGTAGCATTTGAAACAAACCCACTCATTAGCATTTTTATGGAGATCATTGCGAGCAGCGGAGTAGTTTGCTCTGGCTTGTCTCAGCCACCTGCGGGCCTCCACAGGGTTTCCAACTGTCTTGAAGGTTGGGGGTACAAAGAAACGGTGAGAGTGCGATGACCCTGCATAGCTTGTGTAATGTTCCCTGAACTGTTGCCTTTCTGACTTGTGACTAGTTGCTTCTTGGTTCCAGGATGAATAAAACCTTTGAAATGAGAACTTGTCCGACTGGAAGCGGGTGGACGATGTGGAGTAAGCTCTCCTGGAAGTCCTGTCTGTATTTTGATGATCAGCCAAGGACTGTTTCTCCATCCTGTTGATCTCATTCTGCAAGTGCTTGAACACTTCTGTGGCAATGTCCAAATTTTCTGCGTTTTTGTCAGGATGCCACTTAAGATACAATCGGCGGATTATCTTTTTCCTCTCTGTCTCAGGAAGCTTCCAAGCTTGTTCAACTACTAAGGTCACTTCTTTCAGAATTTCAGGCAAAGCATGAAGCTTAATCTTTTTTGGGGATTGTTTTTGAGAAGGAGGTCGGAGGTTCTCTTTCCCAGGAAAAAGAGGCGGAGTCATTCGTAAGCCAGAGGAACGACACTCTGGGCTTGTCGGGGTTGATGGGGCACTAGTGTCTCGAACATGGGTGCTATCATCTTGTCTTGAAAACTTGTAGAGGTCAAGTGAACTGACTATTTTGTACTCGCTGTAACCGATGTCGATCTGGAAGCATTTCCCAAGGAAACTTGTATTTTCCTCTTCCTCTCTTTGTACTTCTTGAACAATGATTGCGTATGTGTAGGTGGGTTGATAAGACCCATATATATCTCCACCCTCAGAGTCCACAAGGTAGCCCACATATTCCCCTGGATAGAATACATTCATTGGATCCATGAGCAATGTGTGGTGTATCTCAGCTGGTATTGGGGTTCCAGGGAGGGGTAGCTCCAGTTTTGAAGGCTCTGTTGAGTCATACTTTACACCGAGGTTGTCCAACTTCTCTGTGATTCTGTAGATGTCATTGCAGCCCAACATGGCGATCAGATAGGATGTATCAGAAATCAGATTGTCTGTAGCTGATTTCAGTGTCATGGCGAGTGCTAGAAGAAAATTAATGTCTTTGCTGTCTGAATGCTGGATGTAGAGATGAATCACAGCTGTCCCATATCTCTTAAGAAAGGCAAGTGTTTCACTGCGACTGTGTGGGATGGGACTGCATCCTTTTACTCTTAAAGTTGTCTGAAGTTTCTCAAAACAGGACACTTTCAGTCCTTCGCAAAGTGCTTTGCATAGACGTATAGCTTTTTCTTCATTCACAAGGTATGCGTTATCATTCTCATGTTTCATTATCCTGATCAAACCTGTGATGAACTGCTCTGATGACAGCAGCAGTTGAAGGCGACCTTGAAGAGAGCAAAGAGCTCCAAACTGACACATTTTTGGAGAATCTTCATCAAGCTGCTCCTCAAGGATGCTACTCAACAGTCTAGGCCTCAGTTTCTGTGGCAATAGCATGATGAGTTTTGTGTGGAAGGCATGATCTTTTCCTAGATAACATTGGCTCATGTCAACAAGCATCTGAACTCCAACATTGCCTTGAATTCTGCTTTTGTAGTGTGGGGCATCATCGAACACCAGGCTATTGGATTTTGCCAGTCTTCCATCATGGCTTGGCAGGTAAAATATCAAATCTCTGAGACTCTCAAGATCCTTCCGAATTTCTACAGGATCATTGTGGAGAGACTTGAACAATCCAGAGACAACACGTTTTACAGTTCTCATTTCATTTGGGTCAAGCTGCTTTCCCTCTGAATTTCTGTAAATTCTCCACAAAACTTCAACATATTGTTTGGTGGACACAACATCCTCTGTGCCAAGAAGTTTGAAAAGTTGATGGAAAGTACCGAGTTCGAGAGGTAATTTGTACAAGTAGGGTTTAAAGTCAGATTCATTGTCCAAATTGATGACCACTTCTTCAGGTTTCAGCAATTTCCAGCCATCTTCAACCATGACAAAGGCCACGCCACGTAGCTGGTATCGGAAATCACGTTTATCTGCACTGAGGAACTCGTATGTTGATCTTAAAACTTTGTTCCTGGTTTTCACCATCTCATCATCTGGGTTGGATATGTTACAGATGTTTTTGCAGTTGCTTATGACTTTCTCCAGCAGTGGGTCCAAGTTTACACCCAACATGTTCAGCACTTGGTCAAGTTGTTCCTGCCCGCTGAGAGTGCTCTCCTCTTGGTCCTTTATGCTCGAAGGTGTGGCTTTCTCAGGCAGGATTGGACAGGATGTCCAAAGCAAGTTAATAATGTCTGTTTGCTTGAATTTTGGGTTTACTTGAGACCCACTGAAACGAATCAGAGGTAGGGTACCACTCATTTCTTGGTACTGAGTATGAAGTTTGATGAGTTCCTTGGGAGCCCTCTCAGGACACAGAAACGGAATCATCGAAAGCTCCTTGAGAAAAGTACCTTGGAACAAATCTGACCTCTCATTAAAAATATGGTTTAAGAGTACATCAACAGTGGTTTGAACTTTTTCTTTGGTCCAACTCTCTGTTTGAGCTTTAATGCTGACCTCTTTTGCAAACTGAAGAACCTGCTGCTGCGAAACCTCATGCTTGAGACCAATATTCCTCAGAAAGGTTATCCATGAGGTCAGCAACAACGTCCCATTCTTTGGTTTTGTCACTTGCTCAACTTTCTTAAAAAAGTCACTTGGTATGAATGACTTTGCAGGTAACATAACTTCAAACACATTCACTGTCTCGTCATAGAAGAACTTGGCTGGCCTCAGTCTGTTTGTGTAGTCGTAGATGAATGGCAGTCCCTCCAATTTCTCAAAGAGCTGGTCCTTCATCTTGCATGATTCTTCCATTGACATAAGTCTTTCTTTCAAGTAGACAATGTGTTCAACTTTGGCATCATAGGAAAGACTCTCAAACTTTGGCAGGAGATGTTGTAGGTAAATTTCCAGGTCATCAATCGGCATGCAGCCAAGGAAGGTGTAAAGTTCTTTCAGCTGTGGATTGTCAGCAAGGAAGGAAAATGAAGGTGTGTGGGTCCATTTTTCTATGTCTGCAGTTGGGATAGTTTTTGCAAGGATGTAGTTTGCCCCATAGTTTGCAATGCTAATGTATCTCCCACTGTATGACTTAAAGCATGGGAGGAGTTTAAGGCTCTGTGCATCTTGTTGTGAGAGGTTGGCCAGGTTGCAGTTGAAATACAGCAGAAGAGCCTCAAAGTCCTTGTCAGTCAGGTTTGCTGTTTTGAACGCAGATGTTTGAATCATGTATTCCACAGCTTTCAGAACACTTGATGGATTGTCAATGTTTGCTGTGTGCTGTGCCAGAATAGGCACAATTTGATTATCTTTCACACAGATTTTGTTCACTGCAAGCTGGATGCACCCAGCTTTCATCAGGGTGTGAAAGACTTTATCATTTTGGCCCTGTGGAAATATAGCAACATTCATCAAGCTAAGAGGCAGAAGCACATCATGATCTGGGACAACAAGCTTCTCTCTTGCTATGAATTTGATTCCCGGTAGCAAAGCCCAGTCTTTAAGAATGTCAAGCACTGTCTCAAGGCTGGGTTTGATGTCCACCTGATCTTCTTTAACAGCCATATTCTCACTGATGAAGCTCCACACATTCTTTAACCAGGATTCACTTGCAAAAGTTTCTCTCCATTTGACAGGGATCTTAGTTCGATACTCTCTTGGAAGAACAGACCCTAGCAGTTCACCAAAGCTGCTGATGTCAAAGTTCTTTGCAGCTCCTGCTTGCAACAGGATGTTGCTGTACCTCATGTACAATGTATTCATGAACATTTCTTTCCTTGGTGATATTAGTTCATGATGTGTTGTTAGGAACTTTGGCCTCTTGGAATCAAACACCTGAAGTGTGTTGTCCATTGTTATCAACATAGGTAAACCCTCGATTTTGACCTCATCCACTTCAACATCTTTGAAACAGAAGTCAACTAGAAGCTTCAGATTATGAGCTAGCTTATAGTTCGACTGCTGGAGACGGCATGGAAGTTTTCCGACATGGCATGAGGTGTCTGGTGAGGAGAAAGTGTGAAGAAAGTTGCGGACATCACTTGGTGTTACATAACTGACTGGAATCCCTGCATCCTCCAAACAGAAGTAGATGTTTGCTGTCTCATCACAGCTGTGAACCAGGTTGAAACCGATCTCAAGAAGCAAGGCTTTCAGCCTGTAGACATTTTCTGCCACAGACTTCCTTGACGTTATATTGTACTCTGTGTTTTTCAGGTGCTGAAGCTCATCTTGTAGCAAATTATCAAAGAAGGCTCGGCCTTTGTTTGAAGTGGATGTATTCACCCATGATATGTAAATGACAGAGTGCATGTCAGAGTTGTCCATTTGTGCTGCTCTGACAACAGGAAGCAAGCGCTTTAGATCAGCATGGATGCAGCTGTACACTGCTTTAACCAAGCAATACCAATCTGGTTGGATGTCAAGTCGGTTGGCTGGAAAGAAAAACAGATATTTCCGCAAGGTATCTTTCACGACATGAAGTGGTGTTCCTTGTAGTATAGTCATGGTAGGATCAGGACCTGGAAAGTACTGACGCTTCAGCTGAATCAGCAACTCCACACAAGCAGGGGCTATCAATGAAGTCATCAAGTTACTATTCCAGTCACTCCTTACCCCAACTCCATTGTCATCTCTCCATAAGTTTCTCCTAGCTGAGTCCAAGGCAAAATGCCCATTGACATGAAAAGGCAAGCCAGTCTCCAGTGACAGGGGTAAGAAGCAGAAGGCTCTGTGAGGTTTTTTGTAGTTGTGAGTTACACATGCAGCCACACCTCCGCGTGGAAATAGAGTTATATCTTCATTTTTGTGAGCAGAGATCACACTTTTTGAGACATTTTCCATGTTAGAGAAGCCAGATCTGTTGCAGATCATCCATGTGGTCAAATTTCCATCAGTGTCCTCTATGTCCATTGCATAGGTTATCTGCTGGACTGGAATAGCAGTGAGCTGCTTCTTTTTGGTCACACTGTCGATGACAGAGGCATGAAACTGTTTGCGTTTTAGCCGATCACCATCTGTTATTCTGGCTGTTACAGAATAGAGCACTTTAAGTTCACCAGATGCATTATCAACTTGACAGATAGATATTTTCTCCATGTGGTTGAGAAACATGAGAAGCTCTGCACCATCTGTTTTTAGCTTGTCCAGGAGGTTTTGCACCATTCTGTCAGATGCAGGGACAGAGCTGATCTCTGAAGTCTTTGCCATATCTTTGGAGCGGATTGGAAATCTGAACATTGTGCTGCGATCTAGCTTAAAATGAGCTCCCAAATAGAGATTCAGAACATCTGAAAACTGGGATCTAAAGTCAGAGTCCAAGTCTCTGAACATTCTACCAGGACTCACAGATGTAGCTCCAGGTGAATACTGTGCATGCGGATCAAAAATGCATAGAATGTCATTGTTTGAGATGAAAGATGGGCAGTCAGTTATGTGATAGACAGAATTGAATCCAATGCCATATTGACCAGTTTTTCCTGGATTGGCCTCCTTTGTTCCTCTTCCAAGGTTCTGAATACCTCGGATATCATCTTCTGTAAATGGTTGATTGTTGTATACACAGAGGGCAGGGCCTTGCATCGGGATCCATTTGTCATCAAATATTCTATCAGTGGGGTGTGTCCTTGGATCAAATACAAAGTAGATTTCCGTGGCTTTGGCATCATCTGCATTTTGAAGTAGCTCTTTCAGCATTTCTTTCTCTGATGGATAAGCATTGAGAATGCTTTTAATTCTGCTGGTAAGTTTTTCTTTTTGTCCAAACTCACTGCCAAGAGTGGTGAAGCAGACGTTCGAGGCATATCTCTCCAATGCTTTATGACGTTTTGGAACTGCTCCGAGTTTCACAGCAACCTCTCTTGGTATATCCCCATGACAGTATTTCACAGAGGAGTCTCTGACTTTGATCCATGGGCAGTCATTGTAGCATAGTGATTTTGATGGCTGCAGTGTTAGATTGGAATCTGGTAACAGTATCCCGCCATAATTCACTTGGCAGTACTCCTGGTTCTTATCTCGTATTAAACTCCATATTCCTTCACTAATGATTCTGCGGCACAACTGAAAGTTTTCCTCTGTGAGTTCCCTTCGTCCACAATCTTGCTTCACAAATTCAAGAACTGCAGAGAAATTCTCAACTGTGAAACTGGGTTGCACACCAACATTTTCAAAGAGCTCACGACAGCTGTTTCTGTATTTGTTAGGGAGCTGATATAGATGGGGCGCAGCATCAAAGTTAAGGTGGAATGCGACCTTGGAGGGACTGACGTATGTGTTCTCTACCAAAATGGAATTAAAGCCTTTCAGTTTTTCAGTTATTTGACCTTTTGCATTTTCATCCTGTAGCATTTCCTCATGGAGGTACTTGTAACAGGCATTTGTTATGTTTTCCTGATAGAGAGTGACTCCATCAAATGACTCAGAGAGTTTCTTTAGTTGACTGATGACCAGTTCAACTGAGGGCTTCCTTATTAGTCCAAGACTATCTTTCACAGCCAATGACATTGCACCACAACCTTTGAAGGATGGGGAATTCTCATTCAGGATTGGCTTCATCAGACACACTGTGTCCTGATGTTCAGTTGTGAAGAGCTCTCTAGGAGAGAACATTGCTGTTGGGGAAAAGCTGTTTCCATGCCACGGTAAAGAGAAGCCTGCAGGCCTTGTCAGAAATGGAAGAAACTTGATGTCTTGTAGTGTCTCCAAGTGCTCGGCTACTCCTGGATCCCTCATCTTCAGTTTTTCATCGATCAGGCTCAGTAGTATGCTGCTGCGAAAGCATGCAATTGTATGATCATTTTCATTTAGATCAATAACAGATTGAGCACGCTCAATCAGGTCCTCCCAGGACAGATCATCTTTCACCATGCCCAACAGCACTAATTTTACCAGACACACAGGGTTTACATAGTCTTTAGAGGTCCCTTCAGGAAATCTTCCATCCTCAGTGTTGTAGAGTTTAGCAACTCTTCCCTCTGGGTGAATGAGCCTGGAAGGTAAAACAAGCTCCTTGTTGGGGCCAGAGCATGGGATACAAGGAGTAACCCTGAGGATTGAGGCAAAATCGTCTAGCTTTTCATTCAAGACATAATGCATTAGGGGATCTCGAAGCTCTTTGTCGATTTCCTGGATGTGGGGGAAAAAGACTTCTGAAAAGAACTGCTTCTCTGTCAGGGTGTTTTCCATTAATTTCCCTTTGCATCCAGCATCCTCAAATCCCTCCTTCACCCAGTCAGGAAGCTCAACAGCACAGAGGTTTTGTGAGCCACTTTTCTTGAGGTATTTCAAGAATATCTTGAAAGCAGCAGGACCAATGTCTGGCCTACATAGTAAGGTATCATCAAGGAATCGAACATATTTGATTGACACCCAGGTTTTGCCATCTGAAAAAACCTTTGCCTGATCACTGTCACCTCCTTTGGCGATTTCTTGGTAAACACCCTGGCTGATCAGTGTAAAGTCGTCATGTACTTGACTTGGATCTGGCCATGCAGCATAATAGTTGTACTCAAGCAGTTCTCCACTTTCAGCCATCGAACGTAGCATTGCAAGTGCTGCTAAGTAGGCCTGGACAATGACATGTCTCATGAACACAGAGTTCCACTGACCTTTAGTGTCGGTCTTCCAGATCTCTTTGCGGTTGGACGTAACAGCGAAGCAGCCATTGATATGGACTGGCAGGCCTGTTTTGATTCTGAGAGGTAAGTAACAGAACACCTCTCCAATTGGTGTGGCATTTGTCTTCACAGCCCATTTACGATTTTCCTCCTCAGAGAGTAGAACAGCCACCCCTCCACAAGGCACGAGTCCCAGTCTTTTTCCACTGTCACTGAGGGAAAACTTGAGTGCCTCACTTGCATCCATGCATGAGCAAATAAGCCAGTTGGTGACATCAACTGCCTTCTGCAACATTTCATCTGTGAGTCTTTTTGTCTGGACACCTTTCGCTGCCATCTCAAAGTACTGGTTGGGATCTTCCTCTGAACCTCGGAACAACGGGGAATGGAGATCAACAATGCGTTTGAACACATTGTGAAACTCCTCCACCATAACACGTATGATGCAGCCAGACTTGGGAACATCAGCAGGTATCCTACTGGTGCTTGCTACTTTCTTCAGAACCTTTGCTGCAGATTTGAGGATGCTCAGAGGTCCATAGGAGGCTTTGGATGACCACACACTTTTGTTAATTGTAACAACATCTTGTGCTCCTGCTGGGTTTGGTTCCTCGTATTTCAGGTATTTAAGTACCATACTTCCAACATGCTGAGTGAACAGAATGAACCGATGGCCACATATGCTGAACTCATCAACCAGAGAATAGATGTCGGTGGTATTGTAGTACAGACTACTGATTTCACTAACAGATGCCTCCTGCTCTGTTCTGAAAGGGAGTCTGAACAGTGTACCGTTGTATTTGTATGGTGAATCCTGAGCTAAAGGAAGCTGGCAGTTGAATACATTGATGAAAGGTTTGAACTGGTTGGGAAATTTTCTCAGCCTCTTCTGTTGTTTGCTCCAGTTGATTTTGATCCCTGGGTTTGACCTGTCTCGGATGTGCTTGCTGATGTGATTGATGTTTGGATCAAACATGATCATGAACTCCCTACTCATTATGATGGGGATATCAGTAATGTGATAGACAGAGTTGAAACCCAAGCCAAACTTGCCAACTTTGTCTGCTTCACACCTCTTTACCGATCCACCTAACCTTGTGATATTCAGAAAGTCTGTGTCTGAGAAAACAGCGTTGTTGAAAGACCACAAAGAGGGCCCGTGGCAAATTATCATACCTGGGTCCAGGAGATTCTCTCGAATGTCAGTATTTTTTCTCATGTCAATGAGGAAACTGCACTCTGTGGCACTTGCATCATCAGCATTCTGGAGGATCTCTTTAAAAATGTCTGCCACAGATGGATATTCCTCCAAGATATTCTTTATTCTCACTGTTAGAGGTTCTTGTTGGCCTGACTGTTCAAAGCCAAGATTCTCTGGGTTTATCAACCTCGTACTCAAACATGGTACTTTGAGCCACTCTGCAGTTTTCATGGGGATGTCATCATGGACCAATATAATTGGCTCTGAGGCATCTTCAAGTAAGTCATTCAAATCGTCAACTTTGATGTCACAGTATGTGCATTCATGAATGGGTTTCATTGCTAATTGGCTTGGGTCCTTGTAGCAAAGAATTGGCACATGCATGTTAATGTCTACAAGTATCTGATTGTTGTACAGCCATCTAAGAATGTTGATCAGGAGCAGAATGTCGTGTTTGCTTTCCTCCTTGGTTATCTCTCCTTCACATCTTTGTTGGATGGTAGTAATGACATCCAACACATGGCTCGGGACAACCTCTTCAACTGAGCCACAAAACTTAAAAAGCTTGTGAAACTTTCTCATTGTCTTTGGCAGAGAGTACAGGTAAGGCTGTAAGTCTAGATCAGGGAGTGGTTTTAGGACTGTTTGGCCTGGTGATGAGAATGTCTTCCCTGTCCACACCCAATCGAAAGGCAGTGATTTCATTGCTTCTCTCGCATCCTCAAGATGAGCCTGCATGAAACCATAAATCTCAAACAAGATCTGCTGGAACTGATACCAATCCTCTGTGGTGAATGCTTGAGATTTATGCCAGTCATTCACTGCTTTTAAGTGCTGCAAAACCTGATCCACCTGTGGCCCAATAGTTAGTTTCAGTGCCTTCTTCATACCTGCAGATGTGTGTTCAACCAGTGCTACTGAGGATCCCACAAGCACTGCATGAGATAATTCACACATCTCAGACAAAGAGCAGATATTGAGAGTATCTCCAACCCAAGCAAGGGATTTAGGGTATGTTAAAGGTCTTTCTTTGCAGACAGGTACCCATTTCAGTTTTAGCAATGATGTCTGAGCATCAGCTGATTTTATCAGCTTGGTTTGCTTGTTAAGTATTTGCAGGAGTGTTCTTGCCTTTTTGATAATGAAGTCCCAGTCAGGTTCCTCACTGCTTTGCAACTCCTCTATCTTCTTTGCCACTTTGAGTACATCTTTTTCACTGAGCTGTACTTCATTTCTTAGCCCCAGTTGTCTAAGTGAATGAAGAATATCAGGGGATGTTGTGAATGTATTTATAGGAAACCTGGTTTTCTCTTCCATGTAGAACAGATTCTGTAGAATCTCCAGTTCAGGATCAAAAAGATCTGAGGCTTTGACTGACTTTCCAGAAGGCAACTGAATGAATTTAAGGGCGGAAAGCCATCCTATCACAGATGAGTTTTCATTCTTTAGAAATGCCAGATGCTTAAGAGCCCAAAGCATGATCTGGGTTGTTTCGTCTTTTGTGTAGAACCCTTTCTCGATATCCTGAATGATCATCTTCAAACATTCTGTTATTTTGACCTGTTCTACATTTAGCATCTTGATGAGACGAATTGATTCCTCATCACGGCAAGCCACTAGATTTTGCGATAGTTTCACATCTGGTGGGTACTTCGCTCTGTGATGTAGAGCTCTGGCTCCTCTCAGTGATGTGAATACTGAGGTACCCTCAGAACAGGTACCCATTTTCTCAAAGATGGAGACGTCAAGCAGGGTATGCTTTTCCTTCTCTGTGATGTCAGACAGTCCTGCTAGATAGTTTCGGAGTGCAACTTTCTCTTTGACAGAGAAAGAGGAAACTTGGCTTGATAATCGCTGCGTTGACAATCTATCCATAATTTGCAGAAGCACACTAGGAGAACATGGATGAATGTAATTCTTGAGCAGAGGGTGTTGCAAACACAAATCCAGCTTTTTTATCACAACTCCTCCAAGTTTTTCCATGATTTCAAGAAGGCTTTCGTAAAGTGATGCCTCTTCATCAGCCATAAGAATTATGGGTGAGGGGGTTTTGAGACGTAGAAGCTTAACCGTGCTCATGCTTTCCTCAAGTGGCACAAGTGGGATCAAAGGCATGTCTTCAAAGGTACTCAAGTCATCAGCAAAATTGATATAGAGATGCTTCCAAATCATCTTTAACCAGGAAACTGTAGGATGCTTTAGCTCTCTGTTTCCAGGTTCCCACTCAACAGTGAAGTCCCTTGTTGGCCAGGCTGTAGCTAAGATCTCCTTGATGAGTCGCGCTGATCGTTCAGGGTTCAGCAACTGTAGCTGAGTGCAAGGCCTTCCTGTTAAAATAGCAAGAACAGTTCAATTAGTCTTATTTCTTATTTCAGATGCTGAAAATTAGACTGAAAGGTTAGATTTTTTTTTTGCTGTTATTGAAGAATGTAGCAACCACAATCAACAATCTAATGTAGCATATGCTAACCTTTTCATATTCTGCCTATGGATATAAGCTTGTTTTCTTACAATGCTTTTTCTTAAGTTACGTAAGAAGAGATGTCAGGTCAAATGGTTAGTTTCTACATAAATTACAAAGCATCGCAGCACAATCATAGTCACTTTGATATCAGTTATGTTAAAAAAAAACATATAACGTATACACGAAATAGCAATATTAGTAAGCCACACAAACAAACTTGCAAAACATAATACTCCTTTGTTAATCTTTTATCATAATATAATCAGTCCTAAATACACTTTTACCATTTCAGTGTAGGGGGAGCAGTTATTGTAAGAGACTAATAACTTCCTATTTTTCTTGTTGCGTAAATTCCCTTCAAGCATTTATCACGGTAAATATTTACGATAACACATTAGTTTTTGTTAATAATAATCATGAGATATATGACACACTCTGAAATACCTACCAGAGCAACCCCAAAGGAACTGCTGAACTGCAATTCAAACAACAAATTTAACATATGTGGGAACAACTTTAATGTTTCCGTGTTATTTGCAGTTTTTGCTAGAAAATTAAACATAATATGAGCCCAGTATAAATAACTATACACAAAATCTTTAGGAAGTCATCAAGAACAAGCAGGAAATGTTTTGTTGTAGGATGTAAATAAAAAGTTAGCTCTATTCTGTTGTAGTTATGTTAAACTGCAGCACTCTCTCTGCCTTTCTCTTTGGATCTGTTGCTCAGCATATTTCCCCTGCCTGGCTCATGGCCCACTTGTGACAGTCACGGCTTAGCTTGCCAGTGGGTGAACTAAGGATTTGATCTTGTGGATCAAGCGGAATGTGTGGCACAAAAACAATTCATCCATGAATCAGCATGCATTCTCTATCGTCTCTTTTCTGTCTCTCACTCCTAAATGAACTATGAGGATTGTACCAGCTTTAATGCCCTGCTGGTATTTCTACAGGACAAGATGACCTTGTGTTATTACCACATAGCTGAACCCACACAACCCATCCTTTCATCACAGGGGCATTTCAGTCTCATTTTGAGATATTGCTCTGCCATGAATCTTACATGTAAAACTCTAAATTATATGAACTAATACTGGTATTACAAACTCATTTGGTTAACATAAAGTATTTCACCATATCAAACTCTTTTAGTCACTGCTGCAATCAGGGCTGTATACAAAGTGAAACCGATAACTTTTAAATTAATCATGATCTATTACCTCTGCTTTTGGCTGCTTTCTTCAAACTGTCCATCACTGATGGCTTGATACTCTCCAGAATGAACCGATGCTCAAGTCCAGGATACAGAGACCTTAAGATAATGCAAAAGATATAGTTATGATGACAGTACCCACGTTTATTAAGTTTGAGTAAAAGACAAACACATTCCCCTGAACACTGAAGATATAGTGTATGTAGAGACAAATTTATGTTATTCAAATAAGGGAAAGGACCATAAATTCAACCATGTTTCACAATTAATGTGTAATTTCTTTGCAGAGGAAGCTGAACATTTTTTAATTGTATATCAGCCAGAGCCTCCCTTAGAAATTCTTGGAAAAAAATTGGTTGAATATCAGATGTGCACTTTTGCAATCAAAATGACCTACATCATAATTATGTGTATGAATAAAAGTAGACCCAGAGCCAGATGAATAGTTTGTATTGTTCATGAAAATATAAGCCAAGTTATTACAGTAAAAATATGCAACCTCAGCTTAATTCATCTTTTAAAATCAGCAACTTAGAGTACTGGACAATAAATCATTTGTCTAAATTTATACCTGGGAAACTCCTCAGACGCGATGTGAATAGCATCCTTTTCTGTGACTGAGGATGAAAAAGTTGTAAAAGTCTCATCTTGCAGTGGCAGGAGCTCAAGTCCTATAAGGTCGCTGTAATTGGCGTCACTCAGCACAAACTCGAGCAGCAGCAGCTTCTCCTGTGAGGGGCCTTTGTGTTTGTTCTTCCTGATCGTCTGCCGCAGCAAAGATGGAGTCACCATCCTCACGTCAGTGGACTCAGTCATGTAGGTGGCCAAGACAAAGTCAACTCCAGCAGGCACCTTTGCTACCTGTATTCCTGAGCTTTGGAGGTAGTTGATCACAGTCTCTGAAATGTCCTCACCTGTGTCCAGCTCTGAGAACACTGCCTGGTCCACCCTGATCCAGCTTTCACTGAGGGAATAGATAACTTGCTGTTGCAGCAGTTCATGAAAGAGTGGCTGGAGAATTGGAGTCCAGCGGGACTTGACCTGCTTAGGGTCTGGCCAGGCCCTATACGTCCCTGTAGGGGACAAAGGAAAGTCTTGGTCCTTTTTAGTCTGCACCCTTTTTATAGCCTCAGCTATGAGAGTAAAGTAAGCCCTTGGGATGACAGTGATTATAAGCAGCTCATTCCACAAGGCAGCTGGATCTCTCCACTGGTCCACTTCCCGCCACTTGATGCTCCTCCGGTTGTCTGTGAGGCCGAAGAAGCCGCTGACATGAACCGGGAGCCCTGTCTCACTCTCCTCGCCAGGTGGAAGAGGAAGGAAACAAAAAGCTCGTCCTGAGAAACCAGATGAGGCACCTTTGTCCTCTTTGTTGATCAAAGAAAGAGGCAGGGCAATACCAATAGTAGGCATGAACTTCAAATCATCTGCCAGAGAGTCCAACTCAGCACACATCCCTCTTCCCCCTACTCCATTACACACCAGCCACGTCATCCTCTGAGTCTCTTTAGCGGTTTCATCCTGAGTCTCTATGTTGACCTGGTAAGTGACACATGTTATAGAAGAACTGTGGACCCCATTGCTGTAACTATCCACAGCCTGACCCAGTGTCTTGAGTGCATTGGGTCTTTCTAGTTTATCATCTGTATTCTCAGCTGATGTAACCTGAAACAACATGCGCTCTGTGCCATCAGACTCTCGCACATGTAAGGAGATCTTCTGAACGCTCTTCAGGAAGAGGAGCACTGTGTCTGCATCAGCTTTGAAAGACTCAAAGAGCTCCAGAACCTTCTCTTTGTTGTAAATGTTGCCACTAAGCTGGGAAGGTTTCATGCGAAGTGGGAATCGGAACAGAGTTCCTGGAAAGCTGCTGTCTTTGATGGTTTTCTCAGAACTCCCAAACATCCCAATGTAGGGAGCAAACTGGTCAGTGAGTTCCTTAATCTCCTTGATGTCTGTCTTCAAGTTCCAACACTGTCCAGACTCATTCAACCCAAACAGGGTCTGATGAGGGTCCAACATGGCAATCTGGTCTCCGCTGAATATGCTCGGAACATCTAAAACACAAATGTGCACAACAAAACGTAAAATTGTAAATAAAAAACTTAATAAACATTTTCTATTTTGACTTATACAAAAAGAAATGCTTTAACCTAACATTAGTGTAAAGCATCAAACAAACGTGCAGTTATTGGTATTATTTGCTGTAAACACTTCATAAGTCGCCATTATCTAACATGAAACTGTGGATTGGAGATTTGATAAGGCATATTCTTGTATTGCCTCGCAGGATTTTATATAAGTGGAAGAATGTCAGAAGGTAATTATCTCTATTCCATCCTGCTCTGATTTCTGGCTCAATTTATTTTTAAAAATGCTGTATAATAATTTATTCTGCAGTCTGGGACCTAATATCATGCAAATGACCTACATGGAAATGTGAGTAAAGCACATTCAGTTCAATAGAAGACAGTTAGGTCTCCCGGTTTCTAAAGTCATTATTCATGAAAACATAGAAATAAGTAAACATTTGCATTTTAAAACATTTCTCACCCGTAATATGATACACGGAGTTAAAGCCAATACCAAATCGTCCAACTTTCAGTGGATCATCTCTCTTTCTGCTCCTTGCAATCTCCTGAATCCCATTCCAGTCTTCCATGGTGAATACAGCATCGTTGTAGACGTACAACGCTGTTCCTGAAAGTTAGCATAAACATGCTCAGAAAATCTACCACAACATATATTTCATGGATGGATGGATGGATGGATGGATGGATGGATGGATGGATGGATGGATGGATGGATGGATGGATGGATGGAT
>JAOXYM010000009.1:24740393-24751526 GCA_028567055.1 Leptatherina wallacei | reverse complement strand
ATAGATAGATAGATAGATAGATAGATAGATAGATAGATAGATAGATAGATAGATAGATAGATAGATAGATACTTTACTAACTGCTAACCTTGATGTTGAGCCATGTCTGGTGACCAGAGTGACTCCACTCCATACTCAGTCTCATCGTACAAGAACTTGACCTCTGTGGCTCCAGCATCCTCTGCATTTTGAATCAGCTCCTTCAAGATGACACAGAGAAACATTGTATTAATGAAGACAAGGACATTTAAACTGAAACATGGCAATGACATCAGCTTGTTGGACTGAACCTTTAATTCAAAAAGCCTTACAGTAAAATAAGGAAATAATTAAGAGTAAATAGCTTAATGTAGGACTTCAACTCTTAATCCTGTACCACCATTTATTACAATATAGCTGATGGCAGCAAGTTAAAGGGAAAGAAAAACGATACTCTTTTGTGTGGTGCAAGCTTAGCATTAGTATTTGATCTCATTACAAACCCCACAAAGACTGCTTGAAATTGGCTGCGTGTCACTTATGGGCTACTCCAGGAGCTTAAATTATATATAACAAATCAAAAAATTTGGCTTGTGCGTTTGCAATGAATAATTATTATTATTTTTTAATTTTGAGAATTACTTAGTATTGAATTGGTTAGTTAGTAAACAACCACAAAAATAGCGTACTTCATGGTAAAGCTATAATTCAGCAAATATGATCATTGTTCATATTATTACTGGGCTTCCCCACTTACATACAAAAGGTTAAAGGCTGTTTTCAGACAGAATTTTCAGAATTTGCAGACTTTTTTCTTTTTTGCATTTTGCCTGACATGTCAGACTGTCTGCAATAATCATGCACAACGTCTGCTGATAAGTGCCTCAAAATCAATAGAAATGAACCAATGATAAAACAGGGCACTTACTTTTAAAATCTGTCCACCTTCAGGGTACCTCCTCAGTATATCTTTTAAAAACTCCACAAGTGGAGGCGTGGTCTGTCCAAACCTCCCTGTAACAGACACTCTGGGTGAACTTCACTGTTATAATAACATTTATTTCCGAGATATGGGCGTTTCCTTCTTACCTCCTCCTTTTAGACCCCTTCCCTCCAGAGTGATGGATACCTCTGAGCCTCCTGTGGGCACCAAGCTACTAATCTGCACACGGTCATCCAGCTGTAGCAGATTGAGGTAAAAGCAGGACTTAACTTTACACAGCACAGGGTAAAAGTATTATACTGAACAAGAACAACAAAAAAGATGAGATGAGATATGAGAGAAACGAATAGTTGTTTTTGCATTAATATTCCTGCATCGTTTGTCCCTCGCTCTGGCTAATGCTCCGTCAGTTGCAGTGAATTATTGCACATTGGATGATAAACTATCTTTTCCCGGTGCATGTTTCAAAATCAATCCTGCAGAGAGTAAGAGCGAGCACCAGGCCTGACGGTGCAGCTGTTCAGGGCTCTTCAAGGTGACACTGCGGCCCACTGCACTCAGCAGTCTTATGGCCATCATCATGCTGCCTGTACAACTGAACTGTACATAAGAAAAACCCTCAGTCATCACCCTCATCATGGCCCCGGCACCGTGAAATAATCACTGCACAATACGGGACAAAGGGCTTAAAGTCTTCAGTGCCAGATTAATATTTAATAAGGGGGCAATGCAGAGTGCTTACATTAAATACACAGTTTAAGAGATGAAGATAACAACGGTTATATTAAACATGAAAAATGACTAAGAAAGACTTAAATACACACATTATCTCATCAGCTCCCCCTTGTTTAGAATCTATGCAGCACATACGTGTTTAATAAATGGTTTAAGATATTTTTATAATGCATTTCTTAGCAGATGGTTTTCTTTATTACAAAAAATAAGCCATCCTAAAGTAAAGTAAAGTAAACCGAAGTATGTGTACAACTGTAATAGTTTGAGTCATTTTTAGTATTTAGCATGTGGGGCTGAATGTTTTATTTCACCGAAGAGCATCCAAAGACAGGCATCTGCAACAAAAAACAACTTTCAGTTTCTTCTCAAAAGCAATGCATTCCTCAGTTAAGTGCATCATCTGGCACAGTATCTCCTCCATCACACTACTGCCCATTTTTTATTGCATCAGACAGAGGAGCAAAGTATTGTTAGACACAGACGGACATCACACCAGCACCATGGAAACTGTTTTCATTCTTTTGTTTTAGTGAATGCTTCATACAATAACTTTCGTAGGAAAAGAAGAATTCAAGACTACAATATTCCTTTTGTATTAAACCAGCTTTATAATGGATGTGGTATTAGCTGGTAGGGGGTGGCGTGAAGCTAATTTTTGCGTATGAGACCAGGGCGGGGGAAGTTGCTAAGCAATGACCAGCACCTGGTGCTTTCTGTCAGCTGGTGCTTGAAACATTGGGTCAGCTGCTGTTATGTTAGGTCATTCACTGAGTAAGCTATCACAAACTACATACTGCACTTTTATTTTCTAAGAAGGGGACACTCTGGTCAAAATCTGCTTACATAATACAAGTTCTTAGTCATTGAAACAAGAAAAAAATGCTGGCAAGAATTTTAGAGTAAAAAATATTGCTGAAAATATACTGAAAATATAAATAAGCATTAGTTTAATGAAGCATTTGTGTATTCATTATTTCCCCATATTGCTAGGGAATAAAGTAATTAAGGTATTGCATTGATCCAACAACAAATCAATAAACAGTTAAACTGATACATGACGGCCATGCTGAGGTGAGTCATGAGATCAATAACACCATAAGGGCTCCAGTACTGGCTAAAAGAAAAAGCAAGTTATACCTCGAGCATGGTTCCCAGCACTTCAAACAATGGAGCATCTGTTAGCAGTTTAGTGTCACAGCTGCACTTCCTCTGGATCCTTGTGCAGTGTTATTAGTAAAATGTGACAAAGCCCCAGAGCACCAGGTACTGTGGAATCAGAAGGAATCCAAGGAATTTGAGAATAATAGATGTATAAATGGACTTCTGTGTTGCTTTCATCTCTTTCACTAATAAGGGACAGCAACAGATGAAGAACCAAAAACGCCACTGACATGATCCAAACACTTTTTCTTTTCATTTCTATCATTTTATTTTACAAGGACCATTTGGTTCCATGATCGTGGGGTATCACTGATTCCCTGGAGACATGCATTCACAAAGCACTCACCATTCGCCCATTGTGAAGCAGTCGTTGCTCTTTGACCGGGAAGTCTGTCTCCTCATACAGCAGCTGTTTGACATCTTGGACAGATGTAGAGGGGAGGACTGGGTATGACCTCAGACCAATGCACTCATGACGAACTGTCACCCATGGCAACCTAAACATAGTAATGATTTAAAATAAGTGTATAATACAATCATAAAGTTTGGACTTTTATCTAAACTGAGTGTAAGTTACATTTATCTTATTAACAAGGCTGTTATTTGTAGTTCGAGGGGAGGGGAAAAGAGGTTCAATCTTCTCTAAAGAGGATATAAGAGTCTTGCTTACAATCATTATAGTTAAAATTTTAAATCTGGATGAAAGAGTCGTCTATTTATTCAGCATTAGTACCATTTCAGGTCTGTGTAAGACCCATCAGAGGAGCCGATCACAATAATTTAGTTGCTGGTCACCTCCCCCTCAGTACATACCCCCCCACCAATACATTGAATATGTGTAATCCAACATGTGAGACCAGTTATGGATGGGTGTTTTTCTCTCGTGTAAGGAAAACCTCTAAATTACCCTGTCACTGGCAATAAAACAAAATATTCCTGCTTATTCAGCAGCAGGCCACTGGATCCATGCATACAAGTGCACACATGGTGCATTCACTGAAGCTGGGTGGGTGTGGCAGCAACTCCAGCAGAGGATGGTTGAGAATCTCTTTAGCTTTTATTAAACACAAAAATATGTGAGTAAAAACTAAAAACAGAAAATGACCTACAAGACTACTCTAATCTGTCAAAAACTGTAATGACACACACGATCACAATCTTAGTTGTTTTACAACTGAACAGCCTGTAAGCCACTTAATATAGGCTATGCTTCTAGGACTAGGCTATATTTTGGGAACACAGTAAACTTACCACGGGTCTGGACAGTTTGCCATGTCGTTCCTGCTTTATGTCCCAGCACACACACTTTCATTGGACTATCTTCTCCACTGAGCGCAGGGATACTGCACCCGGAGAGCGGCTGTGACAAGACAAGAAAACCGCTATTTTCTTAAATCAACCTGTCCATTAAACTCAGCACTGTGACTAATTTGTATCAGACTAGTTTGAATTGGTACTCGACACAAAAAGAAACATAAAAACAACATGTTGTTGTGATCATGGCTGAGAGGCTGTGTTTGAGCCGTACATCGCCGGTGCACAGTGTTATGTTTAGCCTCTTTTATCCCAACAAACCCCACTCACTTGTATCAGTCCTGCGCGCGCCCTTAACACTCCTCTCAAAGAGCCAATACATTTCACAGCAGCCTGACTTCCTAGAAAAAATGACAATAGAAAGTGACATGGTTAATTCCCTCCAACAACATACTAACTCCTTCAAAGGCGATGTTCTAATAATAATGAATTACACTTCGCAGTGAGAGAGGAAAAACAGCGGAGATGAAGCAAGAGGATTCCCCCCCGTTAACTTCCGTGTCGTCATAAATCCCGTCAGGCAGATTTATCAGGCTCGAGTCTTCTCGCCTGACCGAGAATCCGCCATTACCTTTAACCTAAACTGTAAAACATGTATTTCATTGTACAAACTTACTCTAGTTTTCTAAAATTGCCACTTCTGTAAATGAAATGAGGTCGCAAACATTATTGCAGCGCATGCGTACTAGCGTATCAGCAGAAACTATCTCTTTAGGTTAATTTACTTATCAAGTAAATAATCATTTAATCACCTGTCTCATTTACTATACTTTGACAAGGTAACTGCACATGAGTATACACCAGGTGCGAGGTCATCTGTAGATCAGGTAAAATGAAATGGTCAGTAGAGATTATGAAAGATCAAGACCTCTCACTCTGCTCTTTTCTGTTAGCCCTTGATGTCTTCCCATGTAACCTATTGATGTGCTGCATTGATATTTTTAAGTGAACGCCTGGCAGCTGAAATAGGGCACTTTAATGGTTTGGATGAGCGTCATACCAACATTTTGAACTATGAAAATCTGTGCCAAAGTGGTCAGATTCACGGACAGCAGATGCAGTAGGCCTAAGCCTCAATTATGATGAAGTTTGTGAACATTATTATTATTATTATTATTATTATTGTTATATGAAAGTATTTCTGGCATTGTTGATCTGTTTGGCTCATCAGCTTGGAGGAATTCTATGTTACTCTTCTGTGCAGAGCATCTTCAACTCTGGGATATTGTTTTGTTTTCTCACATGAGCTTTTCACATCAGGTCCTCCAAAAAAGTTATGTTGGATTTAAGTTTAAAGTTTAACTTTTGCATATAACATCACTTCTTTTTCCTGAACCTACCTTTGAAAATGGACTTGAGCACTTTGGGTTGTGGTCTAGATGCGTGAAAAATGTTCTGTAGAGATCAATCAAGAACTGATGTCCTGTCATTTTCTTTCTGCATTGGTTGTTATATTTCAATACTCATTGCTCTGCCATTGGTGATAGGTTGTCCTAGCCCAGATACAGAAAAAAAGGCACACACACACTACCACCACCATGGTTTGCAGATATAACATGTTTCTCTTTCTATAAACATTTAAAAAAATGAATGTGAGATAGGCATTCAGCAGCTTGAAAGTTACTCTGAATTTCTTTAAAAGCTTGCTGACTGTTGCACACCCTGGTCTTGCATTGATCTATACTGGTTGATTAGCAATTGCTTGATCATTACAATTGATTTCCCAAATTTTCTTTTTCAGTTTTCTTTAGGCCTACATTGTTTTGGTCTCATATAACCCCTGAATGATCTGGTTTGTTAACATTAATGACCATTTACAAAATGTCTTCATTCTTTTTCCAATAAATACACAGCAAAACTGAGAGCTTGCCGTGATTGCATTACTGAATTGCATGAGTGGATCGTGCTACTGAATTATGGGAGCTGTAGTCAAAGTGCTCGGACGCCAGCACACTGCAGTCAAAGATGCGCACGTCAACTTTGTAGACCAAAATCAGTGGGTGAGAAACGGGCCTAGCCCCATCCAGTCGATTAGCCACATTTCTAAAACGTATAAAGAAATCAAATAAAAATCTTTATTAATACAAACACGCAATCCATGTTGGCTATTTCTGTTTAGGTTTCTTTACATGGCTTGGATGCTGATTGCTCTGTGGCTGGGTTTTTTTTTTATTTCTATCTAATTACCTCACACTTAAATCATGCATTTCTGTGATTATTCAAAAGGTGATGTGATGCAATTATTTCTTGATCAAACCAGAAGGATTGCTGAGGAAAACTGACATCACATGAAAGTCAAGGACTCCCAGCTTCTTTTAAGTCTTCTTTCAACCTGCTTAAAATGGCATCATGATTTCCAGTAGACACGCACCAAATCATCATTTGGATAAAAGCAAACTATCGCAAGATACCGCACAGTGACATGAAAGACATTAGGCAAAAAAAAATACGTCAAACTTACCGCGATTTCAGTGGCTCTGGGATGTTAGAGAACCCTCCCTTCTACGCAGTCTGACTTCCTATTCAACAATAATCACGTCTCTATACATTATTGTGTTATTTCCAAACACCCTTGAAGCTAAGTTATTTTCTGGTGTTCCATCGCCCTTACAGATAAAACATCTTGATGTCGCATTGGAGTGAAAAAGGGGACACTCACAGCAAGGAAAGGCTGCAGCATCAGCACCGAATCCCTGTCCTGCCTTCTGCGACGCAAAGGAGGGCTGAAGTTCCCTCCAATGACCGCATGAGCTTGGTGTCTGACCGGAACTCTTCAGAGGTCTCGCTTCAAACGGATTCACTCTGAAGATGCGATTTCATTCAGCCGTGAGCAGCTTTAGACAGTTTCACACTGCAGGTTTTAACGTGCAGGTCTCTTAAAGAGGCAGGCACTGTGTAAGGCTCTGGTGGGACACAAACATACCAGGAAATCCCTGATCAGAAGAAGAGGTGCCCACTTGCTGTGGGACAGATGAGGCATGGACCAGACAGGAGGGAGTCCACCAATGATGACAGAACATTCTGAAAGAAAGGTTTCATTTTACATGAGGATTTATTTACATGTTTTTTTTTTGTTTTTTCTTTTTAAAATCATTATTACTTGTTTAAATGCCCATTATGGGGCATAATGTTAATGAAATAAAATAAACATTTTGAGCCTCGTGCTTATTTTCAGGCCTCTGCTCAAAAATTGCAGACCCACATAGTAGGTCTCTGCAACCACAAGTGTGTTTGAATAATTCTGGAGTCATAGTAAAGGGAACACTTGTGAGATTTGTTCAGGTTTGTGAATACCAGTATATGATTTACTGGTGGGGGATAAACGAAGATGGCACATATCACAAATGAAAAAAGTTTTGGGCTTGCTTAAAAAGACTAAACGCTTTCAGAGTTCATAATAGCCCAATGATATGATGCAGTGGTTGCTCTAAATCTTTATCAAATCATAGTACAATGTGTGAATATTATCTCTACAAAGGCAAACTCTGATAATGTGAAGCAGAACAAAAAAAAGAGGGTTTTGTGCAGGCAGTTCAGGCAAGGTGTCAAAAAATTGACATTTTGTCAAAGTTTGGACATCTGTTTCCATCGGGCTGTAAAATGAAATCAAATTTAGACTTGCCTTTAAAAACACAAAACCTCTGATATAAGTTAACAAGTTTGTTAATATTTATAATGTCAATTCACAACAAAGTCATCTCAAGGCACCTTTACAGACAGTCCTATTCAATCCAATTCATCTAAGTACAATTATAATGCAGTTAAAACAAATCAATAACAAAATTCACATTAGTCCAGTTTATAATAACAGTTCTTATAAACCAATTCATAAAAAAATCATTTATGAAGTCAAGGAAACAAACATCACAACTTCTCTTCAGTTTAATACCTCCTAAACATGCATGGGGTGAAGGGCAACAGTGGAGCAGAAAAAACATTTAAAAAAACATAAAAACAACCTCCAGCAAGGCAAGTTGTGTTGTCTATATAGCACATTTCATGTACAGAACCGTTCAATGTGCTTTACATTGCAGAAAAGTAGATTGAAACAAAACAAACTTTTAAAAGAAAGAAATGAAATGAGAACCAGAGTCAAATAGGGCGGCCATCTTGACCGGTTGGGGGGGAGAGAGAACAGGAAAGAGGGGTCAACAAGCAACATAACTCTAAGCCAGGTATTCCTGCTGAGAAAGAAAAAGAGAAACAAATTAATAACAATGATAAGGTTTCATATTCATACAAAATAAAAAGCAAAGAGAGAAAATTGGAGGGAAGTGCTCAGTGCATCATGGGATGTCCCCCAGCAGTCTAAACCTACTATTACTAAAGGTATTGCTAAAGGGTCTTTCTGTGTGGGGTTTACATATTCTCTTCGTGCATGTATAGGTTCTCTCTGTTCTCCTGCTTCCCCCTCCAGTCCAAAAACATGAATATCAGATAAACCAAGAGTCTAACATTAACCTCGGAGTGAATGTGAACATGCATAGTCTGTGTCTCTTGTATTGGCTTGTGATGGACTGGCGAGCTATCCAGGATGTACCTTTCCTCTCACCTGAAAGCAGTTGGGTATAGGCTGCAGGAAATACAGAAAATGAAGCTGTCATAATGTGTGACAGGAAAAAAAATTCAAAGAGTTGCTTGTACACATGGACACCAGCAGATGGAGACATCATCACAGCCTAAATCTGTCCTGTGAAACATGGTGCCTGATGTCAAAATAACATACATGTCAATGCCCTATACATTTGACCTCAAGAAATGAATAACATGAACAAAAGTGAATATTTTTATTGTAACTGTTAAGGTGTGGAGCTTGTTGTTCTAAAACATTACATGTAAATGGATTAAACTCAACTCATAGATTTTTATGGGACAGACTTTAACTCAAAGTCAGGCAAAGTAATGGCAGAAACATAGAAACTGTATCAAATACATGAAATTATAGAAATATTCATTCTTGTTCATTCAATATTCAGTTAATTAAACACAACTTATGACTTTGCAGGATTGACACTGATTTGCAGGAATTGATACAGGCTGCAACATGCCCAGACTTGTACAGTAATTGGCCACTTTACTGCAGTGCTGAACTTTTGTCCTTTGTGTCTTTGCCTTGGTTCAAACTAACATACACACATGCACAACCACACTAAACACACACACTCCCCCCCCACCCCCCCCACCCCCCACCCCCAGAGGTGGATATGAACTTGTACATTTTGTGTCAGTGTGGTCTTTGGCAGATTAGCTGTTGAGCTAATGGCAGCATATTTTCATATTTATAACCATAACATAACTGTTAGGAAGACGAAAACGGTTCCCTGTTGGCTTTGTTAGAGTAAAGAATAGCCTCTTAGTAGGCTTGAGACTATTTATCCACTAACAACAATGTACGTGAAAAAAAGTATTCATTTTGTATCCTTCACTGTTTACAAAATCTTGAAAATACAAAATAGGTTACCACAAGATAAGTTTAATTTGTCTCTAGTCATGTTTTTACTGGAATTTCTTTGATTTTTTTTAAGCTTTACAGGTGGCCACAACTTTGAAAACAAAGTCAGTAACTTGGCATCGAACCTGATTGAACCTGCAGGCTCAGCCAATCACGGGGCGGCACACTGACGTCGTGGGATCTGCGTCTCTGAGAGAGAAGATGAGAGCAACTGATTTAATAATGTAATGTCAGTATGCGCGCAGTAAGCAAGGCAGTGACATGTTGCATCTTGTGGCAGCATAATGGGTTAACATGATGATGATTAGCAACTCATTCAAGAGACCGTACACACGCACGCGCACACGCTGGCACTAATTGGCACTAGTGAAAAGTAACTTAACTCCTCTGCCTTGAAACGTGTTCAACTCCTTTTCCACATCCACTCCAGCTATTGATCACTGAATGACGAGGGGTGTGCGTGTGTTTTGTGCGCGCGCGCGCGTGTGTTTAGCTGTGTGTGTGTGCATGTGTGAAAGCAGGTCTTTGATGTTGCTTGGCTGGCTGCAGATCAGATACACGCGCTTCAGGTCCGTAAAGCCAGCCCCTCTCTTCGCCTTTGATCTCGGCGCAGAGTCTGTGCTCGCGCTGCTGCGGCTCTGAGCTGAGTTCTGTGCGGGGTGTGCAGGAGCTGCTGCTCGGACATGGTGAGCGGACCGGTGTGGGAAATAAGCCACCACAGCTCTCACCGGTCTGCCGTCGACTTTTAACAACCACCGCTTTGATATACGGGCTTTTCCCCCTTTCTTTCTTATATCAGGTAAGAAATGCGTTTTGTTCAGTTTGGGGCATTTATGCTTTATCACCAACGAGAAACGACCCGGTTAGTCTTAGAAGGGGAGCATAACAAACCTCCACTCTTCAAGAAATTATTATATCGTTATATTTCCTTGTCGTTGCAATAAGTGAATAGATTCTCAAGGTTTCTTTGTCGTAGATATTTATGTTTCTGTGAATATAGAGTACATTGCAAATGTTGCTCACATGCTGACAAGTGATTTTTGGAACATTTTATGCAAAACTGTGCATTCATCTGGACGTTTTCAGAGTTTATACTAAATATTCTCCACATATTTACAGACAAAATAAAGGTGTAGCCTATAGGAGGGGAAAAGTTATATTAGGAAGAAATCCTAATCTGTCTAATAAATGTATTTGGAAACATAAAAAAAAATGTATTTGGTCTGAATTTATGTGTAAAAGTAATGGTTGGCTGTCTCGGTTCAGTCTCTGAGTGTCTGTGAGATCAAATAACATCATCATGATTAAATCCAGGCATTCAGGAATTAAAAAAAAGAAAAAAGAATCATGTAAACTAAGAGGGATGAGAGGCATCGTTTAGTTGTTTGGAGGGAAGGGCCCAATGTCTAAGACTGTGAAAGCCTTTCTTATTGAATTAATAATTTATTATTTATACTAGAGGCATCATTTTCTCCATCCATCCATCCATTTTCTGTACCGCTTAATCCATGCAGGGTCGCGGGTGGGCTGGAGCCTATCCCAGCAATTA
>JAOXYM010000009.1:24729237-24740293 GCA_028567055.1 Leptatherina wallacei | reverse complement strand
TGGAGCCTATCCCAGCAAGTATCAGGCGAGAGGCAGGGTACACCCTGGACAGGTCGCCAGTCTGTCGCAGGGCCATCATTTTCTCCAATATAGATAAAAAAAAAACAAGAAACTCTTGGACAGAAATCAAAGGTGTGTTAGTGCATTTATTTCATAGATCAGTCAGTCCACATATTGTCTTTTTCTGTCTCAATACTTACTTGTACAGCGTGTTTTTGTTACAGTCATCTTGGCTATTTAATGAAGCTGACAAAAAGTACAAAAGATAATATTTTTGTACTTTCTATGTCTGTGGAATATTTTTCCAAGCATTTTGTCAATCAAACATAATTTACTAGAAAGTCCTTTTGACATGAAAATTTGAATACGACTTAAAACATTTGATAAATGCACCCTCATAAAGCACCTGCATATTTGTGTGGTTTGAGAGATTAAATAAATCTGAACCTGCTTGTATTTGGTGGAAACTCTCAGTCAAATTTTATTCCTATATTTCAGGTTGGGCCCTTTTTCCTCTTTTTGTTAATGGTCTGTATCATGTAGAAGTTGCAAGCATGCTCATGTGTTTGACTGTTGTGCCTTTCAGCTGCAAGCATTAAGTGGCCCTTCAAAATGGTCTGGAAGCTTCAACCCACCTTGTCACTCCTGCTAACTGCAAACATCCTCTATACAGCTCTGGTATGTGCTCTTTAAAATGGTATATGCTGCTTTCTGAGTCATACACAGAACCTTTTGAAATATCTTTTATCACAGAGTGCATGTCTTCTCTTGTGCAAAGACAAAGATACCCTGCCTACACACAGTGGCTAATTACCTGTGTCATGTAATTCTTTAGTCAAAGCACATTTTCAGCATTTGCACAAACTGCACATGTTCACTGCTCTGTCGGTGTTCCTATTGTATTTGCTTCTGTTTTGTTCATCCCAGCAGTTTTCAGGCTTATTTTTCAAGAAGGGTCCCTAAGGGGTAGAGCCTCTATAAGGGTGAGACAAAGTGATGCATAGCTAAAGGATGAGTCTTCTTTATCAGCTGTGGATTCAAGTGGTGATGAAATATAGGAATCTCTAACTTTCACCAAATATTTGTCCCTCTCAGATTCATGTGAGAGCCATGGAGGAGACCAGAGAATGCAGAGAACAAGAGTACCAGGACCGCTTTGGGAGCTGCAAACCCTGCAAACAGTGTGATGCAGGACAAGAGCTTTCTAAGGTTGGGGCACACCTGTTTCAGTTTAAACGTTTCCTTTAGACATCCTTGTTCAAAGAACTGCATCCATTTATGTTTTTTTTTTCCCCCAAAGAGCCACTAAAAGGAAAAAAGTGTGTGTAGGAAATACTGTGTAGTAACAGAAACAAGCCCATCACAGGTCAGTTGAATCAACTTGGAAGACTGGATGATGGTCAAGTTTTCAGAAAAGACTGGACATCACTTTATTTAATCCAGCAGCCAAACATTATTTGTTACTTCTTCCCTTCCACGCACAGAGCAGCTAAGCTGTTATTAACTTTGCAGAACACCGACCCTTCTTTAATCAGTCACACCCATACTTCTGACCTTCTGCGTCTGAATGGCTTCCATTGTCTTTCCCCGTTGCACCCCTTCCAACTGATTGTCTCCACTGTCTGAAGCGAGCCATGCCTAAGCTTGCTGCTCTCTCGACAGGGAATACAGTTTTTTCCGCCCTCTCAGCCACAGGTTTTTGTGTGCTTTGTACAAACAGGCCTCTGTAGCGTCAGTTAAGGTTGGTAAGCAAAAGGCTTTCCTCCCTGGCAGCAGCTACCCACCTCTGCGAGCGTAGGCGGTGATGTAAAGGTGAGTAAGTGCTGGGGTTTAATAGCAGCTGGTGGCGCAGAACAGAAACAACTGCAGAATTATTTCCTACAGTTATTGTTGTTCCGAACAAAGCTGCTATAATTGAGGGAAATTTTCAAAAAAAAGATTTATGCAAAACAGCAACATTACATCAGTGATAATACAGGACAATACATGCTGCACCTTCATCTGATTTTCCCTCGTGATTTTAACACTCTTTTTTTTAAAAATGGTAAGGAATGTGTTTAAAAGATCTGACTGCACATTTTTGAGTGCTAGTGACAAATTGTGTCACCCTCTTTACATATGTTGCAAACATGCATTTAAGCCTAGTTGCCTGTAATCTATGTGCACACTGACATGCACTCTGTAGTTGGCGATTCGCTTCAGCAGTCCTCGTGCTCCTCCGCTGGCTCAACAGGCAGGAGTGCTGCTTGCCACCCTGGGTTTCCTGGTTAATAATTGGCTGCCTCACTCTTTCTTTGAAGGTAGCGGGATGCCGGCTCAAAGCAGAGACAAGGGGTGGGTGGTGGGGGGACTTGGAGAAAGTTTCCCAGATCAACAACTTGTGATTTGAGCTCTGAGTAACCTGGACAATTCGTCCATATGCTGAAAGGCGGTGTTGACTGATGGGAATGGAAGCAGACTTTTGGAGTCCCTCTGTGCAGCTGCCATAGAGATCCCAAAAGAATGTGGCCCAGTTAGCTCTGGAAGTTTGCCTCTGGAAGCCGCTCTGAGGCCGGCTGACAAACATCAATTAGCCCCACCACACTAACTGTAGCTTAAAGCACCACCCACACAGAGGGGACATCCATTAAAACCAGTTACTTTTTTCTCTCCCTGACAGATATTATTCTAAGTTTTATTTGTAGGCAGTTGGGTTTCATCAAGCATGAAGGAAGAAGAAGGGGTTAATTGGTTTCCAGTTTATGCAGGAAGACAGCCAGTACCAAAAAAAAGAAAAAAAAGGAGGATTGGAACGTACAACTTTCATGTGTCAACATCATGTAGTATGTAGCAAGAGCGTAACATTTCCTCTAGCCACACTCCCAGGATGAAAGACCTCTGGGTGGCACAGGCTGAAGAGAGTAATAAGTAGTGCATAAGGAGGACAAGGGTCAAAATCAGGGTCCACACATTGGCAGCATGACTCTTGTGTTTAAAAAAGTTTTAAAAAAGCAGAGGAAAGTGTGAGTTTGGTGTGAGCCAAACTGGACTGGGCTCTAACTAACTCAGTGTTGTTTTTAGTGTGTTTCATCAACGGATCACATGACTCCCCCTCTCCCCCCTTCTGATTCCCTCCTAATCTCAGAAATATCTGTGCGTCTGAACATGCTCCTGGTCCCAGCCAGCCCGCCCGCCCCCTCGCTCCCCTCCACATGGCTGTTTTGCTTGTCTCACCCAAACTAGATCAGGTGATAAGGACGTGCAGAGAAATAGAGAAACTGGATGCTAAGCTTTGAGGAGAAACAGTTTGAAAATGCTGTCTGAAAAATAGCTTCAACATCCCAGTTTCCCATCCATGGGCCGTGGAACAGGTCTCAGTAAGTGCAGGGTGTCAGCTCAGGCCTGCTTTGTTTTCAGGTATAAAAGAAGAAAGGCATCGCTCCCTGATGATCGGAGCCGCCTGGATCAGAGGGGCAGGAGTTGGCTTCACTTCCTTTTGTTTCAGTGCTCTGACCTGCTTGTGTCTATGTAGCATGTGGTGCCCCATGGATGGAGCTTGTGCCAGTGCCGGGCCGAATGGGGCCGAATCATCCCGGGGCCTCTTCCTTCATGTGGAAGTGGGTCACCGACGAGCGGGATCCTGCAGTTGTTACAGTGGTGTCTTAAAGCCCATTTCTGCTCTACACAAACAACAGATACACAGCATTTTGTCCGTCTTCTGCGTCATTTACGTACGTAATTTGGTCCGTTTTCGGGGCCCTTGTAGATCCGTACTCTGACGGATGTATTGGATAACGCATGAAAGCACGAGAGCAGTGATGTTTTGAAACGGAAGTACCTATTTACTATTTACTATTTGCAAAGGGAGCATAAATGGGCCTTTAAGGACAATCGATATGATCCGCCCTGTAGCAATCTTCCTGCCCCATTCAAGATTGTAGCATTAAAATATGAGCAGTCAAGTCTTACTTATTCCCCCTTTTTATATCATGGAGTGAATGATGAGTCACCCTCATCCACTCTTTCCATGGCTTCCCTGCTCGGCCCTTCTGGACAGTAAGGCCTTGTACGGACAGTTCATAGCAACAGCTGCAGTACTTCAGTCCTTGCTGGCCCACCAGGCCAGACGCAGCCGTAAGGGTTCAGTGTCAGGCTCATATGTATTTGGCTGAAAGGGCCGAATTCCTAATCTTCTTCCTCGACTTTGCGGTGCCATTGCAAGATCACATCTTTGCCTCCAACCTCCATTTTTTATTTCTCCCAAACCCAACCCCCGTATCAGAATCTTCTGCCCACATTCCAGCTGAACTGCATGCCCGGGCAGTGAAACAGGACACGGACAAAGAGAGAAGTGAGGAGAGAAGCCCTGTTTGAGGCTGACCTTCACTTTAATGATATATGAGTACCCACTCCTGTCTGTCCTCCAGGATTTGGATAACATGAGCGCAGCTGCTGGAGAGCTGATAATGGATGATCAATGTATGATGTCATCTCCAGGGGGTCTTTCACTCTGTGTGTGCAGCAAAATCAGCTGTCCCATAAATGTCAGGTTGTCATTAGAGGCCACCAGGCTTTCACCAAAAACTGGAGGGATGCAAAAGAGAATCAGTTTGGAGAGAAAAGATTTGATGCACAGGTTGGTGTAGTGAATGAAAATGTTTAATCTTAGAAAGAATGACAGCATTTCGAGTTATATGAATACACCTTAAGAGCTATGGCTGCCCTTTAGGTGGACCTAGGGGAACAAAATTGGAAGGAGATTCTTATAAATGAAGACCTTTTTAATGCATATGATGCATTCTGGTCAACTTTAATGGGACTATATGAGAAACATTGTCCTTTAACAAAAACCACTAGAAAGCACCACTGTTCAGATAAGCCATGGATCACAAAGGGGATAGAGGATGCATGCAAAAAGAAAAATAATTCATATAAGAGATTTATAAAACAGAGGACAAAAGATGCAGAAATAAAGTACAAGTCATATGAAAATAAAGTAGTTAACATTATGACAATAAGTAAGAAGGAATAATTACCATACGTTATTGGAGCAGAACAGGAGTTACACACACGTGAAACATGGAGAGTATTAAATAGTATCATTAAAATGGGTTAGAAATATAAGAATTATCCAGAATATTTGATAAGAGACAAAAATATTGTGCTTGATAAAATGAAAGAAATAGCAAATTAATTTAATAATTTCTTTGTACATGTTGGTTATAATTTAGCAAAAGAAATTAACAATGAAATAGATAAACATATCACTCAAGTTTATTGATGCTGTAAGTGATAGAGAAATACTTGACATTGTGAAAACACTTAGAAATAAAAAAGTTCACAGATTATTTTGGTATTGATGGGGTATTAGTTAAAAGTATTATAGAATATATAGTGTAACTATTCACATACATCTGTAACCTGTGCTTTCTAACTAGTGTTTCCCTCAAAAATGAAAACAGCAAAAGTTATTCCCCTCTATGAAAACAGAGAGATATATCAATTTACCAATTATAGATCAATATCACTACTTCCAGAGCTTTCAAAAATTATTTGTTCACAGACTTGATGAATAAATTGAGAAACATAATCTTTTAAGTGATAGCCAATATGGCTTTGGAGCAAAAAGATCCACTTCAATAGCTGTGATGGAACATGTAGAAAGGATATCTACTGCAATGAGGAATATACCGTTGGTGTTTTATAGATTTAAAAAAGGCATTTGATAGAACTCATCATATTATATTAATGAATACACTACAGAGATATGGTATAAAAGGGTTAAGCGTACATGTGGATGAAAAGTTGGATGATAGATATCAATATAGGCAATTGAATAATGTAAAATCAAATCAGTTGAAGATAGCTTGTGGGGTTCCTCAGAGGTCTGTGTTGGGCCATAAGTTTTTTTGTATTATATAGAAATGATATTTGCAATGTTTCCAAACTGTTAAAATGTGTTTTGTTTGCTGATGACACCGCTCTCTGTTGCTCTGGTAAAAACCTAGAACAGCTTCTGATGACAGCTGAAAAGGAGTTAAATATACTAAAAACTAAAAAAAAATGTAATCATTTTTTGCACCTGACAAATTAAAAACTTGGCTACAATCAGGGTTAATGGAATTGAAATTGAAAGAGTGTATGAAAATAAATTTCTCGGGGTGATAACTGATGATGAGCTTTGTTGGAAGTCTCACATAACGTGAAAAGATAAATGTCAAAAACCATCGCTATACTCTATAAAACAAAGGATGTCCTTAACAAGAAGTCATTATACACGCTTTATTGTTCTCTGTTGCTTCCACGACTTATGTGTAGAGATGGGTAAGGCATATAAAACCAACACTCCTATTTTTAAGCTACAAATAAGAGCTATCAGAGTTATAAATCAATCAAACTCTATAGAACCTACAAACATTTTGTTTATCAATTTAATTACCCTTCAGTTTTATGATTAAGTTGAATTTAGAATGGCACAGATAATAATTTACTCTGCTGCAGTACTCAGAAGCTGTTTGAAGTCAGAGAGAGTCGATATGACTTGAGGGAAACGAAACAAGATAACAAATATAAAGCAGAGATGTGCTTCTGTTAGAGGTGTTAACTTGTGGAATAGTTGTGGAATGACTTAAAAAGGCGGAGTTCACTTTCATCATTTAAAAACATGTTTACAGCTAAAGTACTAGAAAAATATATAAATCAAAAATGAAGGAACTTTACTTTATGTATTAACTTCTCTAAGATGAAAGTTTTGATTATTTTTGTTTCGCTTTTTGTCTTTCAAGCCCCATGATGTCACTGACTTGCTTGCTGAATGATGTTTTTGTAAAAAGGGTTTCCATAATAAGCATGTGCTTCAGCCAATACCTTTTTGATTAGTCTTATGTTATTTTATTTTTTTAAGTATTGTGGTAAATCTTTTCTTTTTTGAATGCTATTCAAATAAACAAGCTGAATTTCAATATACATGGTAGCATGCAAATGATAAAATTATAGAATTTAATTCAGGTTCTTCTTGGAAATGCATTTTCTGATTGAACGCTGGGCTCAGGTAGACTTCTTCTAAAGGCGGTTTCACATTAGATCCTTCACACAGCTGCAGGAAGCTGTGCTTTCTAAGTGTACTTTCAATTGCTGAACACAAAAAGTGTATTCATGTTGTTTTCTCCATCTACCTCTCCATAATACTCGCCCTCTTCCTGAAGCGTTTCCTTTGCTTGATGGTCTCTCAATCAACGGGACACTCATAGAGTCTGCTTGGAGTGGGAGTCGCACAAAAACGCAGCAATAAACCTGCAATAATACAACAGTGGGTGTCCCTGAGAGCCTTTATCATTCAAATGCATGGCCTCTCTGGGTCTTGCAGCGGAAGGCCACTCATTCATACTGAGAGAGTCAGGAAGATTATTGCCAGTGTAAGATGGACTCTCAAAAGAGGCGGTCCATTGTTCCCCTCTGATCCTGTGAGCCAAGATCATTCTTTAATTCCAAGACCCCCGGTGGTTCACATTCAAGCCCTCTTTTCACCATCTGCACACCACCCCAAAGCAACCAAACTCACCTCTTACCCGGTGTATTTTTCCTGTTAATCCCTCCAGGAATGTGGCTTTGGTTATGGAGAGGATGCTCGGTGCGTGCCCTGCCGGAGCAGTCGCTTCAAGGAGGACCGCAGCCAGCAGAAGTGCAAGCCCTGTCTGGACTGTGGTCTCATCAACCGCTTCCAGAAGGGCAACTGCTCCACAACAAGCAATGCAGTTTGTGGCGACTGTCTGCCGGGGTGAGAGAGTACTGCAAGAAGGGTTTACAGCTTTGAAATTTATTGAGTTTTTTTTATTTTAAAAGAAAGATCTGATTTGGTTAATAAGCATGTGATCTTGTGTCTTCTACAGATATTACAGGAAGACTAAATTAAGTGGATTCCAAGACATGGAGTGCATACCATGTGGAGATCCTCCACCTCCCTATGAGCCCAACTGTAAGCACTTTTGCTTTCTTTCACCTCCTTGAACATTTGGCCTGAAATGTTCCCATTGCAACACGCTGTTAATCCCCAGTTCACAATAGGAGATGTTTTAACGTGAAACAACAGGAACACAATAGTCTGAAAGCAAACATCACCATCTACAGCACATGATTGAACTTCTAGCCAAATGCTACAAGAACCAAAACCCAGGCTTTGGAGCCACAACAAAGCCCATACACACAACATGCCAGTACACGGTCCTTGGAGTAACCAGAACCGCAACTTTAAAGGGTGGAGCGAGCTATATTTCATTCACTTAGTCCCACCGAAGCAGCCAGCTATGCTATATGTGCAAATAAATGCTTGGATTTACAAGCTAAGCAGTTGAAAAGCTCAAATGGATGCCGCTACCATAACAGTGGATTATATTAGCACAGAACATGACACTCATTTTTTTATCACTCAGTTTGGATTAAATGAGCAAACTTCCGTGAACAAAACCTCTGTTGATGTTTCTGGACGAACGATATCTCATCAGGGAGCGCAGCCGTTCCAGGAGAGTAATTTATTGCCATTATGCAAAAAGGAGGTGTGCTACATTATGCTCACAAAAGCACAGCTCATGATCCAGAAGCTGCCGATCCAATGAACTTCTTCCTTCTGGCCTCTGTAAGTAGCTAAATGCAACCTCATGATTTCAGGTTTCCACATAAAATCCAACGAGCGAGTGAACTTATACCTTTTGGTAATTGAGTGTGACTTCCTGATGGCAGAGGATTAGGCAGCTGTTTCTGTCAGGGCTTTTTGGCAACATGAACATCAGAGACATCCCACTCAGAGATAGCACTCCTGTGTTAAACAAATCGAGGCAGCTCCAGGTTATTGTACAACTCCCAAAAAAAAAAAAAAAAAAGGAAAAAAGACAAAGGGGGCTTGTGCACTCTTTGTACACAAGAATATGGTTTCAACAGACCGTTAACTCTTTTTTTGCTCTTTAATCTTGTGTCTTTATTGATCTATGTAGGGAAAAAAGGAAGAAAAAAGCTCTGTGTATGTGTATAATGACCTTGAAACAACTGGCCTCCCTCTGTCTGCTCATTTGTCCATCTGTGCCGCTTCCCGTTTTGATACTGGAGGAGGCCTGTGAAACAAAATGGCCATTGTGTCTGGGAACATAGCTGGTAGTTAGCTCCAGCAGGGACTCTCAGTGGAGCATTTCCAAATGTTTGAAAGTCTTGCCCCCCCCCCGCTCTCTCTCTCTCTCTCCACTGTTATCTTGAGGAGGGTGGTGAAAACTTAAAGGGCAGATCATTCTAATAGGCCACACTGGCCTCGGGCAGCGGTGCAGCTGTGCAGGGGAGGCCATCGCCGTCTGGGGTGGACTGTAAATCTTTAACCCCTCCTTTCCCTCTCCTCCCTTTCCCCCAGTGGCTTTTTGGGAGCTGAGTAAAGTTGAGGTTGTGTTTTATGGATTCTTTCAGCTCTTAAATGTGTTTCATCTGCTGAAGTCTTCCACTGTCCTGGTGGATCTCATGCACCCGCACATGTAGCTCCTCCTTGTTGCTTCTGCCTGTTTTGCTGGACGTCAGACAGGAGTTTCATGTGTTTTTTGTTCAAAGAATAGAGAATGTATTATTCTATGTTCCTTATGTACTTTTTAAAGTTAAGTTCTTAACTTCTTAACTAAGAAGAAACTCAGTCCTTCTTACCGTAGCAGCAACATATCGACTGATTTCATGTTCAGGCAGTCGGGTCTTACCACTGCTGGCACTGCACAAAATGACAGGAAACACAAGTCCTACCAGCAATTCAAACCAGAACCTCCAGTATTCAAAAGCACATTCACTGAAGTCTCTCACTTGTTGGCATGTGGGATCATGATGACTGCCGATCTCAGAGCTGTTCGTCTTTCCTGCTTTCTTAGTCAAATTACAAGGCAAGTATCAAGCCGCTGCTTTACAGCTACAATGATGCTTGATGCTGCCTTTTTATTAGAGGTGATGACTGTTTTACTAAACACTGAATCTGGCAGCTGATGGATCGAGTTTCACCCCCAAAAGAATCAATTTATCTTCTTTTAATAATGAGTTGGGCTTATTTGCATGTGGAAAAGCAGATATCTTTCCCTCCTGATTCTTGATTTAAAAGAAGAAACTGAATTAAAAATCAAATTTTTGAGAGATTAGCTGTTGACCCCATAAAGCTGTTGCATTTCCAAATGTTTGCCAAGTGATCAGCAGCTCTAACTTATACTTTACCTGCTCTAAACTAACATACTAATTGCTTCTCCAGATAATTCCAAGTAGATACTTAAAACAAGAACTATTATTATGACTTGAGATGAAAATTGCAGCTCCAGGCAGAAATGTGTGCACATTCTTCTCCCTGTTATGCAGAGTTCAGACTAAAACAGCAAAAGAAGCTCTTAAAAGAGTTTGTACAGACAAAAGTCAAAGATCCCTCAGAGGTGTAAAGAAGTGCTTCTTTTATTTGGACTATGTGGCATTCCATAAAGTCAACAGGCAGGGAGTCAATGAAAGGCTGCGGTTTACTGGTCTGGTTTGTGTGGAGATAATATCAGCAGGTGAGGTCTGTTCAATGGAGCAGTGTTTATCTGTGTTTGCTGCAGCTGCTGGCTCTCCGATAACAGGCTGCCTTTGTGTTGATGCTCACCTTGGATGAGCTGAATTTGACCTAAACAATGAAAACCAGGTTTAAACGGGATGGTCAAATGTCAAATACAACACAGGCATCCTGGACTTAACTCATTTAGAGCGGATATACTTTTATGGTGCAATAAATATGATCATTGTGAGTTTAAAAAAAAAAAAAAAAAAAGTATAGATTTGGTTAATACATGAAATAGAAAGGATATGTTTTATAGAAAAATTTGATGTTTATTTAAGCTAAAGCCGCTTAAAAAAAAAGGGTTAAAATAGGAACATATCAGCTTCTCTGCAGGGCAGAGCCTTTATAAACAAACATCCCTCTATAATCAGGAAATTATACTAACCAGCATGATCTGAGCTGTGCCATGATTTCTACTGCTGCACCATTGTTTTAGGATCTGCCACTGGAATGTGTCATGCCTCTGACATTATGTACTTCTATCCA
>JAOXYM010000009.1:24704346-24729137 GCA_028567055.1 Leptatherina wallacei | reverse complement strand
TCTATCTATCTATCTATCTATCTATCTATCTATCTATCTATCTATCTATCTATCTATCTATCTATCTATCTACAAAGAGCTCTTGAATGAAAAAAGGCCGATAGGAGTTGCATTTATGATTAATACGCTGAAAAGCAAACAGCAGCGCTAACTGAAAAAACAATTTGTCTTTCATTACACAAGCCCTTCTAAGCAGGAACTTCTCGATCTGCTTAGCAACCATACACGTTTACTTCCACTGTTTGCCTTGTATTAATCCACACCCTCGCTATCCTGCATATATTGATCAGGAAAATTAAACTTCATTACTCACGAAGATCAAAATGAATTATGTTGAGCCGGTTGTGCATGGCCTCGGGGGGAAAAAGCTGCTGGGTTTGAGAGTTCAGGAAAGCTACAGTTATAACTTCAACGCCCTCATAAAGCTGCAAGCAGATGCTGTCATGTCGGGTGTGCAGCTTAAATCCAGGCTCTAAATGAGTACATGTAATACAATGTAACCTAAATAGCTTATGATATATTTTTTTGGGGGGGGGGGTTCTCTTAACATCAACGAGTTATGTCTTTAGGGGAGACATTAGTCGACTTTCTTTGGCCATTTTCCGATTCGCATTTAGAAGATGTTAAAAAGAAAGGGTGAATGAAAATGTGTAAACTTTGCACATTTCATTTCATTCTCGCAAAGATTAAAATGACCTCACTCTCAGTCAGAAAATAATAAATTCACGTGACCAATGTCATCTTATATATGATTTTACATCCCAGATATCCTCACAGATGTATTTGTTTATTATTTGGACAACTACTTCTCTTACAGAACTACAGCCTGTAGAGAATTTAAAGGATGCTGGGATGGGAATGTCATATTGTAAGGAATGCTCTACCATTATGTTTACAGCAAGTGTGGTCCTCATTAGATCTAGTTTTGTTTGGCTTAAAACAATTAAATCTGGTGGAGAATGGAAGAATTAAAGAGGAAGCTTGTTAATGATTAACTAACAAAGCCGTATTTTCCCTAATCTGATCAAATTTGTGAAATGGCTAAAACCTTAAATAATAAAATATATTTAGCAATGCTGATGATCATTTTAAGGAATCGTATGTAGTGGATTTTACAAATCATTTACTGTCAGATACTGACTATTCAGTGATAATAAAGATGTTTTAATACAGGAATTGCTTAACACGTAGCAAACAGATGTGTTTAACATTTGGTTATAAGGATTAGAAATGAACTGGAATGTGAATTTTGGGATCTGCACATGCAGAAGACAGCCTCTGAGCTAACTACAACACAACGTGGCATCTTGTTATTTACAAACTGCCAAACTCTGGTAACCCTTTGTATGAAGTAAGCAGTTGGATGAACTCTGGGATTTTTAACCAAATCAGCTGATCAATCAGAGCTCAGTGGGGATCCTTAAAGAGGCAGGAGCTTAAATAGAGCATTTCAGACAGAAGGTGACAAGAGATGGTGTGCTAATGTACTGTATAAGAGAATGCATGTGCTTTTCTTTTACAATGAAAGCATGTGGGCATCTTAAAGTAGACCCACCAAAATAAAAATGGGAACTTGTAAAGTATAGAATTAGCATAATGTAGGCTCTGCCTTTCATGATTTTCAATAAAAGTATGTAGATTAATGTCTATATAGGACTCAGGACAAATTCTTAACAGAATACCCCAGATAGCAGACATGTTTGGGCCTAATCCGGGCTACTTTAGGCATTTATGCCTCAGTTGCAGCACTGGCAAGTGTTGTGTGGGCCAGAAGTGGATCAGATGTCAGTTCCCATCCTGGTTTGGATTATAACAAAGCCGCTTTCAGACTGTGGAATATGTGCGGTAAAGTCCATCCGCTCTTATACCGGAGTTGTCTTTTCAAACATATCGCTTCCTCGCGGGTTTTTATTGTTGCGGCAACGTTCACACATGGGGAAATGTTCTGGATAATTCGGTTGTCGAAACAGGGTAGGACGTCTTTGTGTTGCGACTTGTCCAGAACCTTCTCTTGGCGTTCAGGCAAAACCATAGACATATATATATAAAACGACGTGCCGCAACATTTCTGCCCTCATGACATGGGGGGCTAGCCGGTAAATGTCCGCTACAGCTCCGAGGTAAAAGAGCGGAACGTTTGTCTGAATGCAACCGGTATAAAAGACAAAGTCCGCAACATTACCGCTTGCATGTCTGAAAAGTGTCCTCATGTGGGCCGCATGTGGTCCAGATGTCAGTTGTTGACCTGGACGTGGATTACAACAAGTATTTTTTGGGCCAGAAGTGCTCCTAATACGGGAAGCATTCCTTAAGGCAATTTCCTTATGAGCGACATGTGGTGGTCATGTGACTGAGTTTTGGCACATCTACACTCACGTTAAGTCAACGCCATAAATCAAGGCCACATTTGGGCAAAAACAAAAGTGCACATTTGGGCCAAACATTTTTTGCTATCTGGGACAGTGATGTGATAGATATAGACCAATATAGACCATTGCCTTAATGCCTGACCTTTTCTAATACCAAAAGTTTAGAACATTAGCTAAAGTCAAGTTGTTGTGGAAAACTTGCGTTTCAGGATTCTTGCAACCCATTTATCCAAATAAATTCAGACCGTTCACATAACTTGTGAATGTCATCATTCAGTCTAGATGCTTCTGCTAGAAATAAAAAGCTTCAGCTTCCAAAACCTTTAGTTCTGATTTGATCAAAGGATAATTAAGGCTGGAGAAGTCTGACATCTGACATCATGTTTCCCCCCAAATCTGTGTAATCATACGCATATTTGTATATGTGTGTGAAATTACAGTGAAATGTCAGTCCATGCGCAGATGTACCTGACTTCTTTCAAAAGTCAGCCCAGCATGTGTGAGGGAGCCTGGGGGCGGAGGTGGAGGAGGGAGGTGTCTGTAAATCATTCTCTGTGGAAAATAAAACAGAAGCAGATAAAGAGAGAATCCACCACAGGGCGTTTTCTCTTTGAACTCCTCTGATGATTTCATTAGACCTCAGCAAAGAGACGAGTGACTTGAGGCGCAAAGGATTCATTAGTCTAACTGGTAAATGTAAATGAGTTATCCTCCATTTATTATGTCCATTATTTCTCAGAATGTTTGCGCATCTTAAACTCCCAGAACTTGTTTGTGTTGCTCCGTTCATTTATTTTCTTCTCACCCCCCGCCCCCCTCCCGTCTTGCAGGCAGTGGACGTGTGAACCTGGTGCCGCTGCCCCCGGTAGTGACCAGTCCGCGGGACATGGCCCTGGCTGCGGTCATCTGCAGCGCTCTCGCTACAGTGCTGCTGGCGCTGCTCGTCCTGTGTGTCATCTACTGCAAGAGACAGCTGCTGGAGAAGAAGCCCAGCGGTTAGTGATGATGATGATGCTCAGAGGCTGCAATTTTGACACTTTTATAAGCCTTTATAGCCACCTCTTTTAGAGCCACATTTTAGTGTTTGTGCTGCTGTGACTGGTTCTTTGCTGGCAGTTCCTTTTTTCTTAATGTGCTTTTATGCTGCAGGCATTGAACTTTGAACACACCCTCAGTACAGGTGTTTTCTCGTATATATCGTATATTCTAGTATATGTGCTTTAGTTAAGATTCCCGAAACAAAGAAATTTAAGATGTGATCCAAAATATATTTAGCTATAAAGGAAACAATGAAGATAAGTTGGTGATCTTAACCCTTGAAAGCCCAACCCAAGAAAAACTGGGGAGAAAAGTCCAATTTTTTAAATTTGGAGTCTTTATTTGGCCCGTTAACAAAAAGTGGAAGAAAATCCACACATATTTAAGAATATAATTACCATTTATTACCGTATGACATGTCAAAATGATTGTAGTGTAGTCTTCCGCTTCCTGGTATCCATTAGGGGGCACAAGACAAGTATCATATTGTATACTGCAGGATTTTGAGCAAAGTTGTTACCATGAAGTGATGCAAAATGTCTCAGAAACTGTATGTATCAAATATGATACGTTTGGCTTTATAGGGTTAAAAACATTAAAGAAGCCTCTACTTTTATTTTTTAATGCAGTGAGTGCAGGGCAAAATGAGAATACAGGAAGGGATTTTTTCAAGTATCAAACAGGCTGCAGAAAGGAGAAAGTACCGCTGCACAAACTTGACTCTACTGCTCTTTTGTTAACCTTAACAGGGTGCAGTGTTTAGCTTCATCAAAGCCTGATGTTTCGTATTTGTGGGAACTTGTATAATGAGCAGCGTTCGTGAGGCCAGAAGTGTTTAAGTATGTGAAACATCCCGGGGCAATGCATTACTGACGTCATGTTTCTCCACTAAACTAATCAGGAAGATAGAGCGTGGTAGAAGCTAACAAGGCGTTACCGGTTATATGATTCCCCCCCCCCCCCTACCTCTCACTTAAAAGGTTGCAACATGATTGCTTGAGTTAAGTATTTTTGTCAGTGGTTTTGCTTGGTCCAAACATGCACACGCCACCCTTTTCCAAAGCTGCCACAAAATGCCAACAGCTGTTGTTCTAAATTATGTGTAGGAATTTTAAACGGCCTCATGAACCTGAGGCTTGTAAGGTTTTTGTAGATTTAATCTGAAAACGCCACAAATAACGTTGTGTGGGAATCAACAAGGTGTTCTGGATGGTTTGGAGGCTTGAATTAATGGATTCAATAATAAGCTCACTGGTCGTTAGAAAGTCAAGGTCTGATTATTTGGCAACATTTCCCTTATAAAGACTGGAAGATGTCTATCATTGTATTTTGTACCAGTGTATGCTGTTGCTCTTTGTCGTCAGCTTCACTGAAAAACTTGTTGATGATTAAAAAAGACATTTGTTACATTCATAACATCCCATAAAGAGGTCTTTGTTCCGATACGGTGCCAGCAGCAGCGAATCTCTGCTATACTGGGTCAGTGGTCAGCGTCTCAGTGGTTGACTGCCTCTGTTTTGTTTCCTCAGCAGCGTCTCTGAGGTCTCAGGACTGTACCTACAGCGGGGCAGAGCTCTCCTGCCTGGATGCCCGCTGGCTCCACGATTTTCCCCAGAGACCCTGCTGCCAGTGCCACCTGGGTCCTGCACACACCTGTGGTAGGTTGTGGTAACTTTAGACCAATGAGATTTCATACCAGTTTAGTTGAAAGGAAAGCAAGGCATTTATAATTCAATCATGCCAGGCAGATTTGGGATTAAGCTTTTTTTTTTTTTTTTGTAATTGTGTGGGATGTTCAGGTCCGGTCCACCTGATTCCTGCTATGTGCTGTGATGAGAGCTGCAGTCTGGGCCGCAGCCAGGACATCAGTCCCTTCCAGTCCCAGACGAGTCTCAGCGACAGGTGAGGGAACTATATGCTCTCGGGGAGGAATACACACATAATGTGACTTACGCTGATGGACTGATTTATGCAAAAAAGGAAAGGAACAAAATCATGAAAACTATAACAAAATGTCATTCAAAGCATCAAAGTATGGTAAAAAATAAAGTTATTATTATATTTTGTCTTTAATTTTGTTTGCACATAGCCACAAGCTTATCTACTGCCACAGTGTTATTATTTTTCCCCCTTTTTTTCTTTTTAACTGCTGTATATATGATAGACAACTAACAGAATCAACAGAGTTTGGTTATAACCAGATCTTATTCTGATGTTCCCCAGAAATACAAACCTGTGTGAGGAGGGAGCTCCAGTGCACCTGGAGGGACATTCAGAGCCTTCGTGCAAAGGAGCTGGTGGGATGAGAGCAAGCTCGGATCCTCCAGAATATTTTGGGCTGCCTCAGGGCAATGTCGATCCTGCAGAAAGCCTTGAGGTGGAAGGAGAGGAAAAGGAAGAGCATGAGGAAGAAGAGGAAGGGTCCAGGCCAAGGGAGAATTCATCTGCAGCGAGCTGCAGCAGCGCTGTGACTGATGCACTTCTTCCCAAGCAGCACGCACTGACTCAGGAAGGTGAGTTGATGTGTTATTACTACAGCTCTGCCACACAAGAGGCAAGAAAGTACAAAAAAAAGAAAAACCAAGGCTAAAGATTTAGTTGTTTTTAGTGGTTTTTGCTGCTTATGTTCTGGACACATATGAAATAATCATTTTCAAACGGACACTCCCAGTCCAGAAATTGCAAAGAATGTATGAAATAAATACTCTAATCCCTTCTGAGAGTTTAAATTGTACATCACCTGCTGGGAAACCTCCCTGCCTTGCCTTTTTATAGACTTGGCCACTGCTCTGTGTCCACGCTGAGCAGCTGGGAAAGGAAACGAGAGACAGTTCTTTGATGTAGATACGACTATCCTGTTTTTTAAGTCAGCTCTTGGCCGGCTCCGAGTAGATATGTTACTAATCGCTGCGTGTGTGTGCGCGCTCCTCTTCCCGTTCTCTTCCCAGGATGACATGGATTTCTCCGGCTTGTGTTCCACCTTTGAACCACCCTGGACGCAACAACAGCCACGACCAGATTCCGTCTCCGATTACTCACCAGTCTCTCCACACACACACCCCCACACGGGAAAACGCGCAGCACTCACTAGCTCACAAGTGTGTGGTCGCGCTGCTACTTCGAAAAATGCCTGCTTGCTGACGTAAGAGCCGTTCGTCAGACGGGACATACAGAATATGTACATACATGCAAACAGGAGCGCTGCCGAGCAAATCACAGGGGAAGAGGCAGAGCTGCACATTTACACACACAAGAGAATGTGAACTTGTCGGCCCAGAGGGTAAATCATATGAAGTTCAAAACATCGAGGAGTGCTGAGTTATTACCGTGGAGCGAAGTGAATCAAAGTAAAGCCTCTGCTCTGCCTTGAGAATGTCTTGCATCTTCACACGTAGGAGAACATATACTGTACCGCTCATCTAGCAGCTGGTGTTATGAAGCTTTTTTTTTTTTATTGTGTAAAGGTGACAGTTGTAAAGTTTGAAGTGTGAAGAAAAAGTGTCAAAAGTGATTATGTTGCACATTGAGGACAATCTTGATAACACGGAACAAGTTAAGACGAGGAATGTCTAAGTGATAAATGTGTTGTAGATACTGTAAAAAAAAAAAAGAAGTAAAATAGGTCAATATTTTTGTAACATCATAACATCATGTTTGCCTTTCTCACCCCAGTTATAGTGTTGTTGGTTGTGAATGGTCACTTCCATGAATCGTCGCTGTAAATAAACCACTTAAACATCACATACTAAGTCCCCTTTTGATCTTTTTTGTAAAATCATGAAGTCACTTTGGAAACATGCCTCCTCATTATTGGATATTTTTTGAGACAAAAAGGTGCGATTGCTGACTTTTTGTCTCTGCTAAACATTACAGCTGCAATGGTGCAGCTCCTGAACTGAAGAAGTCAGTACACTTCCAAATTATTACAGATATGCTCATTTTAATAATTTCTTGTAAAAAAATCAATGTGAATGACAGTGAATTCATCTTTTTTTTGGGGGGGGGGGTCAAAATTATATTAATTATAGAATTTTTTGCCAATCGTTTAAAATACAGTGTACAAAAGATCAAATAGGTTGTAAAAAACGGAAACTGTACACCTACTGAATTGTTTATATTACATAGGTTATAATTTTTTTAGGTATATAGGAACTTCTTTGATATCTCTGTAACAAATCTCATTTATTGAACTTGGAAATCCATGAATGGTTTCTTCCTGGACCAGAATTGCCTCCCAAAGTTGCTGCTTGGAGTTATACTGTCTCATAGACCTTCCTTTTAGGGGTGCTCCACAGAGTTTTTTTCTTTTCACCCCATAGTAGTCAAACATTCTAGGGTATTTTTAAGCAGCATGGCACAGAGTGTTGTCTTTGCTGCTTAAAACATGGTACTTCCTTTTATACCATGGCAGGAAATGGTAAATCAGAAACTGCAGGTATTTTCATATGTGGTGATTTGACGTCCCCATGCATCCTGAAGGGGCCTACCATCTCATTCCTCATTAATTCAGCCCAAAACATCCCCTCACCACCACCACCACCTTGCTGACTTTGCAGCCTTAATGGGGCATAATGGCCATCCACCAATCATCCAGGAATCCATCAATCAGTGCAGTGAGGTAGAGTCATGTAAGTCTTTACTTCTTCCTACTTCTTTTCAGACATGGAATGTGAAGATGTATATACTGTAATAACAGAACATGTTTAAAATGAACTATCAGTAGTTTCCCTTTAATCCAGCTCACCTGGGAAGCTAATTATCCAACCTGTCTGAGATTGTTATCAGTGAGCTAAACAGACAGGAAAAAACAACACAGGCTAAATCGTCCACAGAAAACTAAAACTTATGTTTCAATCACTAAAATCCTATATGCAGAATAAGTTGGAACACAATGAAATCATGACTTCCACCTAATTTTCACTCCCTAACATCCTGCTCTGAGGACAACCCCACCTCCTTTCAGCTGAAATGCAACTCTCTGCAGATATAACATGCTTTGAGTTTAATTGGATGTAGCTCACATAGGTGAAGAAACATTTGAGGTAAAAGCATTAACTGGAGAGACATCATATCCTGACATTTGGACGTCTCTGGTTAGAGTCACCCAGTTTGCTCAGTTTCCCTGATGCTTTCCCCTTCAGCAACCCTGTGAAGCTGCTCCTCAGCCTCGGGTCTGAGGAAGGCAAGCAGAGACATTGTTTCAGGGAGCAGCTGGAGTCCTGACTCAGCTCATGACTGCTGTCTGAAGCAGCTGAAACGGATGCAAACAGGCAATTAGTGGTGCAAATGGAGTGCATTGGAGGGTCTGTTTCGAATGTGGCAAACTTCGGATAACTGTGAAGCAAAAGTGACGTATTTTGAGACATTAAGACCAGTGTTCATCAGCAGCACATCTTACATGACGTGCCATTTTATCCTTTGCAACAAATGCTCTTCATGAGATCAGACATCCACAGAAATGTCCACTTTTGTCTTGGACATGTGGCAAAAATTCACACTTACGAGTTCGGTTTCTCTCTCTGACCCCCCTCCTCCCCTCAAAACTCCTGACAGACAAAACAGATGGAGCGGTATTAATTCAAAGCCTAAACAATAACCACATGACAGGAAGAACAGATTAAGTATTCTTCCTCATGCTGATTTGAGCAGGAAAAAACAACGTTCTGCTGGTATGTGAGCAGAAAATTGATATTTAGTAGATGTGGAGGAGATTTATTAATGACATTAAGCAGAGAAAATATTTTTTTTTAAAAATCATGTTTTTCAGGATATAGCAAACTAAATAGTACCTGTACATTCATCCGATCGGCATTGGGAAAGTTTTTGCAGAAACTACAAAGACAGGAAGGTCTGTCATGATATTACACGAACAATGTGTGGCGCAGCGCAAGTTAGTGTTAAACCTGTTGATATGTAATTAATAATGACTCAGGGGAGTCCAGAGGGCTGGAAAAGAGCCTGATAATGGAAGAAAACACTGTTGGACATTTGAGTTTTTATGGTTGAAATCTTTATTTTATATTAAGTTATGTCGGGAGGAGATTGGGATAAACATATTAAACAAGTCAATGTGACCTCAGAAGTTCAAAGTTATATAAAAAAAAATGTACAAAGCAAGCAAAGAATAGATGTGGAAACTGCAATGCATTATCATGCATCCACGTCCTCACTCTTTGCCTTTGTGAAGTCTTGTTTTTTGGGTTGTTTCTCAGCTTTCGGAGTCCATGATGAAAGTCTCAAAGTTCGGGTTGAGCTCAGACACCAGTGCCTCCACAAAGTCCTCAATGGTGGGCCGTTTCTGCAGCATGCCTGTCACACACAAAAGAATCGGTATTAGGGTGGAGGTGGAGTAAAAAAAAGCTTCAGAAGCACTGGGATGAAATGCTTTCATTTTATTCATCTCACCACCATCATCATTCCAACAGGGAAAGTTAAATTAGAGCTCCTCTGTTCCACATTTGTATACACTCATCACCAGCCACTTTATTAGGTACACCTGTTCAATTTCTTGTAATAGCTAATCAGTCAATCACATGGCAGCAACTCAATACATTTATGCATGTAGACATGGTCCAGTTTACTCGTTGAAGTTCAAACTGAGCATCAGAATGAGGAAGAAAGGAGATTTGAATTACTTTGAATGGTTGTTGGTGCTAGATGGGCTGGTCTTAGTATTTCAGAAACTGCTGATCTACCAGGATTTTAACACACAACTGTCTCTAGGATTTCCAGAGAATGGTCCGAAAAAGAGAAAATATCCAGTGAGCAAGAGTTGTTTGGAGGAAAATGCACGGTTGACGTCAGAGGAGAATGGGCTGACTGGTTGGGGATGATAGAAAGGCAACAGTAACTCAGATAACTACTGTGGGGTACCTCAAGGATCAGTTTTAGGTCCAAAAATATTTATTTTCTATATTAATGATATTTGCAAAGTATCAAATATATTCAGCCTTGTGTTATTTGCAGATGACACAAATAGTTTTTGTCCGGGTGGAATAACGGCAGCTTTTGGAGGTAGTCACAAAGGAGTTACACAGACTGAAAAAGTGGTTTGATATAAATAAATTGTCATTAAGTTTGAATAAAACAAATTTTTCGATCAAGTTCTGCACAATGACTCATTAATTTGAGTCAGGTGTGTTGGAGCAGGGATACATGGAAAACCTGCTGGATCGCAGTTCTCTTACGACAAAAATGAGGAGCTCTGCAATAGAGCATGTTTAGGACTCTGATGCTGTCATGTCAATATGGAGCAAATTCTCTGAGGAATGTTTCCAACACCTTGTTGAATCTATGCAATGAAGAATTAAAGCAGTTCAGAAGGAATAAAAGAGGTCTTGACTCAGGATTCAGAGAAACAAGCTTCATATAGGTGTTTAATGGGTCTTAGATGGGGATATAATCTTATTTGATGCAGTAAAACAGAATTATGAAGTTCTCTACATCACCCGTTTCTACCTTTGACAAAACTGCAGCACTGTTCATTGAACTGGTTATTTTACCATCAGTTTATGTAATGGGTGTTGTACATTTTCCAATGCTTTATAGGATGATGCTAAACAAACACACACATCATCTGAATGTGACTAGTGTTGTGGAGCAAATCTGACTGTGTAGCTGAGAGCAAGTCCCGGGAATGTCTGTGTGTTTTGAGAGCCTGTCTGCTAGCTCATGTGTGGAGGACTCCCTTGCTCGCTTTACAATTCAGCTGCACGCTGGCTTTGAAGTCAGTTAATTTCCCCTTGTGTAGCTGCCAATGTAAATAGGCGCCCTTCCCCCCCCTCCCCTTCTTTCCTGCATGGGTCACCTCCACTCAGCACACTTGCACACACACACACTAGCACACCAGCGTGTCTGCAGCGCAGGCACGCATGACTGGAACTGAATTGAACACACAGGCACATATTGAGATTTGGACATTCTCACGCACGCACGCACGCACACGCACACGCACGCACGCACGCACGCACGCACGCACACACACACACACACACACCCTAACGCAGGCGAAGCAGGCAGAAAGTGAATGTAAGCTGCAGTGAGTCACTTTACAGGAGAGCAGCAGAGAAGGGATTATCATCTCCTCTTACCCACCCGTCACACCCTGCCCCTCGGCTACAAGATGATACCGATGCACAGAGGTCCAGAGCACACTGCAACCACAAGGTCCCTGGATCCCTGAGAACATGGCAGCCATGCAAAATTGATGATTTACCAGCCATAAACGTTAACCCTAATTACAGAGCCGAGGGATGTTTTTGCTGTGACCATTGCTAAAGGACTGGGGCATTTTAGTAAAGTTGTGAACAGCTGAATTAATACATCTTTTTATGGAAGATATCAAAGCTACTTATCAGGTTACAACTCATAACAGTTTGGTGATAGGAACCCTGAATTGTAATCCCTTTTGGTATCTGATGAGGAAAAGGCTGCATCTTTAGTTTTCGTTGTCTTGGCAATTTAATACAAGCAGCTTTTAGTAACTGCAAGCGAATTTGTGATCTGAGATTGTTGCTGAGAAATAACAATGAAGTGGCATGCAAAACTTTGGACATCCCTGGTCAAACTTTGTAGCTGTGAATAGGTAAGTAGAAAAGAACTAGACTTTCGAAAGGTAAAGAGTTAAACATGCCACAATTCTCACATATTTTGGTACCAGATTTATTTTACATTTTCATATAAAACATTAAAAAGACTGTTGGACCTGTGGTTTGGGTCTTTGAGTCCTGAATATTACCTTCTGTAGCAAGTGCCACAATTTATTCAAAACAAAAGCTGTCTTTTAGTTCCTGTTTGAAAGATTTTTGTCTATTCTTCCTTAAAAAAAAAAAAGCTTCACACTTTACAAGATCATTGGATTATCTTGCAAGCCCGGGTCTTTTCACGTTGATCCAGTTTTTTCTCAGTTTTTAAGATTATTGAAATATGGGAGCCACGGTAAAACATTTAGCTTGTACGTCTGGATTTGATTACATTTCCAGTCCTGAAACCACTTCACCATCTTCAGTCATAAGAGCTGGAATAAAGGCCATATTCTTACAGCTGACCTGCTTTTTGGGCGCCAGTTATCTAATTTTCCAGAGTGCAAGAATCAAAGTTCGAAGGAAAGGGCCAAGAAATGTTAATGTCAACAAACTTGTTTAACAAACTTAAGGAGAAAAAAACCCAAAACTAATCTTCCATGAAATGTTGAAATTAATATTTATTTAACTTAATGCTTTTTTTTTTAGGATCAGTTCATCCTCCACTCATTTAATTATTCACTCCAGGACACATTTTAAATGGGGGGGGGGGGTGGAGTATACGCTTAACTATTCTTTGCATGAGTATCTTCTGTTCAGTATTTCTCCGGCATCACGGAAGCAGCCTCGGTCGTCTCTCAACCCTCGCTGCTAAAATATGCAGCACAGAAACAACAAACACACTGACGAACAGTTACACTCATGTTCTGACATGACACTTGTTTATTTGGTTGATTCTTGCAATATGAGTGCAGACAGAGCTGCTGGCTTTTGGTTTGAACTCTTCGTATGCTGCAACATCCCCCACTTTCACTAATGGATGTCATTTCCAGACCGTGCATTCTAACAGCGTTAACGTGACAAGAGCAATGAGACCAGATGAAATTGGAGTTGTGAGTAAACTTAAAGATGGAGAGGGGAGCTTTGGTAATGATAGCGGCTGGTCAGGTAAACGATAGCTCACATCCACCTGCAGCCTGTGGTGTCAGCCCTTGGGTCTCACGCAGCACTTAGCAGCAGATGGCGAGAGGAACGAGAAGCGGTGAGAAGGGAAGGTTTAACCCTGGGAGAGTTTGAGAGGAATGCACAGATAACCTCACAGTCATAACAACGCGGCGGAGGAGTGTCTGATCTCAGAAGCTGCTTTTATAGATATACACAAGGAGGAGGGGCTGGAAATCACAACACTGTAAAAAAGACGAACACCAAAGCTGACAGGCTTGAAGAGAAAAGTGAATACGCTAGTGCTTCAATTGAGGCAGTGGTGGCCATTGAGATGGCTAGATGACCAAAGTTCTTGAAGTATAAAAAAAGAAATGGGACACATTACCTCAGTAAAAGAAAAAGGATATAAGGGGGGAGGAATCCAGACTGGACCAAAGTGCTGAGTTGACATCAAAATACAGAATATAGAGTTTTTACTAGAAACAACACTTAAACCATTTACACTGCAGTTTATTTGATCTAGAATCTGTTGGCTTACACAGTTAACCCTGTAGCTTAACCGGACAAAAGATCTGCTGCCGTTATTCTGTTTTAGTTTGTATGTCGTTGTAGCTGGCGTCTATCTTTTTCTCATCTTACAGTTTAACCAAACCAAGGGTCCGTGGCCCCTCGGGTCAGATTACTATGCTCACAACACCTTGAGTAGCCATACTCACCTATATTGTGCAGACATTAAAAAGAAAAAAAAATGGAACTAGATATTAAATCCTTGGTTTATATGGGTAAATTACAATTTAATTCTTGATCCAAAACTCCTTCTTCCTCATTGCCTTTCTGCCCAGAAACCTGCATACACCATTTAATCCTAATGGGGCACGTACAGATTATGTAGTTATCCATGTCATGCGCACTAATGTACCACCTTTTGAACTAGAGCACTGATTATAAAGAAAATGGCTCCTTTCTTCATAAACCTGGAATATGAAGCTTCCAATAGTTTCCAAAAGGAAAATGCAGCGTATGGATCTTCTTATAGGTGATTTTGTTTCTTCTAACGGGGATGCAGCGTTGATAGTTCTTACAAGTGACAGAACTTTATACTAAATCATGCCACTGACCTGCTGATTCACTGATAATGAAAACAAAGGAGCACTCACAGCAGATCTAATAGCTGTTGAAGCTGTTTTGTTGCAATTTGGCCAAACCTCCCTCATCGACAGCTGAAATCTACAGATTCACACAGCCATCCCGTCTCTGGTGGTTTTAGAAAACAGCACTGCAGCAGTCCAGATACTGTAACGGTGCATGCTTGATAGTGTCACAGAGCAGTTCTCTCACTCTTGGCTAAACATTGAGGAACAAAAAGAGCCAAACCAAACATTGGCTGTGCTTTGTGTCTATTGTTGAGAAAGCCTTAGGACAGAGGCTTTGCTGTGTGAGTCATCTTGCCTATAAGAGTTTCCTTTTCCATTCATAATGACTCTGACGCGGCCATTGAAGGAACGGGGTTCTTTCCTACTACCGTCATCTCAGGGCCGGCACCGTTAGCCAACTTGGCTAACTGACTGGGTAAAACAGCAGGTGTTAAAGCACAAATAAGCAGCTGGAGCCTCTTTGGAGCAACTGGGTACTTTAAGAGTGCTTGCTGAGTGAGGGAAATGCCCCACTCATTGTATTTCTCTGGCAAATTTGTCCAAGCTGGTGTGGGAACGCTCTTCTTGAGTTAACTTCCACCGTCTTCCTGTCTGCAGCAGAACACCGTAGCTCTTAATGAAACACAACGTATGATAAGTTGTGGTATTTTCCAGTTATGTCAAATCTCCGAATCACAAAATGACTAAACATGCAACTCCGACTCAGTACATAAACATGCTACTGCTTTCACTGCAGCTTTAAATCTACAACCTTGACCTGAGGTTCCTCCACAGCTGCAATAAGCAATCCTTTAACTCGGTGGTGCTTTACGTTTCACAGAAGAACACAACATGCACAGAAAAGCATGTTTATTTACTCAGAGAGTGGAGGATGATGAGTATCTGTAAAATTAAGACCTTTGTGGCTGCTGGCAGCTCGGAGTCAGGGTAATGACAGCTCTGGGGAGAAGAATTCAGCAGGAATGCTTTAAAATGGCAGACCAGCCTGCAGCTAGTGGTGGAATTAATCAGATATCCCAGTTACTGCAGCCATGGATAAAAACATTGGGAATTACCTTAAATTCTTAAAAGAATTGAGTGAAATTATTTAAATTTCAATCATAAATAGTATTTAAGGGCTCTAAGACTTCTCTAGTCGTCACTAGTGGGGCTTTTCTACAATAGTGAACTGTCTAAGAAGAACGTACCAAAAGTACTTCGTCTGAATTTTATACCCGTGTTCTGCAATTATAACAAACTTAATCTGTTGCTTTTATTGGTCAATTACAACCACTCACAACCTGGAGCCAGATCCTCAGCCTCACATTCTCTGTGGTGTCGCATTTCCTGTAACAGTACTACGCACATATTCTAAGCTACCTAGGTTGGGTAAGTGTACGCGACCCCACGCTTTAAAGACACACTTCTGGCTGTTTCAGTAGCCGTTTAGCTGTTGATGTTCAAAACATGTTAAGGTTTGAGAAGCAGCTTCCTCTGCCAGGCCTGCAGGCAAACCGAAGGCTCACTGCCTCTGTAATTACGCTTTTGAAGTTCAGGAAGTGTTTTCTACAAAGCACACTTCAGACAGGCCCAGAAAACAAGCAAGACAAGAGTGACGACAAACACTGCGCTGGGAAGTTCTTCGTTGAGTGAGTGCAATCACAAAAGAAGAAGAAAAAAAAGAGAGAGTGCAATCTGCAATGTAATAGAAGACTGTTACAAATAATTATCAATGATCCAGCTTTCTAATAATCATGTTTCTTGTTGTCCACTGAGGTAAAAGTATGATTAATAATGGCCATTTCTCCTGCTTGCAACAAAAACCGTTATGAATCGGTCCTGAGGCGAGCGCTGCTTCCTCCTCAGATGAATTCCCAAACCCTTTGACAAGTCCTGCTGTGTGGTAAAGAACTATAAAAAGGACCACAAAACTAAACCCTTCACACATGTCTGAACAATGCCACGGCTGATCAAACCACTGTGGAAGAGGAGAAAGGTAGCCTGGTTAATGGCACTGGAGGGGAAAAAAAGAAGAAATAACTGTGATAATCTGACCAAAGCCATATTTTTAAAATACACAAAAAGCAAACAGCCTGTTAGATTTTCCTATAAACTCAGGATCACTTGTAGCATTTCTGATCCTGATTTTATGTCCATATCTGGATTACCCCCCCCCCTCCGTACTGGCTGTCAATCTCACAAACGTTGCACAATTGCCTGTTTAACAAGTCTTAAATCTTATATTCAGTCAACAAGTATTTCTAATCATGTTCTGAGAGTACGTCTTTTATTTCTTGGTTACGAAAGCCTAAAAGTGGTGATTTCACATACAAATTAAGTTAAATAATATCACCGGAGCACTGTTTGAGATCACACTGTATCTTTCACACCCAGTTTTAGCAATGAAAACTTGTATCAAGACCCCCTAGTGCCAGTTCACACACTGCAAAAATGACATATCTTAACAAAAGGTGTGTGTGTGGGGGGGAGGGACCTTAATTTTAGAAGGTTCAGACTATAATCAAGTGAAACAATTTCCCAGCGGAGAAAGATAATTAGTCGTGGGAAGATTTCCTAAAATCAGAAAAACATCCTAGGCTATAGATAAGTGACAAATATCTTAAAACAAGTGATGAAAAGTCATTCCAAGTCCTTTGTTGAGTAAAATGAAACAAAAACTGCAAAACTATCCCATCAATCAATGATGTTTCTTTCTTACAAGAGCAACTTTCGACAAGTTGAGGATATCTTACCAACTGTAATCATCTTACTGTGCTGGCAGCTTATTTCACTTGATTATAGTCTGAATCTTCTCAAGTCAAGTATTTTTTCCCCCCAATATTAAAATAGCTCATTTGTGCATCTGCAGCAATCTTTTAACACCAGTGACTGGTGCAACTGTTTCTTTTACTGAAAAAAAATCTAAACACAAAGAGACAACACAATGAATTACTGGAGCCCTTCTTTGAAATCACTGGACAAGGTGGAACACACAACAACAAAAACAATGCCCTCCAACAAGTAGCTCAGTTGATGATGGGAAATATCTCGCAAAACCACCAACATTAAGCATGCCCCACGGCAAACCAAGACTCCAAATCTAAGCCCTACAGAGAATCTGCAAGATCTGTGGAGCCGGCCTGTGTGAGAGGGTCCAAATTTTCCAGGAATGCTGGTGCTCCATGGAGAGACATATTATGGCTATTAGTGCAGTAACTATTGACTATAGTGTGAAGTCCTGAAATGTGCTGCTAAATAACTTTACTCAATGCTGAAAGAAATATTGTTACATTATGAGCCTGCACAATGTTCAGCATCAGTTTTCACACATAATAGAAACAGAAGCACTTGCACTTTATTTGATGCTAGCTTAAAATAAAAGATAAATAAGAAATAAACAAAACAATTATGGGAGTATTTCCAGGAGTCACCTGCTAGATGAATGGGTTTTCTATCTGCATGTGTGCGAGGTACAGATTTAGTACTGGCTGTAGTTATGTGTTTTACAGCTTTACATCTCTGCTGCAAAGTGTCTCCAATCCTCTGCTTGATTCCGGACAGACGTATAAATCATTGTCCTAAAAGTGCCGTGGGACTTTACAGAACATTGCCCTCTCTTGGCTTTTATTGGTGAATATGTAGGCAGTAATAAGAACTACTCAGTCAGGCCTACACTGGACAAAGACCAAACAGGATCCTGGGACTCAGCTACTGAGCCCGAGTAGATCCATTTCCTGTGCTCAGCAGTAGAGGCTGTGGGAACGGTCCAGGCCATGAAAGCCCTCTCTGTAGCAGGACCTGAAGTTCAGTTCAGCTAGTCGATCACCTTTCACCCTCTCCTTCCCTTTCTCCCTTTTTTTTTCCTTCTTCTTCCCTCACACCAACTTTGTCCTGATGCTTCTGCACTGGATTTAATAAATGGGTTTAACATTTCAACACCAGTCTGTCCTGGGAAACATCCAGTAGAAGACAGGGAGGCATCCACATAAAGGCTGGCCTCTGATTGGTCTCCTCAGGCCCGCTCCAGTTCCCCATGAGCACCTGTGTCCCCACTACCACCTCACCGATGGGGACGGCGGGGGAAATGTTACACACCTCCATTTACAAGGGTCTTTGTTTGAAAGGATTATGTGTAATGGGCTGTCTTTGGATTCTGTGTCTTTCCTCTAGTCTTCTGGTCTCTGCTGGCCTAAATACGACCTCAAATATAAAAGAACCTTTCTTATTCACCTCATATCTTTTTCCACTCTCCCCCCGCAACAGGGATTTGGTGCTGTTGCCATGACCCTTCATCCCCTCAGTGAAGAACAGTTAAAAGCTGAACGTTTCAACACCTATACTCATCTAGTTTTATACAACTTCGACTCCAACATTCGTGATGTTATGTGAATTAAGAACATAAAAATTATGAAGATAAATGTCGCCGTCAAAATGGCTGAATGAGAAATACAGCGAAGTTTTGCCTTAGTTTAAGCATTTTTCCAGAAATGGAATGATATTATATTGTGATTAAATAAAGAAAAAAAAGATTTTCAGAGTGCAGATGTACAAAATATAACTGGACTGCCCACGGTATGAAGTCCAAAAATGTGACTGGATTTACCATCTAGACATTTCAAGGCCTTTCAATTTGTTCTGGACTTTCTTTTAGAAAATGAAATTATTTTGGCTCGGCTTTATTCCCAGAGCAGACATCTTTACAGCTCTGCTTCCACAATGACTTATGGAAAGAAAAGACAGCCAGAGGGATCAAAATGACCCTCTAACTATTCTGCACGCAGGGCTTTAGCCTATAATTAGAGTAGCACTCACTTCAAAAGAGGATCATAAAAACAAATGCTGTCAGTTCAACAAGAGTAAATTGGACAGTAGATCTTATAACAAGGGTCTCATCAGTTGCTGGTTGTAATTTCAGAGGCTGGGTGCAACCCTGTTCGGAGTTGTCAAAAGGGACAATCCGAGGAAGGAGGGAGGGGTGACCCTGAGGGAAAGATTTACTGTACGTTCCCAAATGTCATCTGATATTACTATCCACTCTCTGTGTCTCCCTCTTCCCACCTTCTCTTCTGTTGTCCTGTCCAGACACGCCACAGCGGCTGCTCCAGGAGGGGAGGAGACAAGGAAATGAAGTGAGGATAAAGGAACCAACGCAATAGAAGGGAGCAAATCCTCAATTCTTTATAAATCAGAAAGTATCGATCGACTGTGAAGAATCATTTTACTGTCATTTTTACAAGAAACACTAATTCTTTAAAATGCTACTAAACTTGTTGATGGAAGATTTTCCTGTCAACATGTGAATACAACACTACCATGCAAATTTACTACTCAACGTGAACTTTTCTGTCTTTTCTAAAAGTTTAATTTTTGTCACTTTTTTTTTTATCCATTTCACAATCTCTTCTGGCATTTTACAGTTGAAACACCCCCACTGTTTCCAGATTTCAGCAGGATTCTGAAATATCCCTTCCTCATTACTCCCATCTACTTTGTACAATCTACCAGCCGCGGCATTTGATGCGACCACCACCATTTTTCACAGCTAGTACACAGCTAGTACACAGCTAGTACACAGCTAGTACACAGCTAGTACACAGCTAGTACACAGCTAGTAATCTTGGGGCTGAATTTCTCACCTTCACTAAACATGGCTTTAGTCATTGTGGCTGGAAAAAACTAAATCCATCTTTGCCCCATCTGACCATGAGACTTTCCTCACGATGTTTTTTTTGTTTGTGTACATGTGGTCTGATGGAAACTTAAGTTAAGCTTTAAGATATCTAAAACTGTAACTTAGTTTTTCCTGACCAAGCAAGCCAATTCTTTTTCAGCCTTAGGGAGTCAGTTTGGGTCTTTCTTTAAGATGCTGGCAAACTAGCTGTGCCTTCCAATAACTTGTAATTATATTTATTCACTATTTTATGCACCGATGATCTTCTTTTCGATAACTGTCTATAAATAAATACTGTCATATAAACCATTTTATGTTATTTATTAGATTTAGAGACACTGGCAAAAGATTATTAACTTTGAGCACTACCTCATATTCTAAGTGGGTGCATTTACATCGCTGACCCCGAGTTGATTTAAAGATGTCATTATGTTATTGTGCTCATGTCCACAGTGAGTCCATGAAAACTTCCAAAAATCAACTGCATCTGCAATAAAATTCAACTTTTTAGCTTAAAGGTGCAGTATGTCAAAAATGTGATATATCATTAAAAACTGTGTTTCTATTGGTATTTAATCCTTTTACTAAAATAACTGTTGTGTTTTTATTCTCTTAGAATGACCCCATTTGCCATGGGTCCACATATATGGCAGCTGCCATATTTGTGCTACCATTTTTACTACAGTGTCTCTGAAAGGAAAAACAACTCTGTGCGTGAAGTGAGAACCCTCTGAGCTTTAAACCTGCAGTACCGGCTTTGTTTGATAGGAGCTAGAGCACCATTTGGGATAAGAAACGCCTTAAAAGACACATAGAAGAAGACAGTACACGCGTACACAATTATGAAGTAGTTACCAGTCGCGCAGTCATTCCTGCACCTGGGGCCACTGGATCCTCTCGCAGATAAAAACATGTCTATGTTTGGAAGAATCTTGGCCGCTGACGGCCACCGTCCATTCACAACTGTGATTGGCATTTGAAGTAATTTCTTTGTCCTTCTTTAGACTGCATGTCAGTAATTCTTACACACTCTACCTTTTAAGTGGTAACAAGTTGCATCAAGTCCATCTTTAATATGCAAATTTATACATCAAGGAACTCACCGATCCACCATCTTTGAATACATATTTTCCATACGACACACTGTAAACATGCTCAAAAGACGGGGGATTAATATTTTCAGTGTAAACACACTGCAAGCATGACAAAGTTGGTCTGAAGTATTTAAACCCTGTCTGCAGAGTCAGCAATGTTGAGAACGCAAACCTATAATCAACAATCTTTCTCCCTCTTTCTGGCTTTTGTCTGTGCACAAAAAAAGCCACCCTTTAAAAAAATCCAAAATGCCTTTAACATAAGATGATCCTTTCTTAGTAAGAACTTTTAAAAGCATCTGATGATTCTTGGGCTTGCTTTAACACTGGCTGGTCGCAACAGTGTATGCCGACTTTATATTTTAAATGATGGCAAGACTGGCTTTGTCTCTAGGTCGACAAAGCTAATGTAAACAAAGATAAGAAACCTTGGGAGGTGTGTTTAACTGGTAAATATGTGCCACAGAAGATCAAGCACTGTCTGAGTTAAACCACAACAGCTGACAAAACACTGCAGTTAGATCAGCCGCTTCTATCTGTGGATGGTTTTCTGTTTCACATGAGAGGAGACAAAACAACCAATCTAAGAGAAATTGGACACACCTTATTTAGCCCATGCCACAAGAAGCTGCCAGAAATAACATTTTTACTCCTGATCTGATGGTAACCTGGAGATGAATTATGGGGAGTTTTAAAACTGTGATACAGAAGTGTGAAATCTACCTTGAGGACATCCTGTAAAAGTGGAACTGCTGCCTAAAAGGCTGTAGAGGAATCAAGCCCAAAGGTGTCATTTTGATGTGTTTTAAAGACTTTTAGGAGAACACAAAATATTCTTTCAAAATTAAAAAAAAAAAAGTCAAGACTTGCCTTCCACCATCAGCATGGGCTCCTTGGCTCCTCCATGCGCCAACATCTCCCTGCGGTAACGCTCACCCATGTCCCTGACAAAAGACACAGAGAAAAAAAGATATGGTTACAGATACCTGTATTCTCCCTCCTGTTAGCTCCTCACACTCTGTTGACCCCTGCACCACCACTGCTGCAGCCCCGGGCAATAGTCTCCTAAGCTGCCTGTTCACAGGCCTGGGAACTGCAGGTGGAAGTAAAACAATCTAAGAAGTAAAAGGAAGATAGAAGATGGGGGGAAATGCAAAGAGAAAACACCTTTACAAAACAAAGTTGTTGAGCTTTTTTGCAGGGTCAAATATTTAAGTTACAAGGAGGTTTAGTAATGTGGATGTGATTCGAAGCAAACACCTGTCAAGTTGGAACCAGTTTCCTGTCAATGTCATATTCAGTGTGAGACAAAGACTTGAACAGTATCCAGAGAGGCGGCCTGTCAGAAGACATTTGTCTTAGCACTCCCAATGTAAAACATGGACCACAATGAGAATAAAGACTGATTTAAACACAACATACATCTGTAAAACAGCAAGTAATGAGTTTTTTTTTTTTTAAACCACTGCTGTGCACAGCAGTGATGCAAAATTCACAATTGGTTTTAATTCACTGTACAAAAAAAAAAAAAAAAAGAGGTAAATACAGAAAAGTTGCTTTGTGTTTTTTATCCTTAATCATATTTCATTTTTACGATTAACTTCCCACAGTCTCACCTGTTTAAAGGATCCTGAACGAAGCACTGTTTCCACACCATGGAAGCCACGGCCCGAGACATGAGGTAAGAGTAGTACTTGGCTCCATAACCAACGAGGTGGCTGAATCTCAGCTGCCACGCCTAAACAGGACGTCAAAATAAAACAAAAAGCAGTATTAGCCGAGTTTGTTTTTAGCTTTGGGTGACTGTGAAAGTCTTTATGGACAATGTGAACTTATATTGACTGAAAGACTGAGAATAAAAAACCATCCGAGAGCCATAACTTTGCACACATAGTTCAATTAGCATAAATGAGCTCAAAAGCACGACTGACCTCCTGGAAAAAAGTGAAGATTTATGTGTCTAAATACCAAACTGCTTAAAACTTTTTAATATGTCACATATAAATCTAACTCAAAAAAATTCCAAAGCAATGGGCTAAAATGTGCAGGTGTTACCAGACAGAGAGCTTTTTTATCATTTGTGTAAGAAAATAGGGATAACATTACTTATTAAACTATTCTGTAAGTCTTCTCCCTGTAAATCACCGATATGAAAAAAACGAGAGATAATGAATATGAAGTCAGAATAAAAATTAATTATGCACATGCCTGTTCTCAAAGCTGTAAAACAATCAGGTTGCTGTTATATTATTAAAGATGTGGTTCCCAGTCGGTGCAGCTGTCTCTCACCTTCGTGGGTTTAAGAGACTTTAAAATGTCTGCTTGTAAAACCAGCTGAGAGAAACCGTAATTCAACCAGGACTTACTATTCCTGCTTGGCTGAAGCTGTTGTCTGCAGGTGAAAGTAAAATTGCAGCTTTTTAGAAACTAACCCAAAGAAACTGAGCATCAGCACTGGTTCAGTTTGCCCTTTAAAACTGAAGCTGGACCAGGTGATACAATGGGAGAAATAAATGGAAGCTCTGATGCTAAACCTTATCTAACTAAGCCTTCTAAGGTTCCTTTACTGTCCTTGTTGATATAATTAAAAATGGTGAAAAAAAACTTAGCTTTCCTCCTAAAACTCACTACTATAATTAATTAATGAAATCACAATTTGCCAGAGCCTACTGTAAAGGAGGTAACATGGAAATTCCTAAATGGCAGACAGCCTTGTTCTCTTCTTCTTCTTCTCTCTCCTGCTGTTGCCTGAAGGGGCCCCTCTCCATATCTATAAAGACAAGCTCTTTTATGATCTCTGCAAACGGGACTCTGGGGAATTCAGCTGGCAAACACTCAAACATTCAGGCCGTTAGAGAAGACACCAGCTGCCCTAGTCAACAAAACCATAACAGACTGCAGACGCCTCCATGTTAACTTTAAACATGTTAATGATTTATACTCCAGCTAAGAGAGAAGTAATGGGAAGATGCTGACAGCATACATACATACATGAAAGAGGGAACATTTCTTTCTTGAAACACTTTCATGTGCCATTGAATATCAGTTTGTGGTAACTTACAATAGTTTTTGCAGTCCTGCTGATCCACAAGAGCAGTAAGTTTAGTTCAGTACGCAAGATCCTATTGTCTCTTTCTAACTGCAAAGGTTAAAAAAAGTACAGCCTAGTGCCTAAACTCTGATGCTGTCATGTCAGTCAGTTCGTCTCTACGGATCAGAAGGATTGCGAAAAGTTCAAACTAAACAAACCCCAAAATGTGCCAACGTTTTTTCTTACTTCTCACCAACAGTCGACTGATTATCGGCCTGACCGATGACCGCCACCGACATCTGGCATTTTGATGTTTATCGGTATTGGCCTTTTTAATGTTATATAAGATATAAAAATTGTATCCTCCACACTTACCACAGGGCTCTGGACTGAAACCAAACTCTGTAATGCTTCCTTTTAGAGTAATATCATTAGGAAAATAAAATACTTATCCAATGTTATACTGATGACGCTCAAATCCATTGATCTTTACTGCCTGATTAAATTGCAGCAAGGGTTCTGATGAGAACCAGCAGGAGATATTATATTTTTCCTGTTTTAGCTTCTCTTCACTGGCTCCCTGTTAAATCTAGGATACAATTTAAAATTCATACTAAGCTCTCCATAACCAAGCTCCAGTGTATATTAAATATCTCATAGTTCCTTATGTTCCCAACAGAGCACTTCGCTCTCAGGTTCCCAGAGTCTCTAAGAGTCGACTGGGAGGCAGAGCCTTCAGCTATCAGGCCCCTCTCTTATGGAACCAGCT